>VZQC01007142.1:4960286-4977571 GCA_009823505.1 Rhizomys pruinosus | reverse complement strand
TGGTTTCTCTATAAAGGGTGACAAGTTCTTATTGTGGCTTATAACATCTCCGAACCACTAGAGGACATAAGCTTGTGGCATCCACTGTGAGTTATTCCTCCAAGGAGAGAGCTAATAGCCAAATAGATTTGGGATATATATAGACACTTGGCTGCCACTGTTGCACAGAGTCTCCAGGCTGTTGAGGTGTAGCTGATATTGATGGAGGAGACTTGCTTGTCTCAGGGAGACCATTATTTTGCTGTATTGCTTTAGTGGTCTTTGGTAATGCTCTCTGGCATTTCAGAGGCCAATTGTGTGCTAGCAAGTTACGTCTCATAACATTTTTCATGCTCACACCAGGAAATGTCAATTGTATGCTAGCAAGTTACGTCTCATAACATTTTTCATGCTCACACCAGGTCTTTGACAACAGGGACTTACTGCCTTTCTCCTTGCATATATCCCACTTATAGGCAAAAGACCTTTATAATTTGGGGGGTGGTTTGAGTCCCCTAACCAACATCTCCTTGGCAGAATAGATCATAGCTGATGTCAGAGCTTTCCTGTAGTAATATATTTTGCTTAATTACACAGTATAAATACTTTACTATTGAATTTGGCTCTAGATAGAGAATTATCCTTTCATAGTTCCTATGCCTATCAGTCAATTAAAAAAGGGTAGTTATGCCTGTTTTATAGGAAATTACCACTGTAACAATTGGCTCTAATTTACATTTAGGGAGTTGTTCATTACCATCATGTTTTTCTTTTTCCTATAAAGGGGAGACGTAGGAAGGTTTCTCAGTATCTGGAAGGTAAACTTCATTAGGGCCCATTATAAACAGTTAACCCCAATATTATTCAGAGAGATGCTCAGTGTCTGTCACTCAGGCAGTCTGAGGTTCCTCTTTCTTTAATGTTCAGATGGGTCAACCTCTCTGCTGGCATTTCCCAGTCCATCCTGTATAGCCATAAGTTGTATGTTTTCAGGCATTTAGATTGCTGATTTTACCTGTGGGAACATAAATTTCTCCTCCCATTGGGAACATAAAATTCTCCTCCCATTGTTAGTTTCAAGATCAGAAAAATTGAAAATTTATCAATAGGATTGGAACATAGAGTTTTCCATTTGTATCCCAGAAAGGATACTACCCCACCTCCCACTTCCTTTTTTTTTTTTTTTAAGGTTTTTATGTTTTGACCTATAGATGCCTAAGTTGTATTACACATACCCATAAACAGGAGCCAAGGAAAAAAGGAGCTAGATACTGACATTTGAACTAACTAATATAAATTGCTAGTTGTTTTATTTATAGTTTGTATTAGGTTGGTCTCTATATTTTTCTGAATTATACAACATCACAGTGTAACACTTGGATTTACTTGTAGGACAACTTAAAGGAATTAAACTTAAATTTTTATTTCCCAAATAAGTAGAAGTCATAGTCCAGTCATGTAGCATTAAAGAGCAAAGTGTTTATTGGGTCAAATTTATTTAGCAGGTACTCAACTCTGCCCAAGCTTTTTCCACAAAGTATAGGGTATCTTAAGGCTTAGTGAATTGTTTAGATTAGTTAAATTTAGGTGTAGCTTTTGGTGGGAATGGTAATAAAATTGAACTAATTGGGAATATAAAATGTTAATTGTTTTATTGAAAATTTGTATTGGGTTAAGGTACACAAATGGCTTCTATATTTTTCTGAATTATACAACATCACATTATAACACTTTCTTTTACTTCTAGGACAATTTAAAGGAGCTAAGCTTAAATTTCCTTCCCAAATAAGTAGGATGTAATCAATGAGAAACAGTTTGGGTAAATTTAATGAAAGCTTATGCATCTTATTAATGTCACTCTTCTACATGTTTTGTTATTAGACTCAGGAATATTTATGGCCTGGACATTGATATTCCTTTCAAATGTCTATCTTTGTCTCATATCAAATATTAGTGGTAATGAAAATCAGAGTACAGGGATTGGAGATATGGCTCAGTGTCTAAGACCTTGTATACTCTTGCAGAGGAGTATATTCTATTTTATTTCAAAATTAAAATATTCACATAATAATATTCTTTTTCTTATAAGTAGAATATTTATTAATTTCTAAGTAAAGGTGATAGAGGAAGGAGGGTGATATGGACAGAGGGAGGAAGAGAAGTTGTATAAGAACTCATCTTACAGCTGGAGAGATGACTCAGTTCAGCTGTTAAGAGCATTGATTGGTCTTACAAAGGACCCAGGTTTAATTCCCGGTACCCAAATAGTGGGTAACAACCATCCACAACTCCAGTTTCAAGGCATATGATGACCTCTTCTGACCTCCATGACATTGCACAACAAGGGTGCACTGACATGCATAAAGGCATGTACACAAAACAAAACTCATAAATAAAATATTTATAACCAAAGTCATAACAAAAGGAAAAATTATGTCTAAATTTGAATTTCCATGAAGAATGATTTCATCCTAAGATTTCTGTACAACAATTATGCCCGATGGTGAGAGAAAGAATGTGGTGGGGTGTGGCTTCAGAGAGAAAAATGAAAGGAAATTAAATGGCTAGTGAAAGTGGCAAAGGATACGAAAATAACAGAGGGTATCTTTGATTAAAAAGTATTATATGTCAATGACATTGTTAAAGAAAAAGCAAATAAGTAAATAATGAATAAAATATAGTTACCACTGGGTCTAAAGGCAAAGGCCTGTACTCCAAGCCACTTAAGATAATGAGCCAGGAGAATAGCAAATTGTAGGCCATCCTGGGAAATTTAGGGAGGAATTATGTCAAAATAAATAACCCAAAGAGTGTTGGAATCATAGCTACTTGGTAGAGCTATTATCTAGCATGCACGAGGCTCAAGGTTCAATATCTATTACCAACCCCAAAGAAATAACCAAAAATGCAACTACAATCATGTTTGACTTTGGAAGCTTAACCTTGTTGAGATAATTCTAGAGTGAGTTCAGTATACATCTACGACTTACTTCCTGCCTGAGGGGACAGCTCTTGGAGTATTTACAGGACTACTACCATCAGTCATTTGTTGAAAGCTTCTCCCTGGGAAATTCATTTCCCAGATTTCCTGTCTAAGTTTGGGTGGCAAAGCAGGATACAGAAACTGGAAAAAGCTTCAGGCAAAGATACCAGATGTTTGCAGTCCTAAGTAAGTGCAGCAAGCTCTGAAGTACTACAAATGAGGAAATATGGCTGGGGAATTTTCAGCACCTGCTGCAAAGCAACGTGTAAAGGGAGAAGATGAATCTGAAGAGAACGAAACTAAGCTCAGAGTTATTTTATGCTACAGTTTGAAACCCCTGTGTAACTAAGAATTAAAATCTGTTTACAGAATTCAACTACATTTAATAAAATAAATGTTAATGATCTTCTTACATTTTAATAGAAAATGAATTTTAACAATAAAATCCGTTTATAATTTATTCTTACCACTTATGATCATCTGTCTGCATTTTGTATGTTGGAAACAGATTATGATTTTAAAAATTTAATTTATGAATATGTTCTCTAATTTGTCAAAATTATTTAGATATTTTTTTAAAGTATATATTAGTAGGTAGGTAACAAAAGTCTCTTGGCAAATGTCTTTACTAAACTCATATCAAATCACAGGCTGATCACAGATATATCAACAGAAGTTAAAGGTTTATTAAAATTAAAAACATTAAATATGATTATCTAATATATACCTAAAAACAAATCAAATTTTCCCTTGGTTTAAATCATGCCACGTTTTATAATTTGGATTTGTTGTCACCATTTGTACTCAAAAGCAAAGGAGCTCTTATAGGAAGATTAATATATTTAGGTTATACGTTTCTTAATTTTTAATTTTTTGTGTATGAGTGTGTTGCCTGCATATGTGTAAGTGCACCCATACCTTTCAGTGCCCGTAGAGTTCAGAAGTTGTCAGATCAATTGAACCTTGACCTGGCGGTGGTTGTTAGCTGCCATGTGGGTGCTGGGTATGAAATCAGGTCCTTTGCAAGAGCAGTCAGTTCTCTTAAACACTGAGCCATCCTGAGGGGCCCTAATCAGCTGGTCTTAAGTAAACAAGACAGTGCCTAAAGGAAGTAAGGTACACACCACCTAAAGGAAGTAAGGTAGATGGGCCAAGCTTGTTTACAACTGAGGGGCCCTTGTCAGCTGGTCCTAAGTAAACAAGACAGTAGCAAAAGGGAGTAAGGAAGGAGTGACCAGGTTTGTTTTGAAACTTTTCTAATTGGGGACACCAGGAACAAAGACCAGAGGTGCGGGTAAAATGCACCCACATGGCGGCCGAGAACCGTCTGAAACTCCAGTTCCAGGAGAACTCCAGTTCCAGGGGAATCCGACACCCTCTTCTGACCTCCGCGGCATTGCACGACACGGGTGCACAGACTTGCATGCAGGCAGTACATCCATACACATACAGAAATAAAAAAAAAATTAATAAAGAACCTTTAAATCAATGTTGTTTAATATATACACATATTTAAAAAAAAAAATGGAAAGACCCACTTATGGAGCAGTGGAGAGGCCCAGATCTATTATTAATTCTGGGTAGAGGGTCTGGCTGTGTCTACCCTATAGGAGATCCAAACCCTATGTGGTGCACTAGAGATCTCAAATTCTGTTGTCAGGGGGAAGATGACCCCGACCAATCAGAGCCACCTGCCCACGAAGATGAATAAAGAAAGGAAAAAGGAGCCGGGTGTGGTGGTGCAAACCTTTAATCCTAGCACTTGGGAGACAGAGAGACAGGCAGATCTTTGTGAGTTCAAGGCCAGCCTGGTCTACAGAGTAGTGAGTTCCAGGACAGCTGGGGCTACAGGGAGACCCTGTCTCGAAAAGACTGAAAAAAAAAATAAAAAAAAAAAAGGAACGGTGCTCTGCAATAGACTCAGCCGGCTCCTGACTAATAGCCACAGGAGAGGAAGGAAAAGAAAAGAAAGGGAAAAAGAAACAAACAAGGCCATAACAAGGTCCATGGGCACAAACACCCTTGAGATGGTATTTCTATTTGTGTCTCTGCATGACTCAGAATTTTGGAGGAGCTCAGCGGAGCCAACATGACCCCATAAGGACTGCTAAAATCACTTTCCTGTTCTGCTTCATCTGGATGGATCTTCTCCTGTGNAAAAAAAAAAAAAAAAAAAAAGAACTTGGGACCACAAACTGGGGGAGTTTGGACTTTTGATACACATGGGGTATGCACAAGGGTAGTTGCTTTGGAGTTATGTAATCAACCCAACCCTGGGGTACTACAACCGATGGGGTGGGATTTAGACTAATTTGATAAAAACATCACCAATTGTATTAAGAGCCCTTTCACCTGGGCAAAGTGGGGCCTGTATATAGTTGTGGGTCTTGTTATGATTCATTGCCATACCAGAATTCAGTAAAAAATGACCATGCTTGCACAAATACTTGGGGAAGAAACAGCTGATGGCCCTAGAAAGCCCTAGGTTCAATTGGTATTACAGAAGGTTGCTTGGAACCGGTGAAGTGCTGACACCCCAATGGTAGTAGCTAGCTTGCACAGGTGATCCTAAAGGGGTTCACCACACGGAGACTTTGAAGCACGCTTCCCTTTATAAAGAAAAAAAGGGGCAACTGAGGGGCCCTTCTCAGGTTATCTTAACTAAACAAGATAGTGCCTAAAGGAAGTAAGGTAGACAGCACTTAAAGGAAGTAAGGTAGAAGGGCCAGGCTTGTTTACAATTGAGGGGCCCTTGTCAGCTGGTCCTAAGTAAACAAGACAGTAGCTAAAGGAAGTAAGGTAGCCATGGCCAGGTTTGTTTTGAAACTTTTCTGATTGGCTCTAGCTATTTGACCTTTAAGATGATTGGCTGCCCATTTCACACCGTGGGTATTCCCTTGTGTTTTTTGCCTTTATAAACTGCCATAGTGCTTGCAATAAAGGAGTTCCTGCTTGACTAGACTTCCTGTAGGTCTGATTGTCTTCGGGAAAGGAAGGCTGGGGAGCAGGTAGACAGCGCACTCACCTTTCCCGGACCCCCATCATGAGGAACCCTTGAGGACAGGCCTGTAGGACAGAGCTGGGATGGAGAGAGACCGCCACTCTCTATACCTAATATAATTAGCTGATATTAATATATTCAATTTTCACGTTATTTGAAATAAAATATGAACTATCCTGATTTGAAACATTAAAAATAAAATCATTCTACCTCATATTTGTCTAAAATAAATGTCCACATTTATTTTAAATATTAAAATGTAGGTACTGTATACTTTTTGGAAATGTTTTCTTCATTTCTCTCTGTTTTTCTGCTACATAGGATACAAGGTAAGATGATTTCTTTCCAGCCTTCATTAAAGTCTCCAGAAACATGTATTATGAATAAAATAAGCCATCATGGCTTGCATGCTTAGTAATAATTTCAGTCCATTTATTTTTCAATATCCCCAGGGTGCTAAACTTTTGAATTCTCACTTGCAATTGAAATGATCCCTTTGTAACATGTCTTCATTCCCAATAATGTTATAATACATACTATTCTCTGCTTTCATGGTGTATCAACTAATTTGAATACACGGATTTTAAGCTTTCTTCTTTCAAAGTGGTTTAGTCTACCAGGGGTGGTTCTCCTTCAATTAATGTTTTCTAAGTGAATCATTTCATTACAGATTTACTAACTCCTGTTTCACTATGGATCACTCTGAAACAGAGTCAGGTTGCCATCCTGATGTCCATTTCTTTGTTCCTTGACATGTGATACTAAGTGAATAGAAACTATTACTGAAAATACCTTGTTAACCTGATAATGAAAACTATCTTTCATTCAAATATTTTAAATTAATATTTTTATATTATATTGATAACATGAGTCATAGTGACAATTCTTAACATTCTTGAATAATGTTAAAACATCATGGAAAACTTTGAACAAAAGGTTAGGAGAACACAGTTTTTCTGTTTGATAGTGCAATTTGGTCAAATTATATAAAAAGCTTTTTCCTAGACACATCTCTTTCCCTGTACATATAATTTTCTAAATGACAAATTTAGTAACTTTAGATTACCCTAAAATACACTTACTAATCATCTTATGGCTAGTCAAATCAGAGGTACTAAACAGAGACTCAAACCCATAGACAAAGTTTCAGATGAATTGAAAGTAAAGACATTAATGTTAGAAAACCAAAATGGTCCATTATAAACAGTCAACCCCAATATTATTCAGAGAGATGCTCAGTGTCCGTGACTCTTGCAGTCTGAGGTTCCTCATTCCTTAATGTTCAGATGGGTCAACTTCTCTGCTGGCATTCCCCAGTTCATCCTGCACAGCCATAAGTTGTATGTTTTCAGGCATTTAGATTGGTGATTTTTACCTGTGGGAAGATAAAATTCTCCCATTGTTAGTTTCAAGATGAGAAAAATTGAAAATTTATCAATAGGATTGGAACACAGAGTTTTCCATTTGTATCCCAGAAAGGATAGTACCCCACCTCCCACCTCCCACCTCCCTCTTTTTTTTTTTTTCAGTTATTTTGTTTTGACCTATAGATGCCTAAGTTGTATTACACATACCCATGAACAGGGGCCAAGGCATAATGGACCCTAATGAAGTTTACCTTCCAGGTGCTGAGAAACCTTCCTACCTCTCCCCCTTTTTTTGGAAAAAGAAAAACATGATGGTAATGAAACCACTCCCTAAATGTAAACTAGAGCCAACTGTTACAGTGGTAATTTCCTATAAAACAGGCATAACATATTGACTGATTGATAGGCATAGGAACTGTGAATTCCCTAACTAGAGCCAAATTCAATAGTAAAGTATTTATAAGTTGTGTAATTAAGCAAAATATATTACTACAGGAAAGCTCTGACATCACCAATGAATTATTCTGCCTAGGAGATGTTGGCTAGGGGATTCAAACCCACTCCCCCCAAATCATAAAGGCTTTTTGCCTATAAGTGGGATATATGCAAGGAGAAAGGCAGTAAGTCCCTGTTGTCGAAGACCTGGTGTGAGCATGAAAAATGTTATGAGACGTAATTTGCTAGCATACAACTGGCCTCTGAAAAGGCTAGAGAGCGTTACCAAAGGCCACTAAAGCAATACAACAAAATATTGGTCTCCCTGAAACAAGCAAGACTCCTCCGTCAATATCAGCTACACCTCAACAGCCTGGAGATACTGTGCAACAGTGGCAGCCAAGTGTCTATATATATCCCAAATCTATTTGGCTATTAGCTCTCTCCTTGGAGGAATAACTCACAGCTGATGCCACAAGCTTGTGTCCTCNGCCCCGAGGAAAAGTTGAGGGGTGGCAATTCAGCTTGCTAGATCAGCAATCTCCCAGATATCAAGCTAGAGTCACATTGACAAGTTGGGAAACAGCAGCATAAGCTTGTCCAGGGAGTGGAGGAACAGGTCCGGACAGGAAAGAGGAAGTACAAGCCGATGGAGAGAAGAAAGGAGGCAAGGCAATGAGCCGGGCAGCCTGGAGCTCAGGTCCATGGAGCTGGGTTTGATTTCAGCTCTCTGATTTGGCACAGAATCTCAAATTGCATGAGGCTCAGTGTTTTCCACTTTAAAAGTGAATCTGGCGCCAGGTGGGTGTGTTGGCGCGTGCCTTTAATCCTAGCACTCCGGAGGCAGAGGCAGGTGGATCTTTGTGAGTTCAAGGCCAGCCTGGTCTACAGAGCAATTCCAGGACAGCTGGGGCTACAGGGAGACCCTGTTTCAAAAAGACAAAAAAAAAAAAAAAAGGAATCTGGCATTTATTTGGCAGAACTATTGAAGGATTCAGTGGGGCTCTGATTATCATGGGATTTAGCAGGGGTAGAACCACACACACCGGTTTCTTTCAGTGGTAGTAATGGGCTAACTCAGTCTGGAAACTGTGAATACAATGCTACCTTATATGGCAAAAGGGACTTTGCAGATGTGATTGAATACGGATGGCAAGATGGAGGAGATGATCCTGGGTTATCTGCCAGACCCAGTGTAATCACAACTGTCCGTACTATAGGGAGGCAGAAGAGGCAGAGTCTCAGATGAAGCTGTGGCGGGGCATGAGTCAAGGAATGCAGGTGGCTTCGCCCTGCAAAGAGAAGGAACATATTCTTCCTCAAAGCCCCCAGAAGGAATAACAGCATACCAACACTTGGATTTTTGACCATTAAGAAAGACCTGTCTTCAGAACTTTGACCTCCAGAATTGAAAGAGAAAAAAAAAAAAAGTATTGTTTTCAACCCCTAAATTTGTAAGTTTTAAAATAGCAAGTTGGAAATTTATGTCTTCCTTCCCCCTAAAAAAGCCAAGTGATGAAATTTAATGACCACACCTCGGATCCTTGTAATCTTTTTCTTCTTTTCTTCCCTCCTTTGCTGTTCCTCTCGTTCTTCCTTTAACACATATAGATGCCCATGTGGCCTCCCAGAGACCTGCAGTTGGATCTCAATAGCTCTGGAGTTTCATGCCCACGTATGCCTTCCTTTGATTTTTCTATTAATAGTTTGTCCCCAAAATGCACACTGCACTCAAAAAGTATAAAAAGTACATACTTCAAAGTTATTTTATTCTAATAGTAAATTAATAAATTCAATCCAGGAACCTTGGGAAACACACACACACACAAAAAAAAAAAGTCAGGTAGCAAGGATTACGCAGTTTAGAATCCCATCACTGGCACTTTTTAGTGTAAGTCTTTTTTGATAGTTTTGCTGTAAATATGCATGTATTTCTATATGTAGTTCTTTTAAAAAGGGTTTCATGGGCTGGAGAGATGGCCTAGCGGTTAAGAGCACCGACCGCTCTTGCAGAGGACCCGGGTTTGATCCCCAGCACCCACATGGCGGCCGAGAACCGTCTGAAACTCCAATTCCAGGAGAACTCCAGTTCCAGGGGAATCCGACACCCTCTTCTGACCTCCGTGGCATTGCACGACACGGGTGCACAAACTTGCATGCAGACAGTACATTCATACATATACAGAAATAAATAAAAAAAATTAAAAAGTATGTATAAAAATATATATACAAATATATAAATATTTATATATATAATTTCAACCTCAAGTAACTAAAATTTTGAAATGCATATTATCAATTATGAACAGTTGTATCATCATTGATTATCGGTCTCACATTTTTACTCAGGATTTTCTAAATGAAGGAAAATTCTTAGGTGTATTTGAGTAGACAAGAGAGCTTATCTAGCAATGGAAGTTTAGTTACTGGTAGTTTTTCTTCCCGTTTTAGATGGGCTTGTAACAATTATTTCTAGTCAACATAGAGCAAAAACAAATGGTTACACAGTATTTCAGTTATACCATGCAGAATAATCATATATTGTAATGTAAAACACTTATCTCAATTTATATCATTAACAATTGAATGCACTATCCTAGTTTCAAAATCCTAGGTACAATTCACAGATATGTTGCTATAAAGATCTATTCAAATTTTGTAAACTATTACCATTACAAATATGAAAAGCTACTTCCAAGTCTTTTACTCATGAAAATACTTATTTCACTCAATACTGAAGGGATTGAGTGTAGTTCCAGGACAACATATCAGGTACATTGCCCTGGAATCACTCTCCAATACATACAGACCCAAACATGGGTCAGGCTATATGTGAATAAGAATTTAATGTAGACATTTATGTCCAATATCTCTATCAATTATTTTATGTACAATTGAGTTTTAAGCATGTTACATATTTTTTAAATTTCATACAATGTTCTTTGATCTTGTTCAGACCAGTTCTACCAGCTCTATCTCCAACATACTATAACTAGGACTCAATTTCCTTTATTATTTTTTATATTTAATCACACAAATAAAATGGAAATAGCAAATTTTTAAACAATTTGGCACTGTTAGGGGATACACTTGAGATTGAACAATTATACATTATGAATTCATCAAAATTAATACTTTATAAATTTTATAAATTGTTTAATAAGATAAAACTCCTACAGGAGGAAAAATGTATCATGTGGGGACTTGTAAAATGTGTACAGGAAGACAACACAATGGTTATTTTCAAGCAACATGTACTTAATAACTAATATTGATTTTAAGGATCAAATTAATTTATTGTAGAATAAAACAAATTTTAATTTAATAATTTTCTTTCTCATAAGTGAATGCTAGCTTGAATATTTAGGTAGCTGCATTTCAATTGTAAAATCCTTAGGGATCAGGAAGTTAATATGAGATAATGTTCATGGGGAGATGTTATACAAATTATATGAATGGGAAAGGGAAAGGAGAATAGTCCATAAGATAGGTTTGAGGTAAGTAATTGGAAGTTAGGGTATAGAATAACTTATAGGAAAGATATCCAATATGAAATGCTTTTTGAATCATATGGAAAGTTACTATAAGACACTCCTCTTGTAAGTTTCAAGCACCATTTGGAAGAAAGAGAGGGAATTTGATCAGGGCCTAGTTCCTCATTTTTATTTTATTCTAATTTACATATATATTGACATATATTATATACTATATATACAATATTACAATTTAACACGATGTAGCAGAGGAATTTTCCTCTCAGGGCTGGAGGTGCCCATGACCACCCATGCAGCACCTCACGGTCCCTCATGTAGTGGGCCTTTTATATATCTCTGACCTCCAAAGTCCCAGAATTCCAAAGTCCCTTGCACCTTCCTGGGAATCCCAGCATTGTGAAGGTCAGCAGGGAAACCGTGCAGCTGGTTTCAATATCAACTTCCCAGCAAGTATCCGGATTCTCCAGGTAATAAGTTCATTTCAAAGAACTCATTTATCCCACTCAAGAGCTTATCTTAAAAAGAAGAAAGACGGGCTGGAGAGATAGCCTAGCCGTTGGGAGTGCCGACCGCTCTTACAGAGGACCCGGGTTCGATCCCCAGCACCCACATGGCGGCCGAGAACCATCTGGAACTCCAATTCCAGGAGAACTCCAGTTCCAGGGGAATCCGACACCCTCTTCTGACCTCCGCGGCATTGCACTACACGGGTGCACAAACCTACATGCAGACAGTACACTCGTACACATACAAAAATAAATAAAATTAATAAAAAAAAATTAAAAAAGAAGAAAGACTATTTTGATTTACCTGACCAGGACCAGGTTCGTTGTGGCCATTGCCTTTGGGATGTGGCAGGCAGCATCTTGGCAGTACTTATGTAATACTGTTTACCTGAGGTCTAAAATAGAAAATAACTAGGAACTAGGATGAGGATCTCAAGTCCAACTATTCTCAATAACAGTATATTCTCAATTATTTGTTAAGAGTGATAGAACCTGTGTGGGAGGTAGAAATAAAATGGAAGAAAAGAATAAGGCAAATAATAAAATGAATTTGAAAATGTAAAGCAACTCTCTATTTTGGAAACTAAACTTATAGAAGTCTGTTTTGATTATCTTATTTCTTCCAATATGGCCACAACAACAAAATCAATAGTAGTGTCACAGGCTATAAACCAAAACTTTAGCACAGGGCCTTTTGGAAATATTTATTTTAAAAAATTAGCAAGGTGTTAGACTAGAGATTCAGCACAGAGGTAGTAGGCTGAACCCTAGTAAGAGTAAAATACAAAGATTTGTTAAATGTTGCCCTCAATAGTCATGGGACTGTCTGCACCACCTACTCCTCAACTGTTGGTAAAGATTTATCCTCAGTCCAATTCCAGTATACACACACACACACACACACACACACACACACACACACACACAGAGAGAGAGAGAGAGAGAGAGAGAGAGAGAGAGAGAGAGAGAGAGAGAGAGAGAAGGAGATCTGTGTCCTAGTTAGATCAGTTTCTCTTTCAGGCTGAATCACTGATTCACTGAATCACTGGTTCTAAAATTATATAGGTCCTTGTGGACATGTTACTGGGGCTGGCACTGCTACACTTAAGTGTTGGTTGCTAATGAAGTTCCTTTACCAACACTACTCCTGCTCAAACTCAGCAGAGCATTCAACATTATATGAACCAGAGTCTACTAAGGGACTTATAACCTAACACTTGGCAAAGCTTAACAGCTCCCATCACTGTCTGGTGACGTTTCTGGAACAGACAGATAGGCATGACCCATATCTATCATGACACACTACTGAAACCAGTATTACCTTTAGATGATTGTAGTGGTCTCTGGCCACAAGTCTAACTCATTAAAGTGTAATCCATTGCATTGTTTGCCTTGTTCTTATCCCAGATATAAGGTATACAGCATGCACATTTAGGGTGTGCCATACCTCTGTAACATACCTCTGTAACAGTCTAGACATAGATCTCATCTGTCATCTTCATGGTGATTCTATCCAAGACAGGCAAATCCTGTAATGATTATTCATATGACATTGAGTCTGAAAGAGGAATGTTGGTGCTTCAAGGAGAGGCTTGGGGGCAGTAACGGTGAAGAAAGTTTCATCAGCGATTAAAGTTTGATGGAAGTAATTATAATTAGATGAGTGTGTTGTACAGGAGGATAAACATGGATAACAATACTATTGTCAGGAGGACTTACTTTACATATCAGAACAATTAATCATACTATGATTCTTTGAATTATAAGCAACTATATAGGAAGAAAGTTTGAATACATAGGCCAGAAAGATATCTCAGTGGTTAAGATGACTGGCTGCTCTTCCAGAAGACCCTGGTTTATACAATAGCAGCTAATACTCCTCTGTAAATCTAGTTCCAGGGTATCCAACACACTTCCCTGTCCTCTGGGGGCAATGCATGAAATGGGTACACTTACATACATGCAGGCATAACAATCATTCACATAAAGTAAAAATAAAATTTAAAGAAAAAATGAGAAAACAACTTTTTCCCAATTTTGTCATATTTTTTCCTTCAGAATGAAGTACAAAAGGGGTTCATAATTGTCATTTATTTATATATAAGATATTTCAGTGTGTTGGTGGAAGAGATCATTTAAAGACTATTCTTTGGTAGAAATTTTTTAGGGGAACAAGCTATAATTAGGTAGAAATAAGAAATCCTAGTGAGCTATTGTTCAGTAAGGTAACTTTAGATAAAACACAATATTCTGTACATTTTATAATGCTAGAAGAAAACATTCTTAGTACTTTCACCACAAATAAATTTTAATTTTAACTATATATTTAATTATAGATTAATATAAATTTAGAATTTATATAAAAAATAGGGCTGGAGAGATAGAGGACCCAGGTTCGATTCCAGCACCCAGCTGGTGGCTGAGAACCATCTTTAACTCCAGTTCCAGGGGAATCCAATATCCTCTTCTGACCTCTGCGGCATTGCACAACACGGGTGTACCAACCTACATGCAGAGAGTTGCACTCATACGCATAAAAACTAATAAACGAGCCATTATAAAAAATAATTTATAAAGCAATGAATATATCAAAATATTACTTGATACTCCATTACTATGTGCAATTTTTTCAGTTATCACTTAAAAATTTAATTTTGAAAGGGGTTCAAATTGTTTATAACATGATAAAGAGTAAAAATAAATCTTTTTGACATTTGTTATTGACTGAATTATTTTTTTTCCACATACAAGATGTATCTTTCAAAACCCTAATCCCCAATGTATCATAATTTGAGTATGGAATTTGGGGAGGCGACAAGATTTACATGAGACATGGAAGGTGAGGTCACAGGTTGACATTATTTCCTCGTTCTCTCCATCTTCCCCTGTAACCCTCCTTTGCTCCCCTTTCTCTTTCTCTGTCTCTCTTATAAGAATACAGATAAAATGGCCACCAGAAAGCAGGAGAGACCCAACAGGAGATGAACCCAGAGAAGTGCTGATCCTGTATTTCTCATGCTCCATTTCTGTAAAAATTCAGGTTCCTTTGTTTCTTCTTCCTGGTGTTCCGTTGTAGTAACCTGAGAACATGTAGTCTGTAGCCACTGTTCTTTGAAAGTGAACATATTCTGAAACAGAGCACCTGTGGTTTCAGACCTCACAAAGATTCTGCAAGCCCACTCATCCACCTTGTGGAAATTATTTTGATGGTATCAAAACTATAAGCTAGAAAAATCACAGTTGTGTGCATAAGCTAATAAATGTGAGTCATTTCTTTTATGCATTTATATTCTGAAAAGGAATTATATAAAATAAATGAGGAGCTGGAGAGATGGCCTAGTGGTTAAGAATGCTGACCTCTCTTACAGAAGACCCAGGTTCGATCCCCAGCACCCACATGGTGACCAAGAACCGTCTGAAACTCCAATTCCAGGAAAACTCCAGTTCCAGGGGAATCTGAAACCCTCTTCTGACCTCTGCAGCTTTGCACGACATGGGTGCACAGACCTGCATGCAGACAGTACATTCATACACATACAGAAATAAATAAAATAAAATAAATGATATAAGATGATAGAAAACCATTCAGAAAACTTCACCTGTTATTACACTTACTGCACTTATTTTCTAGAAATATTCTATGGTATGATCTTTTACTTATACAAGAAACTATATTATAATTCATAGGAATGTAAGTATAATTGAATCGAAATGAAATGTGAATCAGAAAGATTACCTTATGATTTGGGAATATAGGTTGTAGTATATTTCAGTGAGGTCTGAATAAGATAAGGTCATTTTAAGCCAATTTTCTATGAGAACATACCATAATGACAATAAATGCATGATATAACTGGCCCTTGAGAAGAACAATAGCACAATGTGTCACCACTCTACATAGTATTCAACTAACTTAAAAATAGGTAAATTGTCTTTTTTGAAAATATTACAATTATTTATAAATTTCTGTAGACTTACAATATGTACTTAAAACATATTTGGATAATTTTGAATTTGAAGTATCTAAAGAAAATTCCAAGCAGACTGAATGATTTAACATATCATAGAGCTAAGAAAAAATGTATAAAACATAATTTTGTGTTTAAAAATAAAATTAAGTGAGTCTTTGCCCTTTAAATTTTTGAATAGAATAATGCATTTTTTTCAATATATTCAATATATTCAATATATTCAATATATTCAATATATTCAATATATTCAATATATTCAATATATTCAATATATTCAATAAATTCAATATATTCAATATATTCAATAATGCATTTTTTTCAATATATAAAAATGGGCTAATCCACCCATGGTGGCACACAACTTTAATCTCAGCACTCAGGAGGCAGAGGCAGATAGTTCACTATGATGTTGATGTCTGTCTGGCATATATAGCAACGTTCAGGCCAGTTGGGTTTATAGGGAAGCCCTGTCTCAAAAGAAATAATAATGATAGCTAGGTCACTGGGTTTGGGTTGGTGCCCCTGTACCGGACCAGACGGTCGGCGGGTTTGGGTCCGTGCCTCTGCGCCTTTGTGCGGGCTGGCCGGAAGTCACTCAGGCGTGTACCAGGGCGCCAGCTAGGTCAGGCATATACCCCCCCCCACCGCCACCGCTGGAAATCGGTGAGAATCCAAGTAGACTTTTTTTTTTTTGGAGATCCTTCATAATAAGAAGAGAAGAGTGCTTTGGCTTCCAATATCCAATATATAAACAAAATTGAAAGCCTGAAAACTAGACAAGTCAATACTCCATAAACAAGAAGGAGGAAAGGGAAAAAAAAAACATCTGAAGGAGGAAAGCAAAACCATCCACTAACATAGTGAAAAGGTATTTGTGATCTGAACCACAAAAGGGAAGACCACATGCCAGGGACACAACAAAGGGACAACATGGGAAAGGCACAGGATAATCCTGCACCAGGCTCTACCAAACCTGTAGGAGATAACTACAATGGGAACCCCTTGGAGGAGACCCAAGGAGCAGATATTAGAGGAATAATTGCAGACCTATGCAGAGAAATTAAAGAACATAAAGAAGAATTCAGAGAACTAAAGAGAGAGAATGAAAAACTCAAAAAGGACCTAGAGGGATACAATGACATACATTGGAAAGAACTAAAGGAACAGATTGACAAACTCCAGAAAGAACTAGAGGGAGAAAAAAAAAAAGAAAACTCTGAAAGGAAGTAGAAACACTGAAAAAAGAAGCCAACCAACAAAGTAAGGAGCACCAAGAAGAGATTGAGAAGCACCAAGAAGAGATTGAGAAGCTCAAAAAGGAAATGGAAATACTAAAGAAAACACGGGATGAAACAAAAAAGGAATTAGAATACTCATCCAATCAAGAAGAAAGGAAAGAAAAAAGCATAAGAAGTAGAATGGAGGAAGCAGAACAAAGAATATCAGATCTGGAAGATAACAGAGCAATTAAAAAGCTCAAACAAAGATTATGAAAAATTTAAAAATTCACAAAAGTGGAACAACCAGGAAATATGGGACACTATGAAAA
>VZQC01007142.1:4933137-4955557 GCA_009823505.1 Rhizomys pruinosus | reverse complement strand
CCAAAAATAAAAGGGGGGTATACAGATAGATATGAAACCTTTTCATCAAAAACTTTGCAATTCAAACCTTAAAACTAACTACAGGAAAAGATTAGTATGTTCCAACAGGTCAAAATGTCACCAACTTAACGGCTGAGAAAGAAAAGATACAGCTTTGCATTGAGTAGGATGTACCAGAAAGTGCCAACAGAAAGGTTGACCCGTCTGAACATTGAAAGGAAGAAAAGCCTCAGATTGCTACAAACATCAAACCCCTCGGTGGATCCTACTTGTAACAACTATTTATAATGAGTCCTAATGAAACTTACCTTCTAGGTGCTGCAAAGGTTTTAATATGAGATACTTTCTTACCTCCCCCATAGAACAAGGAGAAATATGATGATGATGAGGTCATTCTCCAACTGTAAATTGGAGACAACTATTAGAGAGGTAATCTCTTATAAAATCGGTAATACTGCCTTCTTTAATTGACTATTAGACAAAGGAAGTGTGAAAAGGATTATTCTCTATTCAGAACAAAATATAATACTAAAGTCTCCTTAAGCTATGCACTTAAGCAAAATATATTAATACAGGAGCTCTGACATCAGCAATGGATTATTCTACCAAGGAGATGTTGGCCAGGGTATCCAAACCCCTACAAAAGGTAAAGGCTCTTTGCCTCTAAACTGGGATAGCTGCAAGAAGAGAGGTGATAAGGCCCTGCTGTTGAAGACCTGATGTTAACATGGGAAAGATGTATTGAGACCCCACATGCAAGTGTACAGATGGCCTCTGCAATACCAGAAAGTTTTACCAAAGGCCACTAAACCAATAAAGCAAATATGGATCTTCTTGAGTCAAGCAAGACTCCTCTGTCAGCACCAGCTACTCCTCACCTGCCTGGAAATATTGTGTAGCAGAGGAAGCCATATGCCTGCATATCGCAAATCTAATTGGCTATTGGCTCTCTCCTTGGAGGAATAACCCACGGCTGATGCAACAAGCTTACATCCTCTAATGGTTAGGAGATATTATAAGCCACAGTAAGACCCTGTCATATTTAACAGAAAAAAATGTAATTCATGGATTAACATAACATCCAAACATCTGTGTCTATTCCAAAGTAACCTACCATAACTATTAGTACTGTTTAAATACCTATATATCTAATTGCTTGTGCTTCATTAGTAGATCGAAAGGTTATTCCTGGACAACCTGTCAGCCCATGAAAGGAAACAGCCGGAATTGAGCAGAGTCCAAGACAACAGCTCCAGAGAAAGTAGACTGTTTTGCTTCTCACCCACCTGTGCCCCTTTGCTAAGCCTATGGAACAATCTGTGGAAGAGGGGGTGTGGTAGAATGTAAGGGCTGTGACTGGGGTGAATGGTGAAGCTACAGCAATATAGTCTGGACACTCATTTGGTCAACTTGATTGAACATACAACCCCCCCCCCCGCTGGATGGTGGGACCCATGGGCTGTGTGGGTTTGGGCACAACTGCCTGCAAATTGGTTTTACATGAAGTATGCTTGTATGCATAAATTATCACTTATTGCTAAAAAATGGGAAAAAAAACTGAGAGAAAGCTGCAGTACAGTTATGGCAGAATGCATGATCTGGGATGGGATGGGGTGTGGTGGGGGGAAGGGAAATGGAAAAATGCCTAAACTGAACTGGAAAATGGTGTATGAAATACACAAAGCATCAATAAAAAAAGAAAAAAAGAAATAATAATGATAATAATAATAATAATAATAATAATAAATGAGGTTGGATATGGTGTAATTTGCCTGTAATAGATATTTTTAAGAAGTGTGTAGAGAAAAGAATGGGGGCAAAAATTGAGGTAATAAAAATGCATTCATTTCTTTGAAGAAAACAGTGGAGAGATGAGAGTAAGTCATATAGATTAAGAGAAAACACAATATTGATTAACATAGGAAGAATAGATGGGGACACAGCATCCATTTTGCAGACACTGTGGGGAGCCGGCTACTTCCTGTAGCCCAGCCTAAGTGGTAATTCCAATTCTTAGCCTGAACCCACGAGACACGTGTTCCACTCTTGGCCATGACTTCTCACCTGCCCAGGGCCTGGACAGGAATTTCAGCTGATGGCTGATCGCCTCCCTTCAGCCAGTACTCACTCACAACACCAGCTACCCAGATTGGTGGTCTGCAAAGGGAACCTTTTTCCAACCCACTGGCCACCCGAACGAAATGCAGGCCTACCTTAGCCTGTATGTGTGCAATAATTAATAAAAAATAATGGCCAGGAATTCTGTGATAATGTTACTAGGAAATTCAAATTTACTCCTTGCCACAGCTTGCTTTTTCTTTTTTTTTTTTTTTTTTTAGTTTTATCCTTTATTTTGTATTTTTGAGACAGGGTCTCCTTTTCAGTACTAACTGTCCTGGAGTTCACTTTGTAGACCAGACTGGCCTCCAACTCACAGAGATCTGCCTACCTCTGCCTCCCGAGTACCAACTATGGACTCCAGCATGAGAGTCCTTAAGAATCTCTCTGCTTAAGGAATAACTTCCTGACAGCTACAGTTGTCTTTTTTATGTTTTGATCACATTTTAGATTTTTTTTTGGGGGGGGGCTTTTTGTGACAGGGTCACCCTGTAGTCCAGCTGGACTGGAACTCTCTAATTAGACTAGGCTGGCTTTGAACTCATAGAGATCTGCATTCTTCTGCCTCCAGAGTGCTGGCATTAAAGGTATGTGCCACCACTCCATGCTGGCAAATTTTAGTTTTTATAATCAACAGCCAAACAGTCTTGTGTATAATTTCTTATAAATCAGCTCCCTTCCAGCTGCCTTTTAAACAGTACATGGCATATGTCATTTGCTAACATAGGAGCCCTTCAACTTTTAAGGAAATAGCTACCTGCTTCCTGTAAAATTTGGAGAGTGAATTCAGTCAAGCTGACTCTTAGAAAATTACACTTTGGGGCTTTATGAAAACTCAGATGCATTGTTTAAATTCTCCCAAATGTTTGTTCTTTAAAAGGAAAACCAAAACAGAAACTAGGCCAGTTTCAGATGAGGATTGCTGTTAATCCCAAAATAAAGCTGAAAAAATACACATCTGCTTCTTTAAAGAAGGTACAAAGAGGTATGACCATAGGGATCAAGAATAATCTGGGAAACAATAACAAACTGAATTATCTTCATCAGCAACTGAAATGGCCCTACAATGAACTACAAAACTAATTTAAAAAATCAGGGGCTGGAGAGATGGCCTAGCGGTTAAGAGCGCTGACCGCTCTTGCAGAGGACCCGGGTTTGATCCCCAGCACCCACATGGCGGCTGAGAGCCGTCTGAATACTCCAATTCCAGGAGAACTCCAGTTCCGGGGGAATCCGACACCCTCTTCTGACCTCCGCGGCATTGCATGACACGGGTGCACAGACTTGCATGCAGACAGTGCATTCATACACATACAGAAATAAATAAAATTAATAAAAAAAATTAAAAAAAAATCAACAGGCATATATGGTAAATGAATTCTCTAAATTTGAAAAATATGCAATCAATATATAAAAGTCAAGTAAATTAATTTATTCTAAAAATAAACTGTCCAAATAAATCAAATAAACAATCTCAATTACAGTAAGAGTAAAAGTTAAAGAAAATAAAAAACCCGGGAGTATATTCAATCATGCGATGAAAGATTTCACTAATGACAATTCTACATTGATAAAAGCAAGAAAATAAATCACAACTATGTGGAAAGGAACTCCTGTTCTTGGATTAAGAAAATAGGATACAATGAATATTTCCACATTTCATAAAGGACTGTTTCCTGAAAGAAATTCCTATTATGATAACAATGTCATTCTTCACTAAAGAGAAAAACAATTTTAAAGCTACTAGAAACACAAAAAATCATGAATGTTTAATGCATTTTCGAGTGTTTGCTTGCATGTATGTAAGTGGACCCCATAATATGCCTAACTAGGAAGATAGAACAGGAGATTGGATCCCCTGGATCTGGAATTGCAGATGGATTTAAGTCATCATATGTATGCTGGAAATGGATCCTGGGTCCTCTAAAGAGTAACAAATGTTCCTAACCACAGAGACCTTGAAATATTTTTGGGGAAACAGCATGCTAATCTATATTCCAGGTTTGGCTAAAACTTGTTCTCTATTTCAGGCTGTTGTTGAAATTGCAGTAATCATGTTTGGTGATTTGAATAAAAATGTTGCCAATAGCCTCCAACTATTTGAAAAATTGGTCAAGTTGTGCCACTGCTTTTGGTGGTTTAAGAGATGAAGCCTGAACAGAAAAATTGTAAAAGTCAAGGATGGTACATGAGCGTTTTTTTTTCAATAAGCTCATAGGACTGTATTAATTACTTAAAAACAAACAAACAAACAAACAAAAACCAACAAAACAAACAAAACAGAGCCTTTCATCCCTCTGGAACTTGAGCATATGAACTTGCAATAATGGTAATAGCATGCACAGGTTCCATGCTGACTGGGACAAACCCCAGCATATAACTGGGGAAATGGGCAGCAACCCCTAATAAAGCCAAGATAATATTGGCAACTGATTACTCTGGGGTACAAGAGAGTAGGTTTTTTATTTATTTTTTTTTTTTTGAGTAGATCTTTAAGGCAGTGATTCTAGAGAAGCTGATTAGACTCCAATGAATGAACTTGCATGGAGGGACATCTGGGTACAAATACTTGCCTGGATAGGGCTTAATATATATGACAGAACACCTGACATCCTGCACGATGGTATGGGGGCAAGGATGGGGGAGGGAGGGCACTAAATTTAATTAAGATCTTTTATATGAAGTGCACAAAGTTGAATATACATAAAAACAATAAATTTTACAAAAAGGTGCAGCCTTAGTGAAAATACATAACCAGGGTCAGGCTTTGAGAGTTCATAGTCCTATCCCACTTCCAGTTTTGCTTTCTCTGCTTCCTGCTTGTGCTTGAAGAGGTGAGTGCTCAGCTTTCTGCTCTAGCTGCTTCATGTCTTGCATCCACTGCCCTGGTGGGTTATTAGTTCTCTGGAAATGTGAGCCACATAATTATTCCTTCAATCAGTGGCTTTGTTATGGTGCTTATCAGAGCAATAGAAGAGTGATTAAGACATTCTGTCTCAGTCTTCTAAGTTTTCAGAATACAAGGAAGAAATAAGCCACCATACTCATTCTAAAGCAAGTTTAAGCAAAAAGTGTCAAAATGAAGGTACCACACTTCCTAACTTTAAAATATATTACAAACTGTTGCTGTGATAAAAATATCATGTGATTGACATTAAAACCTAAACCCATTATCCAAAATAGGAAAATTCAAACATAAATCTATGTGTTTACAGTGTACTGATTTTCAACAGTTGCTATGAACATAAAATTGAGAAAAGATAGTTTGTTCAATAAGTGATTCTTAGAAAGATAGACATCTACTTATAAAAGATGGCAGAAAAGTATAAAAAATATTTAAAATGAAATGCTCAGACTCTAGTTATGAATCTAGTTAAGGAATAAATAGGAGGGAACCCCATACTTTTTATCTCAGGAACAGTGTCAAATATGACCACAAAGCAAAGACAACAGCTGCAAATAAAGTACAGACTCAAATTATAGCATGATAGAGTACACTGCCATCCACATATCTAGAGTTGAGGCTCCCCCCAAAAAAGAAATTTAAAGAACATAATTGAGAAGCAGGGAAATAATAAAAATTAACAAATAAATACAATGGATTTTTTTCAGTAGGTATCATTATAATCAGGCTAAATAATTCATCAATTATCATCAGGTGAGTGCAAATCAAAATGTCACATAGCATATGCTAGAATGACTACATACAGATTAACTTTGGAGTGAAATGTAACATATGACTATAAAAACCACAGTTGGCATTTTCCAGAATATGGAATAGAAAAAATAGAATACCTATGTAATCTAAAAATACTATTATTTGGCAAATATAAAAATAAAATAAAATGTGCAAGGTGAACTTGCACTTGTAATTTGTTTATTACAAAGCTATTGACATGAACCAAGATATAGAATTGTTATGTGTTCATTCATTGATAAATGGATGAACTGTAACTTTTATGCAAAATCAATACTAATAAATTTTAAAAAACAAAAATTGTCATTTGTGTTTTCTTGTGTTGTAAAGTCAGGTAAGGTTGTGTCAAATGACATACCCAGGTAGAGTCAGGTAGAGTCAGGGAAAAGCAGCATCTCCTTCCTGTGGAAATACAAGCACTAAATGCTTAGAAGTAGAAAGTTGAATGGTTGTTACTGAAAACTTGAGTGCCTGGATGGCTGAAAAAATGCTGGAAAATTATGTATGGTTATGATTAAATGAGAGGAATATTTTTTAAAACTTAGTAATAAAATCTAAAGAAACATAAATTAGATAAATTAGATACTTGCTTCCAGCGGTGGGTTAGTGGATTAGAGGAAAAAGGAAGGTTGGGGGTGGGGGGTGAAAGGGTAAGAAATTCTCTATCTTTTAGGGGTAATAATCAATATGTGATTACGGTAAATTAGAAATTATCATATATTGTTTTACATGAGTCCTCCAGTCATGTGGGCAAATCTCTACTCACCCCAGATAGGAAAATAATGACAGTCCTGTTGTACAGGTCTTACGTCTCAAAGTCTGGCTTCCAAAAGGGGGGGATTTTACATTTTATACCTTGATAAAAGGTTATAGAATCGTTAGTTATATTGGATAATGGCAAAAATTGCCAGTTTTTGGAAAATGTGTATAAAATTCCCTGAAAAGTCCTGTCTGGGGCAAAGGGAAAGGGGGAGATCCTGTTAGGGGTTAAGGACAGGTAGAAACAGTTGGATCTAGGAAGTCCTGCCTGCATTCTAACCACAAACCTGTCAGCAAAACATTGTTGGCAGAGACAGAGAAGGAAAGATTAAAGTATTTGGTTTTTTTCTTAATTTCTCTATTATATCCTATATCGAAAGTTAAGATACAAAAAATCAACTTGGTGAACCAATGAATTTTACTGAGGTTACTTACAAGAGTACTTCCAAGAGATTAATTTTGAAAGTTTAAGTAAGGGGTAACTTACAGAAATAGAAATGGTTCAAAGACATGTGTATCACCAAATGTCCACTTCAATATAGGTGACAACTCTTCAAATTTAGAAACCTAGTGTGCACTGCAGGCCCTGTATTCATTTCCACATGTTGGAGAGTGTATAGTCCTGGTGCTTACATTTATCAGAGTCTCTTTCAAGGAGCCCAACTGGATTCTGCTTCTACAAGGAATTATTTCTTCCAGGCAGCTAAGACGGTTTCTGTTCCAGGATGCTGGGCTGGTCTTAATCTCTTCTAGATAGCACAGGTGTTCTGAATTAACTAGGTATTTCATCTGCTTTGAGTCTTCCAGGAAGCTCATTTTATTTCAGAGTGTCTCTCAGCAATTCTTAGGACTTATATGTTCCTGGGTAGGGAAGAATCTATTGATTTTGTTCAGTGTTATAGATTCCTGAAACTATTGAGAAATATGCTTCTAAGGTCATCAAAATCTCATCTATGATGGAAAACTTCACCAAGTTGTAGAACATCATGCCTCTTAAGGAGGGTCTCTCCAAAGTTGAAGGTTTTATATTGGAGGAAATTGCTAAAAAGCAATAATACATGTTTAAAAAGTGAGTTACAGGGAAAATAAATAATAGCCTAAAAACATTGTTGTAAATTATAATGATGAAATTTACTGAATACTGCAAAAATACCAAATATCAAAAATTATACTTCAGAATTATCTGGATATTTACTTACAAAACACACAAAAATCAAATGAACATATGACACAATTTGAATGACAAATGAAGAATTATATTTCTCTATTTAGAATTTGAGATCATAAAAAATAATCAATATTCATGTATAATTTCAATCTAGCTTATTCAGAATAAAACCATGACTAATTAGGGCCTTTGAAGATATTTTAAAATTCATAAAAGGTTAATGTGCTTAGTCTGAATTTGTTAATGGATTTTACTCTTAGCTTTTCTATGTAAAAATAATGAATGTTTTAATTTTTTAAGTATATTTCATCATTCTTTGCATGAAATATTCATTTGAAAAAAGTAATGGCTAGGGCAATATTTAATTTTCCTTGAATAATTCTTTACATTATTTCATATTTCCAGTAACTATATATTATACATAAATGAGTCATGGGTACTAGTATTAATGGATTATATGAATATATTATATGCAATTATTATGTGTATTAGATTATTAAATGAAGCAATTCTTAAGTAAAAAATGCATATTCATTCATGACTATATTTAGATAGATTTTTACTAAAATAAAATATTAGACTTTAAAATATTTAAGTATATCTCTAAAGTCATATTAAAATAAGAAATCTATATATGAATGATTAATTTTTTTGTAATTGTAGGTTTCCACATGTCTTTTTCTCTTTTTTTGACTTTTTAAAAATTTATTCTTGTTAAATTTTTACATGTCTACACTATAAAAATGATTATTATAGTCATTATATTTATTGTCTACAAAAAGATTTATGTTGAATCATACACATATGAATATTTCATAGATTTTATTTTATGAATATTAAGCTAATATTCACTTTGATTGTGGATCCTGTATTTTCACTTTCCAGGTAATAAATGATCTTTCACAAGATTTCCTTTATATCCCAAAATAAGCTGACTTAAAACTTATTCCTATGTGTCCCCTGATAGATTTTAACTGTTGAGTGTCTACCTTCTTCTTGCTTAGTCCATGACTTGATTTCCTTTTATTTAAATGATCATATTGGATTAACATCAGTTACCTTGATGTATCTCTCTATCTCAAATGTTCTTTAGAGATGAGAGAATATGGGCCTTTATGTTTGTTTCTGCTGACACAGACATTTGTCTGATGTACAAAAGAAATATATTTCATGAAAAAGAGTAAGTAGATATTTAGTACTGGATAAGTTCCAGCAAGAGAATAAGAGAAAACTACCAACATGTGCCTTCACTTTAGTTTTGCTTTCTTCAGCACTACCATTTTCAGGTTATCATTGGAAATAATATTTCACAAAATTTGCATGCCCCTTATATATTGTAAACAAATAAAAAAGACCTGATGTGCATTGCCAACTAAGAGACACTCAATACAACAGTTCTTGAAACTGCAATGAAGAAAAATAACTAAGGAATGTTGATACTCATCACAGCTCATTACAAGTAGGATGTTTATTTCTGTCTCATCATTTAAACTAAAATAAACTAGACTTCAGGAGAAAGTCAATACAATGGTAACTTTATTTTGTGAACAACTGATGATATAATCTAATGTTTCCATTTTCAATGAAATATTAGTTTCTTAGAACTATTTTACATTTTTCATTATATATAGCAATTATCTCACTCTGTGGATATTCTTGGTATCTGAGAAGCTGGAAATTAATAAATTACACGGATTGAGTTTACTATTACTTAGCTACCAGTGGAAACATTATATCTCTACATGGATTTGAATTTCTGATAGCTAGTAATGTTTCCCTATAATTTGTTAAATTGAGTGTGTCACCACTATTGTAATCATCTAAGAATATTTTGTAATACTTAAGAAAGTATTTCTTTTATCAGAACTAAATACATGAATCTAAAGAACATCATTTTTAAAATTTTTATTTTATGAGTATGAGTGAATTGCCTGCATGTGTGTGCATCCATGTCCTGCAATGCCCACAGGGGTCAGAAGAGGGTGTTAGATGCCCTAGAACTGGAATTACAGATGGTTGTTAGCCAACATGTGGATGTTGGGAATAGAACCTGGGTCCTCTTCAAGAGCAGTCAGTGGTCTTAACTGTTGAGCCCTCTCTCTAGCTCCCAAAATTATCTTTTATAGACTGAATCAAAATATTTTTTAAAACTAAATACATGACTTCACTTTCTGGGCCCAGTTTACTTCACAATCCTCCATGCAAGACACAGCCACTTTTTCTATGGTGACATATATATGGTCTAACAAATAACACTTTGAAGCCCACCCAAAGGGGAATCCATGTACAATACTGTAAAACTGGTCAAAAACCCATGGCTAGGAAACAGTAGGTTTTAGGGAGAAACTTACAATTGCAGTCTAATTAAATTGAAATAGTTTCAATCTGTTTCCTGAATATCTTTATTGATGTCCATGGAAAAGTTATATTCTTGGCCATAATCAGAGAAGCCTTTCTTTACAGTGAAAGGTTCATGGCTGTTCTAGTGCTGAGTAAAGGGGACAGTTGAGTAAAAATTATTTACCTAATTTAAGGCACAGTGAGCATTGTAGAAGTGGGCACTGAAATAATATAAGAGGCAAGAGACGGGAAGAAGGATTTACACTGCCACTTTGTGGGCATGGCATTCTGTTTTAATAATGAGCTCACGGAAGTTGTTCTTATTAGAAAGGGGCCTGCATAATAACAGCCCTGTCAATAGTCTTCCAAGCATAGAAGGACTCTAAGACCCTCACTTCCCTGCACTGTACTATAGACTACTAAGAGATTCTGAGAGGAAAGGAACCACTGTTTTTAGTTTATGTACACACTAGTGAGCCCACACAGTTCAAATGGATAGTTACAAATCCATGGTAATTCCAGATCACAAAACAAAACAAAAAGACAAGAATGTAGTAAAATTACTTGCAGGGAGGAGGTGGTCAACAAAGGTTAGGAAAGAGATAAAGGGTGAGTGTAATTACAATGAGTAACATAAATGTATGAAATAGGAAGACAGCAAATTTAATTTAAAAATCTCAAAAAAAATGTTTTTTGTCTTTTTGAGACAGGGTTTCCCCATAGCTCTGGGTGTCCTGGAACTCACTCTGTAGACCAGGCTGGCCTTGAACTCACAGTGATCTGCCTGCCTCTTCCTCCAGAGTGCTAGGATTAAAGGCCTGCACAACCACACCAAGCCAAAACAAACAAACAAATAAAGAAAACGTTAAAATCTCAAAATTTTTAGATTACTTGATAAAGTAGTTTGAATGGAGATAACATCTCAGAATGTCAATACATATTTCATTTTTATCCTTAAGTATCAATACCACATAAGCTTCTCATACTTCTAAAATAATATACATGTTTAATTAGACACCTTTTTTTATTGTTGTTGATTTTCTAAATTGAACACCACTATTACTGATTTTGCTATTACTTCAACTGGCCAGAATGTATTGCTAGCTTAACATGTACAATGTTCACTAAGACAATAGAGATGAATTACCTTTATTGTGTCCATTTTTCAGGTGAGAAAACAAAAGAAAAGGCAGGTTGTTACTTGGCAAGGACATGCAAGTGACTGGGGCATCTGACTTTAAAACTAGTCATTTTATGCTCATGCTTAGGTGATACATCTACCATGCAACCACTACACATAACCCCCAAACCTCATAAAGCAAGGACACAAGAAGGCATTAATTACATCTTAACTCTGATTAAGGCAGCTCCTCCTTGCAACAGGAGGCTAGGAACTCAAAAGGACCTGAATGGCCAAACCCTGAAGATTAGGAGTCTACAGAGTGTGGTTCCATGAACAGGCTGGCTAGATTCAGCTTCACCTCCCCACCCCTCCTCATGGAGAATTCAGGACATGGCGGAGCCATTTGTGAAAAGTTCACTGCTTGAAAAAGTTCCAGTGACCTGACTTGTCTGGTTGAAATCTGCTCTCCAGCTGACCTTGGTTTTTAATAATTCTTCTTATCATATTCTTATTTTTCTGCCCTGCTTGACTTTCAGCTTTCTAGCAGTTAGGGTACCTGCTTCTTCCTCAAGGAGTGGATCTAACACTTTTGCCTTTTCTAGAAATCAGTCCTTTGTGAGAAATAATGGCACTATGTACACAACTTAAAAGTATGATACAATAGTAATTAAGAACTCTACAGAAACTGTGTCATGCACAGATTGCCCAAGTAAAGAAAGGAATTTTGATTTCATGGTCAGGTTTAAACTAAAAAGAGGATTGCAGGGCAAAATGAAATTAAGTCCAGTGAGGCTGTGGATTCTAGTGATTTGACTTAAAGATTAATAGCCCATAGAAAATCACCTTAGCAAAAAGTGTTAAAAACAGAAACTTAGGAAAACAGAAACTGAGGAAAACAATGACCAGAATAGAACCAGGATATGAATCAAGCTACATCGGCCACGAAATGACTTACAGGACTAGCAAACAAGGAACTAAAGTAAGAAAAATAAAGTTCTCTATTGTTAAAGCTTTAAAGCTCATTTTTTACACCGTCTAGCACCTATGTAACCACAAGGCATAAAAAATGGAGTCCTCAGATTTAAAAGTTAATATTAACTTCGCTTGCTGCAAAATTGTTAAATTGCTTAGCTGAATGGCTGTACTATTATTGCTTTACTTTCTTGATGTCTCAACTAAATGATTGTAGCATTATTGATACTTTTACTCTTTTTGATGTTAAGAATAATTTCGGGTGTGAATTTTCTGAAAACTATTTAGAGGGAAGTTGAGTTACTTTTTTCATCATTAGCTTACTTAGACTTGCATAACCTGTATTAGTTTTAGGGCATGTAAATATAAGCATTGGGACCTGAGGAGCAGAGAAAAAGAGAAGAAAAAGAAATCAGCAGAGTGGCAAACCGGAAAGGCCCTCTGCACAGGATCAGAAAAGGCAAATACTCTCTGATCCTTAGGTCAAGAAATGGGCAGAGTAACCGGGTGTGGTGTCACATGCCTTTAATCCTAGCACTTGGCAGGCAGAGGCAGGCAGATCTTGGTGAATTCAAAAAGGCCAGCCTGGTCTACAGGGAGACCCTGTCTCGAAAAAAAAAAAAAAAACGGCAGAGTGAAGAACCTGAGAGATTCTCTGCACAGGAGCAGGGAAGATAGAGATAGGTGCTCCTCAGGTCACGAAAAAGAGATACTTGTGTCTTATTTGATTAATTTCTTTGCTGCCTTTGTGACCACCTACTTCAGGAACTGAACCTGCTGGAGCTGGACTCGGTAGGGACAGAAATATTATAAGAGCCAGGGAGGTGTTAGGAGACCAAAGGTAAATAAAACCTACAAGCTACTGGGACCCTGTTCATATGAACGTACAGCATTGGTATCCACACGCATAAGACCTATGCAAGCTCAACTGGACAAAACCCAGCACAGAACTGTAGAAATGGGTAGAAGAGGCCAACCTTGGCTGAAGTAATATTGGCAGCTGACTGCAGTCAGTTGAGGAAGAATGGGCCTTCTTTCAGAAAGGGACTCTGGATAGGCTGACTAGAGCTCAGGGGATGAGGTGTCACTAAGGAGTGGGTGGGGATCGTACTTCTGTACACTGGACCCTAGCACAATGACAGAATGTGTGATCTCTGGAGGGTGGTGAGGGTACTGGACATTGTCAAGGGTGAAATAGGCATAAAGGTGATTAAGACATTAAAAATTATGTATGTAACACATATAAAAAATGAAATATTAAGAATGAATATACTAGCCGGGTGTGGTGGCACATGCCTTTAATCCTAGCACTAGGGAGGCAGAGGCATGTGGATCTTTGTGATTTCAAAGCAAGCCTGGTCTACAGAGTGAGTTCCTGGACAGCTGGGGCTACAGGGAGACCCTGTCTCGAAAAGATAAAAAAAAAAAAAAAAAGAATATCCTAGAATTTTTCTACCTTTTCTTAATATTTCTCTTTTGTTAATTATCATCATCATTTATGCAAAGCCTTTGCTTTTCTGAAAACTTTTATTTGATAGCAAGAGTACAGACTAATAGTTTTCCTTCTATGCATTAGTCTCTTCTCTTCCTTCCTTCCTTCCTTCCTTTCTTCCTTCCTTCCTTCCTTCCTTCCTTCTTTCCTTCCTTTCTTCAAGACCCATATATTCTCCATAAATTTTTTTCACACCTTGAACTCACTTTTAGAACTATACTTACTAGAGCCAGGTATAGTGCACATATATATTCCCAGTACTTGGGTGGTAGAAAGAGGTGGATCTCTGTGAGGCAAAAGGTGTACATAGTGAGATCCAGACCAGTCCAGGCTATATAGTGAGACCCTGTTTCAAAACAAACAAACAAATAAACAAACTTTCAAGCAAACAAACAAAATAATTATATTACTGTGTATATTATTCAAAGTATAATCCACTCATATTTTCTAGACAATCATATTCTAGTCTGGTGTATTTTATTATTTTAACTTGTTTTCATCTTTTTCAAAATAAAAATTTATAAATACAAAAAAAACCTAGCCATTTTAAAATTTAGTCCTATATGATAATCTTCAGTTACTACTTGTAAATTTCTTTTTATATCTATTTAGATTTGCACAATTCCATGCTACAAAACAATATTTCATTCAATGATATTAAATGCAATGCTGTGAAAAAAATTTCTGTTGTACAGGACATTTTGATTGACTGCCATTGTAAAGAGAAATATTTGATAGAAAAATGAAAGAGTAGCTAGTTGCCTGTGTAATTTTTAGCACAAAGAGTGGGTGGTTTCATTTTTATTTATATGGGTAAGTTTCTTTTCAACAACATTTGGAACAACAAATGAACATAAAACAAAGCAACAAAAGCAATAACAAAAAAATCTTTGCTATAATCAAATAGATTTTATAATCAAGAGCATTCAATCTTGTTCAAGGTGGGACAATAATGATCTGTTACATACTATTTTACTTTTTAGCCTTCCAATGTGGACTGAGGACTGCTGAGATACTCAGCTTGTGAACTAAGCAGCTAATGGAAATTCGGCCTCCTCAGAAGATGGACAGCCATTGTTGGATTACCTCGGCAGTATCATGGAGGCCAATGCAGGGGGATCAAGACAGGACATGTGCTTACTGGACTTCGTTTGGGGGCACAATATTTAAAGCAGAAGCATGTCAGTAAAGGTTTCCTTCTGCATAAGATTTTTTTGTAGTGTAATGTCTTAATCATAGTCAACCATCAAATATTTTAGGAATATCTTTAAAGTTTAGACAGTATATTAGCAGCATGCAATAAATACATAAGTTCTCAAGCAGAGGCAGTCTATTACAAGGACCTTCTTTGCTGCCAGTTATCATAGGCTGTTTAAAGTTAGAAAACTGAATAGCAACACTGAATGCTGTAGAAATGCACTTTGCTCAGTAATACCTGAATTGTTGCAATATCAGATTATCCATTTGGTTGTTTCAGAAAATCCTTAACTGTAATTGATGGTTGTCGCCTTAATAGTATATTGCCGGTATTTCTACCTCTAGTAATGGGCTTTATGTGCTAGATTTCAATATCCTTGAGCCTGGGCAAGTGCACAAGTCTTTTTCAAAAGAAACATGGTTTACTTGCACAAAACTGATCAGATTTGAGAGAGCATTAATGCCCTTGAAGTGGTTTATGTGGGCGTGAAACAAATGGTGAGAATTTGAATTGTTCCCTTATTATAGTATTGAAATTAAGTCTACTTAATCTATCAAATCATGTTTATGCCCTGATTTTATATACTCATGTCTATCAATAAACATTAAAAAATAATAAATTAAATTTACAAAAATCTCAAATTTTAATATGCATTTGTTGCATAAAATTTGAGGCTCCCAGTCACTTCCCCTACATGAACCTGGTTGTCATTTGTATGAAAAATAACCTTCACTGAGTTTCTGACCTAGAGTTAATGAATGTGGAGTCCATATCAGGTCATTTCTACAAGAAAGTCCTGTATGTAGGATGACATCTTAATGAACAACACAAAAGTGGTGAATGACAGTATTTAAATAACATAATATATCAGGGGTGTTCAAGCCAGCTTCTAAAATGATGCCTGTGAATATAACTAGTATTTGAATTTCCTTGCTTTCTGTATCTTTGTTTCCCTGATCTTTTTTTCCACCTGTATTGATATTTCTGACAACTGGTCCTTGTTTTTGATTTCGCGTATGCTCCGGGACACATTCCTGGTACATGGTCACACATTCCTAGTTTTCAGGAGGCTTAATTCTTGCTCCCTGGCATCAGCCCATGCATTTATTCAGACCCTGCTATAGGTTCCCAGCAGGGCTTCATTCTTCATCATTTCAAATCAGCTTACATCTATTCAGGCAAGCCATTCCAGTCAATTACCCAGTTATAGACATGGAATCTCCCTCTGGCTGGCCCCACGAATTATAGCACATGCAAATCTTCTTCTGTTCAGCATCCATATTCAGAGCTCTGCCTTCACAACAGAACTGGATCTTTGCCCTGAGAACCATCTGTATGACTGAGACCTTAACATTCCCTCTAGAGCATGGCATTTCTGTGGCAGATAGTTAATATATTATAATGTCTCAAATCAACAGACCGAAACATCTGAACTAATTCTACCATATCCAATGTAATGAATTGAAATTAGTGGACTATCAACAGAGACCCAAAGACATTTTGTAACACCACCATACAATGGAAATTTGACAGCACATTATCCCTTTAACCACAGATTCTCACAAAATTCAAAAGGAAGATTGTAATTAGATCATTCCATATTTTTCCTCAGGTCATTTCCAAAGGATTTCTCTTGTACTGCAATGCAGATTTAAGTTCTAAAAATGCCTTCTTTCAGAAATCCTTTCTTTTCATTTTTATTCTTGTCTTTTTCTTTCTTTTTTATTATTAAAACCTGATAAAACCTAATTAGAGCATTGTACTCAAAATTTTAAGTGAAAATGTGCCAACAGAATCTTTATCCATAACAGAACTTTTATTTTTAAATAAATGAATTTTCTAGTCAAACTTGGTCTAGTTCTTTGCTGTATACTCTACATAAAATATGCCATGGTTTTGATCAGCATATTTATTCACTGCCTAAATTCATATTTAGAGTTGTAATTTTAATCATTAAGTGGTTTCCAGTGTTTTCACTCTGTTCCAAATAAAAAAATTACAACCTCCAATCATATACATAGTGAAGTTTATCATATAGAATACCCAGAAAGTAACATTTTCTGAAATATTGAGAATGACCTCTTCTTTGTATGGAGGTCCAGAATCACATAAAGCAGATATTGCTGAAATCTGAGCGATGTGTAATTTCATTCTGTTCCCTTTGCTATGAAATATAGAACCATTGGTGTCATGAAATCGAAGAAGGATAAAAATGAAGGTCTTTACTGATAGAAGCATGAGCAGTTTATATTAGATTAAGAGGGATGGAAACAGATCTGTAGCTTTTGAAGTACATGAAAAACTACAGTAGCACTGAAGATACTGGCAGGTCAGGGGTGTAAATGGAAATAACTACTTTAGGGACAGACTGTTCAAGACTTATATTGAGAACCTGTGTGTCGCATATTTCCAGAAAATCAATTTATTTTCAGTAACTTGGGAGTGCTATGGTTTATGAAATATAGTTATAGTTCAACTGTCAGCACAAAGCAAGATTTCAGTGAGTTCACCAGTGGTATTTTGTTCCTTTAGGAGGAAAACACACTAGATATTTTACTTCACTGTGAACTTTTCAATTTTCTACCTAAATTCACCCCAAAAGATGTTTTAGTTGAATCTGTTTATTTTCTATGTGAATTAAAATAAATTGAATCAATACTGAAAATTTTCATGTGTTTAATATGAGTCATAAGAGAACTTGCCAATCTGAACAAAATATCTTAAAATTTATGATAAGAATAAGATATTTGCCAATGACCAAGAAATTTAAGTCAAGGTCTGATTACTAAAAGAAACAACTATACATAGCTTTGGATTTTAATATTGAAAGAATATTTTCATTACAGATAGCTATTCATAGAAAATATAGTCAATTTATAAATATCATTAAATATTTCTTTCAATACCTTAGATAGTGTTGTGGTTGTAAAACAATTGTATAGAAAATTTAATTCCAGCCGTGTGGTGGTGGCGGTGCACGCCTTTAATCCTAGCACTTGGGCGGCAGAAGCAGACGGATCTCTGTGAGTTCAAGGCCAGCCTGGTCTACAGAGCAAGTTCCGGCACAGCTGGGGCTACAGGAAGGCCCTGTCTCGAAAATACAAAAAAAAAAATTAATTCCTTAAATCACATGTATATATGATTGAAGAATCAAGCTGTAGAAAAACATGAAATGTCTGTTGTTCATATCTTAGCAACTGTGCTCAACTTGGAATGCTACTACTCTTTAAAGGATATTCCTTGTACCAAATAACTTTACATTATAAATAGTACAGATTATATACTCAGTTGGAAGTGTTAAATATCTTGACAGAGTTAACACTGGCTATATTCGTCTATTTGCAAGTTGGTAACTTAGTTTTGAAGCTCTTCTCTCCCAGAAATGCTGCACTGATTGTTTCATGTCTATACTTTTCACCAAACATTCCTTCTGCTGTTTAAGATTATTCTGAACTAGAATAAAACAAAATTTAGTAACAGAAGCTGAATAAGAGGTCACTGGTGTCTTATGGTTAGGTAATAAGGAAGAATATTGAAACCAAACATGAAAAAAAAAATAAGTTTTGTGTAGAACTGATGAGCTTTAGGTATACCATGGGTTAATTTCCAGCAATGGAAGGAAGGTTGGGGAGATGTTCATATTTAATCTCATAATAATTTGATTTATAATATATCAAAGGTGATTTAAAGAAAATATTAAATCAAGAAGAGTGGATGTAATTTTTGAAAGGCAGAATGTTTTGAAAAATCATAAATATCTTTTTTTGATGGTGCCAATAATATCTACTCAAATGATACCACAGTTTCGCCTGAAGGATGTACTGACACCTGTCTATTTCTCTGTTCCTTAGGAGCAGTATAAAATATTTTAACCAGGATGCCTATGGATAGAAGCGACTCAGGAATACAATTCATATCAGTAATTCAAAATGATGAGTCCACTATTTATTGCACATTTCATTCTATTTTCAAAAATATTTTTTGAAATTGAATAATTTTGTTTTAACATCTTTATTGAAGTTTTGTGCATTACATACACTGTTTCTCATTCCAATCTAGACTCATCTCCCCTTCCATGCCCCCCACCCCACCCGAGTTCATACGCCCTGCCATTCCTGCTCTGTATCTTTTTCTGATTCTTTTCAAAGTTTTTCAGTGCAAAGGATTATTGTTCTTGGGGGAACTTTACTGTTTCAGTCGCTTCCCTATACCAGTTCCTCAGCTGTTGTTGTTCCTTCCACTATTTTTAAAAACTTTTTAATACAATACTTTATTGATGTTTTGTGTATTTCAGACATAATTTTTCAGTTCAATTTAGACATATTCCCCTTCCCCCCAACACCCGAGATCATGAATTCTGCCATAAATGTCCTGCTTCTTTCTCTCAGTCTTTTCTATGTTTAGGAATTCACATTTTCCTCCTTTAATTTTATATTATACTAAAATATGAATACATTCCTTCCACCCATATACAGTAATTACAGAGTCTTAAAATAAGTGGTTGGTGGATTCTAGAACCCATTAAGAGATTTACCTTATAATAACAATATTTTTGCTTCCAGATAAAAAGAAATATAACAATAATATTGTTTAGGTTGCCTTTCAACTGGAGATTTGGTGTTAGCATCCACAAATGAGGGATACCATTCACCATTTGTGTTTCCCCAGAAAAAGTTACTTCACTTAACACCATGGCTTCAAGATCCATCCATTTACCTGCAGTGTTCATGATGTCATTTTTCTTTACAACTGAATAGTACTCCATTGCGTAGATGTACCACATTTTTTGTCATCCACTCATTGGTTGAGGGGCATTTCGGTTGGTTCCAGCTCTTTGCTATTGAGAAGAGAGCTGCAATAAACATGGATGTGCATGCATTTCTGAATAGGATGAGTCTTGTGGGTATATCCCTAGTAGCTGTATGACTGGGTCAGGTGGTAGGATCATTTTGAGTCTTTTAGTTCTCCACACTGCTTTCCATAGTGGTTGTAGGAGTTTACATTCCCACCAACAGTGGATGAGTGTTCCCCTTTCCCCACAACCTCTCCAGCATTTGGTGTCTTTTGTTTTGAAGTGAGATGCTATCTGATTGACATTGGTTTTAATTTGCATTTCCTTAATTATTAATGATGTCGAACACTTTTTAAGATGTTTCTCAGCCATCTTTAATTCCTCACTGGTGAAGTCTCTGTTCAGCCCTTTACCCCATCTTTTGAGTAGGTCATTTGTTTACTTCTTTGTTTTTTGAGTAGTCTACATATTCTGGACATTAATGCTCTTTCAAATGTATCACTGGTGAAGATTTCCTCCCACTCTTAAAAACTTTTGTTATTCATAAAAGTCACCAGGATCTTAATTTCTTTCATTTAAAAGATACAATTTCCGGGGCTGGAGAGATGGCCTAGTGGTTAATAGCACTGACCGCTCTTACAGAGGACCCGGGTTTGATCCCCAGCACCCACATGGCGGCCGAGAACCATCTGAAACTCCAATTCCAGGAGAACTCCAGTTCCAGGAGAATCCGAGAGCCTCTTCTGACCTCCGCGGCATTGCATGACACAGGTGCATAGACCTGCATGCAGACAGTACAGTGATACACATACAGAAATAAATAAAAAATTAAAAAATAGATAAATAAAAAAATAAAAGATACAATTTCCAAAAACATAACACTTACATTGAGTGGGAACTGTGTTTTCCACAACAAACAATGTATTTGGTTTGTATACATTAGAATTATTTTCTCTTCTTATTTATTGAACTTAGAAATTATTTTGTTTTTTTTCACACTTTGGCTGATTAATGAGGTACTAAAATTTATTTCATTTGATTATTTATTTTTATTTGTATGAGAGTTTTGCCTGTACGGATATGTGTACCTGTGTTGTGTTGTGTGGTGAAATGCCAATGGAGGACAGAAGAGAGCATGGGATCCCCTGGAACTGTAATTAAGGATTGTTGTGAGCCACCATCTGCTGTCCCTCTAATTTCTTTACTATAGGTAGACTCTTGGATGAGTGTAGTGTGAGGTTGTATCTCCAAATGTTCATGTCAGATGTCATCTTCCAAATTTCCAGTGCTGATCATAGACCACGTTGATGGAAAAATCCTGTACTCTCATTAAAGGTTAAATAAAGCACAACACCGAACAAGGAAAATTACCTGTTGGGGAAACAGAACACAAATTCTTAACAGAACGTTTTTTTAATCAGGACCTGTGTGATAAGAATAAGCAGGTACTAGTTAGTTCATAAGTTTTTAATATATTTTAGGCATTTATAATTTTAAGGTTATCGAGTTATGTTTAAGACAATCACCTTACCAATGATGCAGTAATAGTTTGTTTATAATGTAACATTATTTTTGTAATTAAGAGGTATTGAAGTATATAATAGATGTTCAATAGTTACCATAAAAATACATATAGAAATAATCTTATACAAATTCTAGACTTTCTTCTGATTTCATTAGTGAAATATTGTAATAATTTCATACTTCCAAAGTATGTAATTAAGAATAAGAAAAAAAAAATGTGCGCTTAAAGTTATTTTAGATTTTACAGATTCTAAATGTTATAAGTAAATAGGAAAATTTGACATGGAAACCAAGTTTCAGAAAGCCACAGTGAAGATGGAAGGAGAAAACAAATATACTATGTCCATAATAGAGAATAAATAGATATGTGGGGTATAAAAGACTCTTTTATAAGCATAAAACACATGAGGTATATTCAACATGTCCAACTGATAGAGAAACTGAAGATAGCAAAAGAACCTTGAAATTAATCATGATCTGAAACTGCATATCAAAAAGACACATTAAATCCCAGGAAAAATGAAACACAAGACTGAAACCCAACTTTAGGTGTTAATTTAGGAACTTAATATAGATTGATATAGAGTATCTTTTATATCATAGACACATATTTATAATCTGAAAGCAATATATGTTTACAACCACTTAATTCATTTTCTTACTGTATTTGTCATGCATTCAGTTCTAATGCAAACTCATCAGGTTCATAAACAGATCTTGTCTAGGTTCTACCATGTGACTCTCACTTTGGGCATAAATATTTTTGTATCACTCATACTTCTCTAGGCTGACTTTTTCAAAATTTCCTTAACTATGACTCATAATACCGCATAAAGCTATATGTGAAATAAACAGCCTGACTCCTACCAACAATTTTGAGCCAAGAGTGGGCCAGAACCGATGAGAACCTATTCCTTCAAGAATTGTCTCAGAACTGTACTCTTGAGTAAAGGACTTGCTTTTGTTTTCTTGATACAGTGTACCCAATATGAAATAAAGAAGTAGAAGCCAGGGCCTGGAGAGATAGCCTAGCAGTTAAGAGCACTGACTGCTCTTGCAGAGGACCTGGGTTTGATCCCAGCACCCACATGGCGGCTAAGAACTGTCTGTAACTCCAATTCCAGGAGAACTCCAATTCCAGGGGAATCTGAGACCCTCTTCTGACCTCCGTGGCATTGCACGACATGGATGCACAAACCTACATCCAGAAAGTACGCTCATACACATACAAAAAAAA
>VZQC01007142.1:4740967-4931447 GCA_009823505.1 Rhizomys pruinosus | reverse complement strand
AATTCAGGCAAACAGAAGCCTCATGAACCTAAGTAAAATCATACAGAGATACAACATCTAAAGGCTCCTTTGTCCTAAAAGTCCCCACAAAGATATTGTAGACATTACACTGAGTGAGATCATAGGTTAGTTACTAATAATAAAAGTGTCCTTCCAAACTTAATAAGAATAAGACTTAGTCCTTTAAGCAGAAAGCTACATCTAATAAAGTTAGTAAGATAAAGTTTAGCTACAGTTATACATGTTAAAGTGTAACACTTAGTTAAAGGCACATGGCGGAGATTTCTCCTTTAAGAGAAACACTGTGTAATTTGTAAAGAGCTAAAAAGCCCCTCTTGGCTGGAGAGATGGCCTAGCGGTTAAGAGCGCCGACCGCTCTTACAGAGGACTCGGGTTCGATCCCCAGCACCCACATGGCGGCCAAGAACCGTCTGAAACTCCAATTCCAGGAGAACTCCAGTTCCAGGGGAATCCGAGACCGTCTTCTGACCTCCGCGGCATTGCACGACACGGGTGCACAAACTTGCATGCAGACAGTACATTCATACACATAAAGAAATAAATAAAATATTAATAAAAAAATATTTAAAAAGCCCCTCTTTTCCAGGCTTGTGGTTAGAACACAACCTGGAGATAGCAAACAACCTGGAGATAGCAAACAACCTCAAGGAAATTCCAGCCCCAGGAAGGAAGAGAAAACATCAAATTGAAACTTCAAAAGAAACAAAGACTTTTTATGGTTTGTGAGTTTAAGACTGCTGTTTTATTGAGACAGTGTAAGCTAAAAACCTACTTTGACTTATCTTGTTGTAAGTCCCTTTGTTCCTGAGGGAATGCAAATCTCCTGCCTGCGTTACATGCCTGTCAGCTCGACCCTTCCCCCTCTCCTGCCTGCGTTCCCTGTGTTACCTGCCTGTTATAAAAACTTAACTTGATCTCAGTAAAGACACACTAGATCCAAAACTCTCTCTGGTGTCACGTCCAGTTATTTTTCGCCTAAATCTGTGCCCTCCTGTACAGACCTTGATTTCCTGCAGGTGAAAAAAAAATCCCGACTGGGTTGGTTGCGGCAGTAGTCCTTCTGAGCCCAACCCTGTTAGATAGTGATGCCCATATACAGAGTACGTATCCTCTTTTGTTTAATTCTCTCTGAAAATAAAGTCACAAAACATCTATATATGGATTTAGTTAACCTAAGTACTTCTCAACCAAATTAAATTGATGACATGAAGTATGCAAAATGTTGCTTAAGTCCTGGCAAAATGGTATGTTGGAGGAATTGATGTTGAGTAGAAAAGAAGACAGGTCCCTCATTTTGAACTAAATTTGTCTTTCTAGGATTAAATTTTTCTAATGACTGGGAATATTGATCACATTTTGAAGTATGGTTTCAATTATTTCTGTATTTCCTATTTATGACTAGTTTCATGATTTTTGTAAGTTACTATAGCAAAAAATGTAATAGGAGCTATTAAACACAGATGTTGAAGTTTGATCAGAGTGAAGTTGAAAAGCCAAGGTGAATTTCAATTTGCTTAGCTTCTGCACTTCTAAATCTCCTGCTTTAATATTCCAGAACTTCTGATTAATCTTTATATTTACAGTGAAATTTCGACAGCAATTCCACCTGTATAAAACCTTTCCTTCTTTTTTTACAATTGTTTATATTTATTATTTTTATTTATTGAGAGAGACTAGAAGGCTCACATAAATTGCAGGGTGTGTGCTTAGAAAGCAGATGACAACTTTAATCATGTGGGCTAGACTGTGGGGACCAATCTCAGATTGTCAGGCTTGGCACAATGCCCTGTACTCATGTAGCATTAGCAGTGGTCCAAAAACTTTGTACTGAACATAGAACCAGCCATCTCTTACAGACCATCAACAACTAGCTCTGTATTCTTTATGTTATGATTGATAGTGCCTGACTTTCTGTGAACTCCAAGTTGATCATCTGTATTATAGAAGAATAACCTCTGAAAGAAGACAGACTGATACCATCTTCCAAATGTCAGTTGTGCCTTCTTGCTTATGATCATCACAGCTGAGCTGGTTAAAGTTCATAAACCCCAAAGAAGAGAGGCAAGAAAAGTCATAGGACCTTCACCTGAGATTCCAGTCATACCTTCCAACCAGCCATTCAGCCTTACTTGCACATGTCTGTGCTATGAGAGGAGATGAGACTATACAGTCTGGGGAGGCCTAGGGGAGGCTCGCTTGCTGTTTAATGAGGCCATGAAGAAGTGACCAACAAGGATTGGGTGAACGCTTTCCAGTGTGACTTTAGGCAAGAATCACCCCCACTCTTATAAGTAAGCCTTTCCCAATTGCTCTGTATACAAGCCCAGTAAACTCACTTGTTTCCAGTTGGCAATTTGACAAAAATCTGACTTTGAGTTGTTGTCGGGACCAAGGGAGGAAGGGTGGACATTATCTACACTGCCCCTCAAGAATGGATTCTTGAGACGCCATAACCCGCCAGGGCAGGTACACAGCTCTACAGCTCTAGGGGTGGTCTGGCGGGGGGCAGCCAGGAGAGGGTCTCGCTCTGAACCCGTCTACGGGGTCCCCAGCCCAGAGGGACCACGCTCTTCCACGGTAGAGTGAGCGGAGGGTCGCGTTTGCTTCTGCTCTGGTCCCGGCCGGACTTGTGGGCGGGAACCTAGGTCGCAGGTGAGACACCATAACCTGCCAGGGCAGGTACACAGCTCTACAGCTCTAGGGATGGTCTGGTGCGGTGCAGCTGGGAGAGGGTCTCGCTCTGAACCCGTCTACGGGGTCCCCGGCCCAGAGGTACGGGGGCGCGGGCTAGATCAGGCACACAATACCCCCCCACACACAAACACCAAGTGAATTGCTAAGAATCCAAGTGGTCTTCCTTTTGGCAGCAGACTACAAGACATAGGTGTAGGAAAAGACTTCCTAAATCAGACAGCAGCTGCAAAAGAAATAAGATGGACAATTGACAAATGGGACCTCATTAAACTCAAAAGCTTCTGTACATCAAAGGAAGCAATAAAGGAAGTGAGGAGAAGACCCACAGAGTGGGAGGAAACCTTCACAGCAGATACATCTGACAAAGCATTAATTTCCAGAGTATACAAGCTACTCAAAAAACAAAGAAGAAAGAAAACAAATGAATCATTCAAAAGATGGAGCAAAGATCTGAATAGAGACTTCACAGAGGAGGAGTTAGAGATGGCCGAGAAACATCTTAAGAAGTGTTCAACATCTCTGATAATTAAGGAAATGCAAATTAAAACCACTCTGAGATATCACCTTACTCCAATAAGACTGGCTAGGATCAGGAACATGAATGATACCAAGTGCTGGAGAGGTTGTGGGGAAAGGGGAACACTCATCCATTGCTGGTGGGAATGTAAACTTGTACAGCCACTATGGAAAGCAGTGTGGAGAACCCTTAGAAGACTCAAAATGAGCCTTCCATTTGACCCAGTCATACCACTCCTGGGTATATACCCACAAGACACAACTTACTGCAAAGATACATGCACAGCTATGTTTATTGCAGCTCTGTTCACAATAGCAAAAAGCTGGAACCAGCCCAGGTGCCCTTCAACTGACGAGTGGATAGAGAAAATGTGGTACATGTATACAATGGAATACTATGCAGCAGTAAAGAGGGACAACATCATGAAATTTGCAGGTAAATGGATGGAGCTGGAAGACATTATGTTAAGTGAAGTAACACAGTCCCAGAAAAACAAACGACAAATGGTGTCCCTCATATGTGGATGCTAGTACCAACAACCCAGATATAAATATTTCTCATGGAGAGGGAGGCATAGTAAAAGAACAACAGAAAGACTGCATCAGAAAATGGACTGAAATGGTGAATTGGAAAGGGGGGATGGGTGGGAGAGGGACACGGGTGTATATTCGATTAAGGCATATTTAATTGACGTGAGCTCAGCAAGTACCCAGTTTCGCCTAGACACTGTCTACAGGACACATGGTGTTTTAGGACTTAGTAAAAGTAAAAGTAAACATGTGTATATTAAACAACATTGGTTTACAGAATCTGATAAAAATGGTAATGCATCTGAATTAAATGGAGATATAATTCGCTGTTGCCCACATTTGCTTTACATAAAATCTGTAGAGCAAGAACTTTGGGATTGACACATACAAATGTTCTCTATAATTTCTCTGTTGTACAGTATCACCTTGTAGCATTCTCTTTAAGATGATTTAACGTAAAAATTAAGTTTGCTTCCCAAGTTAATCATATATAGTCACCCAAAACAACATGGGTGAATTTGATGAAATCTATGCCTTGACTCCACCCTATAGTCATGTATAATACAACTATCTTCTGGAGACTCATACGCTAAAAAAAAAGGGGGGGGGATACAGAAAGACATGAAACCTTTTCATCAAACCCTTGCAATTCAAATCTTAAAACTAACTATGGGAAAAGATTTGTTTGTTCCAACAGGACAAAACGTCACCAACTTAACGGCTGAGAAAGAAAAGATACAGGTTTGCATTGAGTAGGATGTACCAAAAAGTGGCAACGGAAAGGCTGACCCGTCTGAACATTCAAAGGAAGAAAAGCCTCAGATTGCCATAAACATCGAACCCCTCTGTGGATCCTACATGTAACAACTAGTTATAATGAGTCCTAATGAAACTTACCTTCTAGGTGCCACAAAGGTTCTGATATGAGAGACTTCCTTGCCTTCCCACCCATAGAACAAGGAGAAATATGACAATGATGAGGTCGCTCCCCAACTGTAAATTGGAGACAACTATTGTAGAGGTAATCTCTTATAAAACCGGTAAAACTGCTTTCTTTAATTGACTACTAGACATGGGAACTGTGGAAGGGATTACTCTCTGTTCAGAACCAAATATAATACTAAAGTCCTAGGGCTATGCACTCAGGCAAAATATATTAATACAGGAGCTCTGACATCAGCAATGGATTGTTCTACCAGGTGGATGTTGGCCAGGGGATCCAAGGCCCCACAAAAGGTAAGGGCTCCTTGCCTCTAAGTTGGGATACCTACAGGAGGAGAGGCAATAAGACCCTGCTGCCGAAGACCTGACGTTAACATGGGAGGGATGTATTGAGACCACACATGCAAGTGTACAGATGGCCTCTGGAATGCCAGAGAGTGTTACCAAAGGCCACTAAACCAATAAAGCAAATATGGGTCTCCCTGAGTCAAGCAAGACTCCACCGTCAGCACCAGCTACACCTCACCTGCCTGGAAATACTGTGCAGCAGAGGCAGCCATGTGCCTGTATATCCCAAATCTAATTGGCTATTGGCTCTCCCCTTGGAGAAATAACCCATGGCTGATGCCACAAGCTTACATCCTCTACAGGTTAGGAGATGTTATAAGCCACAGTAAGACCCTGTCATATTTAACAGGGGGGAAAATTGTAATTCATGGATTAACATATCCAAACATGTGTCTATGCTAAAGTAACCTACCATAACTATTAGTGCTGCTTAAATACCTATATATCTAATTGCTTGTTCTTCATTAGTAGGATCGAAAGGTTATTCCTGGACAAACTGTCAGCCCATGAAAGGAAACAGCCAGAATTGACCAGAGTCCAAGTCAACAGCTCCAGAGAGAGTGGACTGTTTTACCTCTCATCCACCTGTGCCCCTTTTCTAAGCCTAGGGAACAACCTGCGGAAGAGGGGGCGTGGTAGAATGTAAGGGCTGCGATTGGGGTGAATGGTGAAACTACAGCAATGTAGTCTGGACACTCATTTGATCAACTTGATTGAACAAACAACCTGTCACCCCCCACTGGATGGTGGGGCTGTAGGTGTTTGGGCACAACAGCCTGCAGATAGGTTTTGCATGAAGGATGCTTGTACTCATGGATTATCACTTATAGCTAAAAAAAAAAAAAAAAACTGAGAGAAAGATGCAGGACAGTTATGGCAGAATGCATGATCTGGGATGGGGTGGGGGTGGGGGGGAAGGGAAAGGGAAATAAGCCTGAACTGAATTGGAAAAAATGTATGAAATGCATAAAGCATTAATAAAAATTAAATTAAAAAAAAAAGAATGGATTCTTTTTTTGATTAAACTGTATCAAAGCTATCAAGTAACATTTATTTTATTGTTTTTTAGTAATTTCCTGTGTGTTCTCATTTATATGAAAATATTTGTATGGAAATCTTCCATGGTTAAAATCTAGCACATTTAAAGTCAATTCAATAAAAACTATGCTATCTGAAAACTCCAAAAAAAGGGGGGAAAGCACTGTGAAGTTTTAATGGAGCAAACTACTAACTTTACAACATACTGATATTATTAGTAGAGGACTAATGCTGATTACTAGAAGGCAAATGAGACTCACATACTGATATTATTAGGAAAGGTATAATACCGATTACTGGGAAGGAAAATACTCATAGATACTTAATCTGGCTGGGCATGGTTGTGCACACCTTTAATCCCAGCACTTGGGAGGTAGAGGCAGGCAGATCTCTGTGAGTTCAAGACCAGCCTGATCTAGATGATGAGTTCCAAGATAGCTGAGGCTAAAGAGAGACCCTGTCTCACACACAAAAATTAATCCTTTAGAAAAGATAGCATCATTTTCTGTACTTTTATAGACAATATATTATACATTCTCCCAGGTAAAATTACAAATCTCCAGTAATTGCCTCATTGAAACTATAGAATAGACAAGGAGGACCTCCCTGGTCCCTGGGTGCACATCACCCTTACCCAGAAGTCCCAGCACAGACTGCAGACACACTCCCAGACTCAGTGAAGTTCAGTGAGTGAAGGCAGACCTGCTTGGTCCCTGGGGTCATGCCACCCGTCCCTGGAATTCCCAGCTCCAGCTCGGACTGCAGACACTCTCCTGGAGTCAGTGAGTCTCCAGTGAGTCGAGGCAGACCTGCCTTGTCTCTGGGGGAGTGGCACCCATCCCAGAAGTCCCAGAATATAATGTGGACTGCAGACACCCTCCTGGAGTCAGTGAAGTTCCAATGAGTCAAGGCGGACCTGCCTGGTCTCTGAGGGCACACCACCCATCCCCTAGATGCTCGAAACAAAGAGAAAATACTGAAAGCCACAAGAGAAAAACAAGTTACATATAAGGGAAACCCATCAGAATCACAGTTGATTTCTCAGTCCAAATGATGAATGCCTACTAACTGACCCAGACATACCACTCCTGGGTATATACCCCAAAGACTCATCCTACTGCAAATATATATGCACATCCATGATTATTGCACCACTCTTCACAATAGTAAAGAGCCAGAACCAACCCAATTGCCTCTTAACAGACAAGTGGATGACAAAAATGTGGTACATCTACACAATGGAGTACTATTCAGCAGTAAAGAAAGATGGCATTACGAACTTTGCAGGTAAATGGATGGAGCTCAAGCCATTATGCTGAATGAAGTAACACAGTCCCAGAAAGAAAGGGAGAATGTTTTCCCTCATTTGTGGCTGCTAACACCAAATCCCCCAGACTAAATGCAAGCTGAATGACAATACTGCTATATTTCTGTTTATCTGAAGGGAACTATGTTTTTATAATATGAATCTCTCAAGGGGCTTTAAATCCACTCACCAATCTTTTTCAGACTCTGTACTTACTGTATATGGGTCTAGAGTATGTATCCATATTTTAGAGTAATATAAAATTAATGGAGGAAAATGTGAATTCCTAAGCATAAAAAAAGACTGAGAGAAAGATGCAGGACAGTTATGGCAGAATGCATGACATGGGGTGGGGTGGGGTTGGGTGGGGTGTGGTGTGAGGAAGGGAAATGGGAATATGTTTGAACAAAATTGAAAAATGATGTATGAAATACACAAAACATCAATTAAAAAGGAAAAATTAATAAATAAATTTTGTTCAAGCATATTCCCATTTCCCTTCCTCTCACCCCACCCCACCCCACTCCACCCCATGTCATGCATTCTGCTATAATTGTCCTGCATCCTTCTCTCAGTCTTTTTTTATGTGTGGGTTTGGGCACAGCTACTTGCAAATTGTTTTACATGAAGGATGCTTGTACTCATAAATTATTACTTATTGTTAAGAAAAGAAAAGAAAATGAAGTAATGAAAAAGAAAAGATAATCTTCTACAATTTAACAATAAAAAAGAAATTATTGAACACATGTATACTCAATGTGTTACATTTCTTTTAGCTTTTTTAATGTGGTTTTCATAATAACACAATTTAAAAGCTTTAAGAGACATGTTACCTGATTCAAACGACTCTAGTTTACAATGAAGGAGAGAGATTATGGCTAAAGTTACATTCCTTTTTTTAATATAACATCTTTTTTTAATTGACGCTTTGTGTATTTGATACATCATTTTCCAATTCAGTTCAGGCATATATCCCTTTCCCATCCCCCCACCCCACCCCTACCATCCCAGATCATGGATTCTGCCATAAATTTTCTGCATCTTTCTCTGTATTTTTGTTTTGTTTTGTTTTAATTTTTTTAACAATAAGTGATAATTTGTAAGTACAAGCATCCTTCATCTAAAACCAATTTGAAAGCAGTTGTGCCCAAATCCACACAGCTCATGGGTCCCACCATCCAGCAGGGGGGGCTTGTATGTTCAATCAAGTTGATCAAATGAGTGTCCAGTCTATATTGTTGTAGTTTCAACATTCACCCCAATCTCAGCCCTTACATTCTACCACTCCCCCTCTTCCGCAGATTGTTCCCTAGGCTTAGAAAAGGGGCACAGGTGGATGAGAAGAAAAACAGTCTACTTTCTCTGGAGCTGTTTTCTTGGTCTCTAGTCAATTCTGGCTGTTTTCTTTCATGGGCTGCCAGCTTGTCCAGGCATAACCTTTTGATCCTACTAATGAAGCACACGCAATTAGATATATAGGTATTTAAACAGTATAATATATAGCCTTTCGATCCTACTAATGAAGCACACGCAATTAGATATATAGGTATTTAAACATCACTAATTGTTATGGTAGGTTACTTTGGTATAGACACATGTTTCGATGGTATGTTAATCCATGAATTACATTTTCTTCTGTTAAGTATGACAGGGTCTTCCTGTGGTTTATAACATCTCCTAGCTATTAGAGGATGAAAGCTTGTGGCATCAGCTGTGGGTTATTCCTCCAAGGAGAGAGCTAATAGTCAATTAGATTTGGGATATACAGACATAAGGCTGCCATTGCTGCACAGTATTTCCAGGCAGGTGAGGTGTAACTGGTGCTGACAGAGGAGTCTTGCTTGACTCCAGGAGACCTATATTTGCTTTATTGGTTTAGTGGCCTTTGGTAACACTCTCTGGCATTCCAGAGACCATCTGTATACTTGCAAGTGTGGTCTCCATACATCTTTCCCATGTTTATATCAGGTCTTCAACAGCAGGGCCTTATCGCCTCTCTTCCTGCAGATATCCCAGTTTGGAGGCAAGGAGCCTTTACCTTTTTTTTTTTTGTGGGGGTTGGATCCCCTGGCCAACATCTCCTTGGTAGATAACCATGTTGATGTCAGAGCTCCTGTATTATATATTTTGCTTAAGTGCATAGCTTAAGGAAACTTTAGCATATATTTGGTTCTGAATAGAGAATATCTTTTCACAGTTTCTATGTCCATTATTCATTAAAGAAGGCAGTTTTACCAATTTAACAAAGAATACCTCTATAACAGCTGGCTCCAATCTACAGCGTGGAGAATGACCTCATCATCATCATATTTCTCCTTTATTCTATGGGGGGGAGTTAAGAAATCTCTTGTATTAAAACCTTTGCACCTAGAAGGTAAGCTTCGTTAGATTCATTAAAAATAGTTGTTACTAGTGACAGAGGGGGGCCTGATGCCTGCAGCAATCTGAGGCTTTTCTTCCCTTCAATGCCCAGAGGAGTCAATCCTTCACAGGACGCTGCACAAGAAAAGAGACAATTGACAAATGGGACCTCATTAAACGCAAAAACTTCTGTACATCAAAGAAACAATAAAGGAAGTGAGAGAAAACCCAGAGGAATGGGAGGAAACCTTCACAGCAGATATATCTGATCTGACAAAGCATTAATTCCATAGTATAAAGGTACTCAAAAACAAGAGAAAGAAAACAATGAATCACTCAGAAGATGGAGCAAAGATCTGAACAGAGACTTCATAGAGAGAAAATAAGATGGCTGAGAAACCCCTTAAGAAATGTTCAACAATGCTAATAATTAAGGAAATACAATTAAAAACCACCTTAAGATGCCATCTTACTCCAATAAACTGGCTAGGATCAAGAAAACAAAATGAGCCAAGGCGCTGGAGAGGGTGGTGGGGAAAGGGGAACACTCATCATTGCGTGGGGAAGTAAACTTGTGCAGCCACTTAGGAAAACAAGTGGTGGAGAACCCTTAGAAGACTCAAAATGAGCCTGCTATTTGACCCAGTCATACACTCCTGGATAATACCCACAAACTCACTACTGCAAGAATACATGCACAGCTAATATGTATTGCTGCTCTGTTCACAATAGCCAAAAACTGGAACCAACCCAAATGCCCCTCAACTGACGAGTGGATAGAGAAAATGTGGTACATGTACACAATGGAATTCTATGGAGTGGTAAAGAAAGACAAGATCATGAACTTTGCAGGTAAATGGATGGAGCTAGAAGACATTATGTTAAGTGAAGTAACACAGTCCCAGAAAAACAAACAAACGACAAATGGTATCTCTCATATGTGGATGCTAATACCAATAACCCAGTTATAAATATTTCTTGTGGAGAGGGATGCATATTAAAATAACAACAGCAGAAAGATTGCATCAGAAAACTGACTGAAATGGTGACTCAGGAAGGGTGTGAGGGGTGGGAGTGGGACACGGGTGTACATTCGATTGGTGCATATTTAATTGACGTGAGTTCAACAAGTATCCAGTTTTGCCCAGACTCTGTTTACAGGATACATGGTGTTTTAGGACATAGTAAAAGTAAATATGTGTATATTAAACAACATTGGTTTAAAGGCTGATAAAAATGGTAATGCAGCTGAGTTAATTGATGATATAAATTGCTACTGTCCACATTAGCTTTAATTAAAAACTGTATAACAATTACTTTGGGATTGGCATAAACAAATGTTCTCTATAATTTTGCTGTCATATAGTATCACCTGGTAGCAATCTCTTTCACCAATAGGATGATTTAATTTAAAAATAAAGTTTGTTTCCCAAGTTAATCACATACAGTAACCCAAAACAGCATGGGTGAATTTGATGAAATCTGTGCCTTGATTTCACCCTATAGGTATGTATAATACAAGTGTTTTTTTGAGACTCATGGGTCAAAAATAAAAACCTAAAATAAAAAGGGGGATATAGATAGATGTGAAAACTTTTTGTCAAAAAACCTTGCAATCCAAATCTTAAAACTAACTATGGGAAAGGATTTGTATGTTCCAACAGGCCAGCGTATCACCAACTTAATGGCTGAGAAAGAAAATGCAGCTTTGCAGTGAGTAGGATGTACCAGAAAGTGCCAGCTAAATTTACATTCCTAACAAGAAAGAAATATGAAGTGTATAGCAATCAGTGGTCTATGACACAAACCTAATTCTTCAGGTTAGAATGGAAGTGTTCATCCTCCTGTGGGTGGAGAATTGTTCATCAATCTCACTCTCCTAGTTCATTTGCTAAGGACCATTCATGGACCATCTCACTTCATGTTTCATGGGTCTGCCCTCTAGGAATCCATTCGTGACCATTGCTCACATTGGAAATGTATCACAGGGAGTGTTCTTTCTGGGACCATATAATGCTACATCAGTGGACATTCCTTCTCTCTTGTTTAATCATCCTTATCATGTGACTTTCATCTTCTTGTTTGCAGGGCAATTATTCACACATACCTTCATGACTAAATTCTAAGCAGAAATAATAATATATTTATAAATGAATAAATTTCTTCCTAACATTTCACACTGGATTTCCTAAAATAATATTTCCATCACATATATATTACTCAGAATTATATCACATGGACACAATTATCTACATAAGAATGTAAATAAGGGCTGGAGAGATGGCCTAGCAGTTAAGAGCGCCAACCGCTCTTGCAGAGGACCCGGGTTCGATCCCCAGCACCCACATGGCGGCTGAGAACCGTCTGTAACACCAATTCCAGGAGAACTCCAGTTCCAGGGGAATCCGAGACCCTCTTCTGACCTCCGCAGCATTGCACGACACGGGTGCACAGACCTACATGCAGACAGTACGCTCCCACACACACACACAAATAAATAAAAATCAAAAAAAAAAAGAAGGTACAGAATGTCAGCATTTATAATGGATCACATCCTAAACAAAATTAGGCCTTTTATCAGATACAAATCTGATCATAATTAGCTGCTTGTCAAAATAGTGAAAGGAGTACAAGTTCTTCTTTATAATATCTTTAATAAAGTGAAAGGAAGAAAACAAAATAAGAACATATTTACTCATTGACCATTTTTCATAATTTCCATTTGATGGTTTTTAATTCTTGAGGTGAGTAATTCTGACATAAATAATCCAAAGTGTGCATAACCACGTGTTATATTCAGATCCACATATTAGCAATTTATCCAGACTAAACAATTCAAAAGCATAGCACTCATGATTTGTAACCCCATAAATTGAATTTATCTGCTAAATATCTTCAACTCAACTTAAAAAAATAAACTAATAATGCTTTGTCAAAGTCGCAGTTGTGATAAATGCAAGACCTTTAGCAAAACAGAGAGTGAAAGTGTCCAATTATAAAGAAAGTTGTTTAATTTAGAACCCAAATATTTTAGAGAAAAGTCCCTATGAACTAAGTGAATCCAGTAGAATTAAGAATTCACTTAATTTGAAACCGTTGTGATAGCATGTGAGGCTAAAACTCCGTGGGAACCCAAACCTTCTGAAACCAAAGACTCAAAAGCTTATAATAGCTGGGTGTAAGCATCCTAGCCTTACGTTTATTTATTCACTTTATTTAAAAGAATGGTAACTTAGGCTGTGTGTATGAATGCATACACATATAAGACACAAACAGATATGTTTATGTAACAATGATAATTAAGGAAGAGGACAAGAAACCGAGTGGGAGGATCATGCAAACAGTCGGAGAAAGGAGGAAGGGGTAGAATAAAGCAAATACAATATTCATGTATGAAGTACTCAAAAAATAAAAATAAGAAAGATAACTTTCTCATATATTCCTAGCAGAAGATTTTTATGTAAGGAAAATATAGAGAAAATTCTATTTAAATTAGACTCAGCACTCATGCACATATTAATGCGTGCACCCATATACATAACAGGAATATACACATGTATATATAATATACCAATTAAAGAAAGAAAATATGATATGCATGACTTCATAGGATTTCTAATTACTAGCTCTTATTATGTAACATCCTCTAATCCAACCTATGTGGCCTGGATGTTGGAAAGGCTATCAAAACCAGGAATTAGGTATTCCATCATGAAAGGCAATCATGAGAATTATCTACTTTGCCAAATGATTATATTGATTACATGACATAATTCTAAGGTAGTCATGATAAATGTAAATCAGGTATGGGCAGTTCCAAATTATTTTCATATTTTTCAAACGAATGGTCCTAAATTCATTTTCCAATTTTGTTCAGTCATATTTCTGTACATACTACACTGATTTATAGAAGACACAACCTCATAGCATGGAGTACTGCATTGATAAAAGATGAAACATTTGATTTCTGTAAACATCACTAAGGTATAAAGTTCAGAATCTTAGAAGCCTCTACAGTCAGCCACACAGTATTCCTAATATTTAATTTTTTCATTATTAAAACGTTCATCATTGGATTTTAGTTTATACACTAATTAAAGAGACCTAAGTAGATGCATAGCCACTATTGAAGGACTCAGAACATTTCTCAATAGGATCACAAGAAAAATATGAAAAGTCAAATGATAAGCAGTCAGTATATTTATGAAATGTGAACTAAAATAAATCTAAGAAAATACCCTGGGATAATATGTAATTCATCAATAAATATGTCTCATGGACCAGAGTTAAATTTTAATATCTGTCAGTCCTGAGTCAGAATTTTGCATAATAGACATACGGAAGCTTAAGGATCAAAAGCTTATATTTTTAAAAGTTAAAAGACTCATTAAATTTAATTTTAAATGGTAAGTGATGCAAAAATAAACAATTATAACTCCTAGATTACACAATTCTCTACATGTGATATTTTAATATTTACTCTAGTCACATATACCATCACCTTTAGTTCATTTCATGTTATACTTTGAAAACTGATGAAATTTATTACTGTCTTCCAAGGTAAAAAATGTTGCCTTTTTCATGACTTTTAATTTTGAGATTAACAAAAACACATAGAAGGAAAATATTTGTTCAGCAAAATGTCAGAGAAACAAAGCACAAATTTTAAAAGCAACGTTGCTTTTTCTAAAAGTGAAGATATAAATAAATATGCTTTTAATGGGGACTGCCAATGCTTCCACAAATGGAATAGTTTTCTTCCCAATTTTATCTTTGCTTCTTTGGAAGCCTTCTGTTTGATTATAATTTTAAACGTACTTTCAAAATATCATCCTTAACAAGCTCATATAAATTTAGCATTAATTTAATTAACCTTTCTTTAATACAGTTTTTTTTTGTTTGAAGTTCTTTGTGTCTCTCTGTTCTTGTTCACCTAATATAAAATGGAAAAAAATCTGCTAGTTTATCTTCAAATAAAGACAGCTGAAATTTTAACTTTTTAAAAAGGAGTTGAACATCCAGGTGATGTTAGTAGCAATCAAGGTCACAGCAGAAGAGAATTTAAACAAAGGACCTAAGCATTGCTAGTACATTGGACACTTTGACATAATAATGCTTATATGAAGACCTCTTAACTGGAGCCAATGGAAAACAACATATCATATTCTGTATAGAAGATCCTCCACAAATTATGAAAGTGTAGACAAGGGGGCAAGACTCTTTAATAAGATGCAGTAGGTAGAAATAAATAAGCTTGAAAAGTGTGAATTTATTTAAAACGACAGACAGCTTAAGAAGTTACACTTTTTAGAAAAGTGCATATTTTAAAAATCATTTTGAGAAAAACCAATTACCATATGCCGTGAGGTTTAGAATTCCTCAGAAAATGAAAATGTGTTAAAAACTGTCAATTTCTTTTTTTAGTGGCAATGCATTTGAATATTTCCTTTTGGGGTGTATCAATTAATTTTTAACTTTTCTTTCTGAATTAATCAACAAAAATAAGTTATTCAGGCAACATGAGGTGGATAATTACTAACCATAAACACATAAAAATGTTCAAGGTTTAGTGCTGAGACTTCATATCTTTTAATACAAAGAGGTGAAGTCATTTGGAAAAGCAACAAAATCAAAGCATCCTTAACTCCAGGAATATACTTTTAATGAGTTTAAGGTAATCAGTTACCTTCCCAGTGATACTACAACAAAATATCCTAAACTTAATGACAAAATAAGACAAATCCACTTTCTTAGAATCTTGTGTATCAGAATTATGGCATTTATGTTGCACAGGGCTACATTCAACGGGTCAACACAACTGTGTCCAATCTAGGGTTCATCTGGAGAATGAGTTTTCTATTTATTTTCCTCTAGAATGATGACTTTAACTTCTGCTTCCATGTTTATCACCTCACAGCATTTAGTTTTTATCACTGTCCTAGCTACAAAGATGATGAGGTCCAGTTTGATACTCCATGATCACTGCCTATCACACACACACACACACACACACACACACACACACACGTGTGTGTGCGTGTGTGTGTGTGTGTGTGTGTGTATTTACTGAATGGCACCTGCAATATTCTTTTGCTATATGACACGTTTAAGGTGGGAAAGGTTGAAGGTGGGAAAGTTAACCTGACTGTGGCAGCTGGCCTCTATAGTACTACATCTCACACTTTGGTCTAGGTATGTCCCACACAGTGAAACATTCCATGTAGTCTCATAAAATAAATGAGACTTAAAGATGCAGCTCCTATGAATTGTAAGATTTGCAAAATCCTCCCAAACTCTCTACATGCAGTAAAACTTCCTGGGGAGAAGGGACTCTCCAAACACCCAAGCATCTGGCAAGCTGTACAGGGAGATCCAAGTATAAAGCTTTGAATCCCACATGTTCCTGTAAATAATCCTTCATGCAGTGAACTCTCTGTGCTACTAAATTACAATTGGGTGGAATTGTTTCTTTGCTCTGTTTTTCATACTACATTCTGAGTAAATAGTTTGATTATGACTCCCTGGGAAAATGCATACAACACCTACTGAATATCTTTGTTGTTATTTAATACAAGAATGACTCTTTCCTTGTCTAAAAATGCTTATCATTTAGTAATTTCTAGGTTCCATATTATGACAAGGTAAATTAATTCATTAAAATATTTTACAAAATTGTCATGCCAAGCATTACGTTCATTCAAACAAATTGCCTCAATAATACTTTAAAACTGTACAAGGAATTCGGATTTTAAAGTATTTTTCAATAGAGCTGGTCATTGGTTCATGCCTTTGATGCCAGGACCAAGGAACAGTGGCAGGCAGATCTCTTGAGAGACTTAGGCCAGCTTGGTCTGCATAGCCACTGCCAGGCATGCTGAGGTTTGAGCTTTGCATGTCTGAAAATAAAGTTCAACAAAACATCTATTTTCAAAAGAAAAATCTCTAAGATTCTAAAATCGATTTCAGTGTATTTTGTGTAAGATTATGAATGATAAATAACAAGAAATACTAAAGTCAGTGTGCACAAACTTGACTAAAGCTTGTTCATTGCTATTTTGAAGGTTTCATAATATACTATCTTCAATCAGTAAAATTCTGATTAAGTAGATGAAGATTTGATGGTAACTATTGTTTTATTTGGTTTTCTATGAGAGAGTCCCTATAATTTTCTGTTTGGGGGATTGGAAAATGACCCACCCCACCCCCCCTCGGTTAAGCAGAGTACCCATCTCTGCTGAGAATATTTTTTTTCTGGGATTGGGAATTTTTTTTTTTTTCCTAGCTGGGGCCTCCCACACCGTGTCAATAGAAAGAACACAGATGTTGTGAGTAAAGCCATTAGTCGGGCCCAGGGACTGCCTGACATAGCAAATCAGCAAATACAGCAGAGGCAAAAGGAGACCTATTCTTCCTTGACCATGTGGTGGGCTATGCAGCTTGAGCCAGGCCCAATGAGTCTTTCAAATCAAAAGAGGTGTGAGGAAGCTACATGCAAAAACCCCGGGATACCAAACTGTTTCAAGAAAATGACTACAGATCTGAAGAGCTAACTAAAGTAATGCCTCTTATCCATGCTATTATATCCAACATGGTACTTTTGAGACAAATGGTCCAAATAGATAAAATCTTCCCATGTTTTGTTGCCGCTAGTTTATGTTTGACTTAATATCTAATGTTAATGTCGGAGTGTTTTACAGATTGGAAACCAGTTGGAGAGATAACAAGTAAATCACCCCATGCTATGTTAGACCTGGTTTACGTTTGATATAATATCTAGTGTGAATGTCTGAATGTTTTACAGATGGGAAATCTACTAGAGAAATATCAAATATATATGAAGAAACAAAGATAAAGGGGGTACCAGGGCCAGGTATAACCATGGCATCCTTGGGAGCTTTAGGGTTGCAGTGACTCTTGCAGATTTTGGCGCATCCAGATTGTAAGGGTCAAAGAAGAGGGGTGGACTGTGGGGTAAAATACACCTTCTTTTTAAGTGGACTTATCATCAGGCAAGCTCCAAACTACAGAGTCTAGTCTACTTATGGGGAGGGGCTAAGGGCAAAGCTTAGCCAGCAGTGAGATTCCTGCAATGCTTGCTTTACTACAAATGCTTGCTGAGAACAGGTGTTGAAAAATCTGGAAGCCATTGACACCATGTTGGGGCCAGGGGTATATAAAATGCCCACCACAATGGTTTGCTGGTCAACTGCCACTTGCCACCCTGGGCAGAAGAAAGAGAATTCATGCCAGGACACTGGGCAGCCATGTTGGTAAAGGAGAATCATTGTTTGGCTCAGCTAGTGAATGATAACTTGCACCCATCACTTTGTAGGCAAGCCTGATTAAAATTTCTAGATTCCCTGAAACTTACACTGAAGAGTCTGCTCCCTGTTTTGCCTGGTAACCAGAGCACCAGACAGTGGTGGAGATAAGGGCAGGACACTATATGTGTAGGTAACACCTGAGATGGAATCTCTGCAACACCTACACATTGACCAATTGTGGTTTCCTGTGTTGACCTACTATTTCCAACTTCATTTAACCCTTCTTATTCTATTATTCCTCTTACTCCATTTATATTATGATATTATATCTTCCCTTCCATGAAGCTTCCACTAACCCCAAGGCCACTAAGTCTTTTCCTGACCTATATGGATTTTCTAATTGAAAGGGACATATTTAAAGGTTCAATGCTAGAATTTACATATAAGAGAGAACATGATATATTTGTATTTCTTGGTCTGGATTGACTCATTCGGTATGATTGTTTCTAGTTATAACCATTTACTTCTGAATTTCATGATTTCTATTTTCTTAGCAGCTAAAAAATATTCCATTATGTAATTAAATGTACCATTTTTTATAATTCTTTCAATAGTTGATGAACATCTAGATTATGTTTATTTCCTGGCTATTGAGAATTACCCAAGAATGAACATTATCAAGTGAAATATCTGTAGTAGAATACAGAGTCTTTGGAGTACATATCTCCAAGTGGTATGGGAGGCTCATGTGGTAGATCTATTTTAACCTTCTTGAAGAACCTACACACTGATATTGATAGTGATTAGTTTGCAGTTAAAAACAGTGAATAAGCGTTCCTCTTTGCAAGCATTTTTCAATTGTTTATAAGGTCATAGCCATGCTGACATGGATAATATGAAATACCAAAAGAGTTTTAATTTGCATTTCCCTGGTGGATAACATTTTTGAAGTTTTTCAATAATTTATTTCATTTTTTTTTGTCTTTTGAGAATAGGTGTTAGATCTTTGTCCCTGTTTTTTTTTCTTTTGATGCTGAGTTTGTTTAATTACTTTTTGTATATTCTGGACACTAACCTTTCATTGGATGTATATATTCTAATGATTTCCCTGAACCTGAAGACTGAACTTTGTAGGATAGACACTTGCACAATGTTAATGCTTCAAATCTGACCCATGAGCATCAGAGATCTTCCAAACTTCTGGTTTCTTCTTCAATTTATTTCTTTGTTGTCTTAAAGTTTTCATAAATAGATTTTTCACCTCTTTGGTTAATTATGCCACAATTTTTTTCATGTATCATGAATGAAATTTCTTCCCTAGTTTCTTTCTCAGTATATTTGTTACTAGTATACCAAAAGGCTACTGATTTTTGTGAATTTCTATGAGTAACTGTCCTGCTATCTGGAAAGCTTTTGGTCATCCGCCACCCAGACTCTTACAAACTTTCCACCCTATTCTTCTGCAATGATCACTAAGCCTTCAGAGACAGGTGTTTTGTTTAATTTTGTAACCCGTTCTTTAATTATTTTTCAGCTTTGGGATTTTTCTAGTGGTTTACTTGGGTCTTTTATGCAGAGAATCATATCATGTGTAAATAAGGATTCTTTGCCTTCTTTTGTTCAAAGTTGTATTTCTTTGATCACCTTCATTTTCTGCAATGCTTTAGCTAAATTTCAAGCACTGCATTGAACAGAAAGAGAAAGTGTGGGTGTCATTGTCTCATTCCTTATAAAATGGGAAGTACTTTGAGTTTCTTGCTACTTAGCCTGATACTAGCTATGTGAAGCATAACACCATATTACAGCAATGCTTTCAAAAGAAAGCCTGACTCTTAGCATCAATTGTAAGGTCAAAAATGCAACTGAACAACAAAGAACTTGTTACTCCAGATTTCTTTTGGAACTGTGCTAGGGAACAAGGGCCTTTGCTTTTGGGGAAAAAATATATGCAGCATGAAACAAGGAAGAAAAGTAAGACCCCTTCCATAGGAATATGTCTCTTTTTACTTCTGTGACCTTAGACTAGGTCTCTCTCTCTCTCTCTCTCTCTCTCTCTCTCTCTCTCACACACACACACACACACACAGGCACACACACCTTCCTGGAGCATCATGAGAACCTGTGCTGCACAGGCTCCACTTTGCTCTTAGGTTCTCCCTCTAAATATGCAGCTTGCCTGGTGATGAGTCAATTTCAATAAATCCATTTCAAAAAAGATATAATTTATTCCACAGAATCAAAATTAATAGATTATTTATAATATAAATATGCTCATTTAGACATGATCTCCTCTTGTGATCTTTTCATATGACTTTAATCACTTGTTATAATTCTTTGCTCTCCACCCTCAATAGTTTGTGGATGTTTTTATATGGTAAATTATCAAAAGAGATGAAAGGAACACTTACCTCTTTGCAGACAGTGAGAGAAATTTATAGCATCTGTTCATAGTAGTGCATGTATATGTATGTGCTGTGGGTGCCCCTGCTCCCAGAGGAAATTTCTCTGCTACAAATTTGGCATAGTCAGCAAGATTAGGCAAACTAAGATCACAGGAAAAGTGATAGCAGAGTATCTTTTATGGGGAAATCCAGAGAAAAATGCACAGGAAATCTTGTCATGGTGGATTTTTTGCCTAGCTTCCACATTGGAGGTGCTGGTCACTATGGCAGCTGCCACATGGATTGTGCAAATAAGATGTGTAATAGAGTGAAGCCGAACAGGCAGATGGAGTCAGTGGGACATATTTCTGGCTGACCACCCAATTCTAAATTGTACAGAGTAGCAAGTTTTCTTGATCAGTGGGGGCAGCTGCATGGATATGGAGATGTTTTGAAAAACCGAGAGGGTTTGGCAGACTTGTGCATCAAGCTGTAAGTGAGATGGCCTGGATCCTACTGAATGTTACTATGGAAATATCACAAATGTGAGAGATGGCCAGAAGAGAGAGCAAAGATTTAAGGGAAAATTTAGAGCAAGAGAAAATTAAGAGGTTGGCCTCTGGCCTTGCCAGTAAGTTTCATAAAGGAGAAAAAGTGGTGGAAGTGTCAGCCTGCTACATTTTGCCGCTAGGAGACCCAGGAGAAAAGGCAGATAAAGATAGAAAGGAGAATTCCATAGGAAAGATGCCAGATGACCCTCGAGATTGACCTTTACTACAAGAAAAGAAAAAAAAAATCATGTCTCAACATGCTAATGGTAGCTTTAGTGATTGCCCAGGTAGGGAAAAAAAAGGCAGCTGGAGACTACTTATCACTGGAGTTGTTAGAATTGGGAAAGACTTATAAACAAGCAATAAAAGAGACCCTCACCACTTAGCTTGTAAGGCTGTGGGACCTGGGAGTGGCTGGACTTGTTTTAAGTGCTGTAGAAGCAGGAAAACTGAGTAATATAACTGCTCACCCTGCCTTGAGGCACAAAGTGCATAGCCTGAGATAGCATAAGGACAATGAGTTCCTCATAGATTGGCTAATAAGAGCCATTAGAGACACATGGTAATCCCAAAGAGAGATTCCCATAAATACCAGAGGGTGGGTAATGATAGGAGAGGGACAAGCACTACTGAGAGAACTGAGTATGAGGAAAGCAATATATTGTGCCCACTGTACTGTGCCAGATGGGGGTGTGTTTACCCATGATTTAAGGAAAAGCTTGATTGAACAAGGACCTCCAGAATGGTTTGAAACTTTAGTGTCTATACTGAGTTCCTTGACAGGACAGAGGCTTTATTAAGTAAGGGAGGCTTTGTCAAATTTAGGTGATGTACACCAGCATGTAAAATATGTCTATAGAGGAGAGAAGCAACCTAGTGGAGATATAAAAATGTCTAAACACAAAAAGGAAGTCTACTTGGGTTAGGAGGAGGCAAATGTGGCAGGATCTGTACCAAGCTCAATTCCTAAAGAATAAAAAATGATAAAAGCCAAATTCTGCACTTAAAAGCCTCTGGGGAGCTTTAAAGTCTAAGAACAGTTCACAAGAGGTATATAAGGAATAAAAACAGCAGGGTGTGGTGGTGCATGCCCTTAATCCTAGCACTTGGGAGGCAGAGGCAGGCAGATCTTTGTGAATTCAAGGCCATCCTGGTCTACAGAGTGAGTTCCAGGGGAGCTGGGGCTATAGGGAGACCCTTTCTCGAAAAGACCAAAAAAAAAAAAAAAGAAAAGAATAAAAACAGTTCAGGGGTGGGTAATGACCACCCCCCACCCCAAGTTAAACAGAGTACCTTTCTCTACTGAGAAAAATCTTGCTGGGGGTAGGGGCAGTTTGTGTGGCTTAGGCCTCCTCCAGCAACCAGATGGTGTCAGTAAAAAGAAAGTGCATGATCTGGGGTGGGTGGGGGGAAGGAGAGGGAAAGGGGAATATGTCTAAACTGAACTGAGAAATGATATCTGAAATACACAAAACATCAATAAAAGCATTATATAAAAAAAGAGAAAGCAGCTGTTATGACTGCAGCCAGAAGTCAGGCCCAGAGCCTGCTTGACCCAGTTAACCAGCAAACACTACAGAGGCAAAAGGAGACACATTCCTCATTGGCCCTGTGCAGGACTAGGCAGCTTGTGCCAGGCCAAATTAGTCTCTCAAGACTAAAGACATGCAGGGATGCTGCATATAAAATCCCTAGGAAACCAAATGGGTTTCAAGAAAATTACTACAGATGCTGAAGAACTAACTAAATTAATGGCTCTAATTCATGCTATTTTACCCAACATGGATCTTTTATGAAAGCAATTGGCACAAATGAATAAAATCTTCCCATGTTATGTTGGACTCAGTTTGTGTTTTATTTAATATCTAATGTAAATGTCTGAATGTTTTAAAGATATGAGAGATATCCAATACACCTGAAGAAACAAAGATAAATAGTAAATTAATTGAGGAGAGATACCAGGGCCAGTTACGACTATGGAATCTTTGGGAGCTTTATAGTTAAATAAAGCATATTATTAGATAAAGGCTTCAGTACCAAGTATGGACTGCCTTATGAGGAGTTGTTGGCTGGGGAGGTTCTAAAAGCCCCCCAAACAAAGGCCATTTTGGCCTATAACTTTGTGTGCAGATAAGTGGTGAAGGTAAGACCCTACTGATGAAGAGATGACATAGTGTGAGCATAAAAAGGAAAAAAAAAAACATTGTGTTGATACCTTGCACTACAAATGGACATCCGAGCTTCATGATGCCAGGGAGCATTATGCTGTAAAGAAATGGTCTCCAGAGTTCTGTTAGAGACCTCATAAGCTACCCCTTCACTTGCCAAACAAAAGTGCATGTCGTGGTGGCCTGGTAAGTGTATACCCAGAAAAAATACTAATTGGATCTATTGACCACTCCTTTGTGGGGTGAGGTGCATGACTGATACTGCAAGCATGCCTCGCCCAGTGGCAGAAGACTTTATAGGCCACATCAAAAAGCTGTTTAAAAAGCCTTAATACCACAACTAAGACACTATGCAAGCATTCATGTTTGTGCCCATAGAGTATCTTGGTATACTAGTTAATGCTTATTTAGATGTCTGTGCTCCTCGCTATTTGTGTTTCTATTAGTAGAGATAAGAAGGAGACTCCTACCACCTGGTAGCAATCTCTTTCACCTATAGGATGATTTAATTTAAAAATAAAGTTTGTTTCCCAAGTTAATCACATACAGTAACCCAAAACAGCATGGGTGAACTTGATGAAATCTGTGCCTTGATTCCACCCTATAGGTATATATAATACAACTGCTTTTTTGAGACTCATGGGTCAAAAATAAAAACCTAAAATAAAAAAAAGGGGGATATAGATAGATACGAAAACTTTTTGTCAAAAAACCTTGCAATCCAAATCTTAAAACTAACTATGGGAAAGGATTTGTATGTTCCAACAGGCCAGAGTAACACCAACTTAATGGCTGAGAAAGAAAATGCAGTTTTGCAGTGAGAAGGATGTACCAGAAAGTGCCAGCAGAAGGACTGACTCCTCTGGGCATTGAAGGGAAGAAATGCCTCAGATTGCTGCAGACATCAGGCCCCTCTCTGGATCCTACTAGTAACAACAATTTTTAATGAATCCTAATGAAGCTTATCTTTTAGGTGCTGCAAAGGTTTTAATACAAGAGACTTTCTTAACTCCCCCCCACAGAATAAGGAGAAATATGATGATGAGGTCATTCTCCAGCTGTAGATTGGAGCCAGCTGTTATAGAGGTATTCTCTTGTAAAATCGGTAAAACTGCCTTCTTTAATTGACTAATGGACATAGAAACTATGAAAAGGATTATTCTCTATTCAGAATCAAATATAATGCTAAAGTCTCCTTAAGCTATGCACTTAAGCAAAATATGTTAATGCAGGAGCTCTGACATCAACAATGGATTATTTTACCAAGGAGATGTTGGCCAGGGGATCCAAGCCCCCACAAAAGGTAAAGGCTCCTTGCCTTCAAACTGGGATATCTGCAGGAAGAGAGGTGATAAGGCCCTGCTGTTGAAGACCTGTTATAAACATGGGAAAGATGTATGGAGACTGCACTTGCAAGCATACAGGTGGTCTCTGGAATGCCAGAGAGTCTTACCAAAGGCCACTAAACCAATAAAGCAAATATAGGTCTCCTTGAGTCAAGCAAGACTCCTCTGTCAGCACCAGCTACACCTCATCTGCCTGGAAATACTGTGCAGCAGTGGCAGCCATATGTCTGTATATCCCAAATTCAATTGGCTATCAGCTCTCTCCTTGGAGGAATAACCCATGGCTGATGCCACAAGCTTGCATCCTCTAATGGTTAGGAGATGTTATAAACCACACAAAGACCCTGTCATACTTAACAGAAGAAAATGTAATTCATGGGTTAACATACCATCCAAACATCTGTGTCTATACCTAAGTAACCTACCATAACAATTAGTGATGTTTAAATACCTATATATCTAATTGTGCATGCTTCATTAGTAGGATCAAAAGGCTATATATTATACTGTTTAAATACCTATATATCTAATTGCATGTGCTTCATTAGTAGGATCGAAAGGTTATGCCTGGACAACCTGGCAGCCCATGAAAGAAAACAGCAGAATTGACTAGAGACCAAGACAACAGCTCCAGAGAAAGTAGACTGTTTTGCTTCTCATCCACCTGTGCCCCTTTTCTAAGCCTAGGGAACAATCTGCAGAAGAGGGGACGCAGTAGAATGTAAGGGCTGCGATTGGGGTGAATGGTGAAACTACAACAATATAGACTGGATACTCATTCGATCAACTTGATTGAACATACAAGACCCCCTGCTGGATGGTGGGACCCATGAGCTGTGTGGGTTTGGGCACAACTGCTCACAAATTGGTGTTACATGAAGGATGCTTGTACTCACAAATTATCACTTATTGTTAAAAAAAAAAGGAAACAAAACAAAACAAAAAACCAGAAAGATGCAGAAAAGTTATGGCAGAATGCATGACCTGGGATGGGTAGGGGTGGGGTGGGGGGAAGGGAAGGGGATATATGCCTAAACTGAATTGGAAAATGATGTATGAAATACACAAAGCATCAATAAAAAGAAAAAAATTAAAAAAAAAAAAGAAGGAGACTCCTGAAGGAGCCACCATGCCCTGGAAGACAGAACTTGGACAAACTTGAGAATTTAAATGTTTCACCTCCCTTCTAAGGCACAGGGTCTCTTGCAGAACAGGTTGGTGCATTCAGTTTGTAAGGAAGGGGGTGTAGTGTGGGATAAATTGTATCTTCTTTGAAATGGACTTATCACAAGACAGGCTGTGCCCTTGGAGGGAGAGACTGAGGTAAAGCCAAGCCATCCAGTGCAGGTCCCACAATGCTAGGAGAATTTCACCAGACTCAGGAACTTTGCTGAGTCATATAAAAAACCCACCATGTGAGGCTGGACTCTCGCACCATTTTAGCAGCATGGGGATAGGGCATGGAATTCATACAGGGTGGGTTGGCCATGTTGAAAGGGAGAGAGCCAGCTACTCTGCCTTGCTCATGTGAGTTTATGGTTTTCCACCATCACTTCATAGTCAAGCCCAATAAATTCTTCTCTAGTCTAAGATTGAAGAGTTTTCTCCTTGAATTGTCTAGGAACCTGGTAGTCAGGAAACTGCTGAGGCAGGACAGGACAGCAGGGTACTGCTTGTGTGTGTATGTGCTGTGTGTGTCCCTTCCCCAGGAGGAAATTTCTCTGCTAGAGATTGCAAGGTTAGGTAGAAGCCAATTGTTTATACAATATTTCCATATCATGTAATTCATTACCATAGCTTTTGGGCTTGTTATATCTTGAGACATGTCCCCTGTTTCCCTAGATTCTCTAAGACTTTATCATGAGTTGACATGAGATTTTGGTCAATGGCCTTTTCTTCATACAATGAGATCATCATCTGGTTTCTCTTCCTGACTCTAGGTAGTGGGATATACTTATTGATTTTTGTATGCTGAACCTTTTCTACATCCCTAGGATGAGGCCAGCTTGATCATATTGGATAATTCATAGTGAGATATGTTTTGTCTGTGTTCATCATAGGAATTAGTCTATAATTTTCTGTATTGTTTTTGTTGGATATTTGCTTGGTTTTGGTATCAATGTAATATAGGTTTTATAAAAAGAATTTAAAAGAGATCCTTCCTCTTGTAGATATGGAATTAGTTAATTCATGCAATTGTCTTTTTTGCATATTTTGGTCTTTTAGGACTTAGAATGCATTTTTAGGTACTTCTGCCCTTAAAGTCTTCTGTGGAATAATTAATAATACTTTAATGAATATTCCTTTGTAAATGACTGGACTTTTTTTCTCTTTCAGCTTTCAAAAGACTCTCATTATTCGAGCCTTCAATATTTTAATAGAAATAAGTTGTTGATAATTTCTTTTCTGGTGCTATTTGGTATTATGCTCACTATTTGTTTTTTATAGGACTTTCTCTAGATATGAGACTATATTTTTCTGTAATTTTTCTGAAGATACATTTTATTTTAGCTATGGTAATCCATTTTTTCGATGCTGATTATTAGAAGGTTATGTCTTATCACAGTTTCCCCAATCATTCCAGTGCTCCTTTCACACAAACACACCTGTGTGTATGTATGAGTGTTTTCTTAATTTCTAATTGACACTTAGTGATCCAATTCCTTTTCTTTGTCTTCCATCTTTGATTGTGTTTTCAACACAATCCATGCTGTTAGTAAGGCTATCCAGAAAGGTTTTTCTTCATGTTATTGAGATTTTCATTTCTACTGTCATTTCTGTTGGTTTTTCTTCAGTACCTCAAGCTCAGGTTTGTTTTCATTACTTAGAATGAGTTCCTTGTTCTGTTTTTGTTTTTTGATTTTGTCGTTTTTGAGTTTTCTGACCATAATTACAATTATTATTTTAATTTCTGTGTTTGAAACATCTTTTAATTTATTTTCATAAGGGGGTCTTACAATTACTATGGGATTTGTAATTTGGGGAGAATATAAGTTATTTTGATTTTTCATGCTTAGTTTAATTCTGAGTTGGGATTTATCCCTCTGGAGTTAATTTTTTGAGCTTTTTTTTTCTCTTATGTTAAAGTTATCTTTCAATAGATATGTTGATAATATTCAGGAAGGGCTATTTCATAGCAAGTTTGAGATGAAATTTCATCTGTTTGTCTGTTACAGAGCACTACAGATTATCTTATGTTCTTTGCATGACAGCTACTGTCTGATGCCTGCAGGGACTTGTAAAAAAGAGTTTGGAACAGGTTTCCATTTGCAGTGTAGACAGTTCTTGGATCTCAAGGCCAAATGGAACTATTGGGGCATCCCAGCCAGGAATTATGCAGGTGGTTTCTGATGATTTCGGAAGTTAGGACACAGGGTCTCCCTATTATTGGAGAAGACCTTGGAAAAGAAGAGCTGATCTTCTTCATAGAAGTGGCTATGATCAACCAAGGAACCTGGAAAGAGCAATATTCAACTACGTTATTGGGAAGAAGCAGAGAACAGCTGCTCTTAAGTATCTTATACCAACAAAGATACTTGAAAAGGACACTGTCCAACTCTGAGCTGCTTGCAGGCTGTGCACTATGCTCCAGGTTTCTTGCTTTCCTGAGCAGTCACTCATACTGGGTTGGGCATTTGGTTATACAGTAGTCACTGAGCCATTTCTGTTCCTATAAGTAACCACACACCCAAAGTCCTATAAATAACTCCAATAAAATTCTTTCGTCCATTAAGTTGGACCTTCCTGGTGTCCTTAATTGGTCTGTTATTAGTTCCCTTTTTGAGGTGAGTAAACATTTCTTGAAGAACATAACGTATCTTCCCCTTCTCCAATTAAGTTTTAATGATGCTATTCCTCATTGCATAATCAAAGTACCTATGTTCTATGTCCTCCTTAGTTCCTTCTGCTCATCTCTCCACATAGTTCGTGCCTATTTTCTTGGCTTCTGTGTGTTTACTTCAGGTTGTAAACTCCAATCTAAAGATTCAGAGCTCTAATCCACAAATAAGGGAGATAAATAAGAGAACAAAATGCAGACGCAATTAGGGCAGGGAACGAAATCTGATTTTCAGAATTCCAGTGCTATTGCATAAATAAAATCATTTGCTACTTTATCACTAATTGGTTTGATTATAGAAATGTCCTGGATTTATATTTTAAAATTTCAGAGTAATAATTATGAAATAATGTATGTGATGTTATAAATGGTACAAAATTAAGAGCAATGAAGAATAACTGCAATGAAATCTAGATATTTTATCATCAACAATAGTATGCAAATCTTCCTTTAAGCTTTGAGAAAGTTTACAGATATGAAATAACCAATTCATCAGGATACACAGTATTTTTTTATTATTTTGCATGTCACATATAAATTAAAAATAAACAAAAGGAAGTACTATATAAAAACTTCACAGAAAACAAAGAATTTATGTATTTTGGATAATTAAATACACATCTCAGTGAAAACAATTTTCATTAAAGTAAATAACTTGAATAACAAATGCAAAATATCATTCTATCACATTATTTAATTCTGTTCCTTATCTTTCTATAGATATATGCATGTTTGTAATATGCAATATTATTGCTCCGGGACTTTAATGAATTTTTGATGCATAGTTGCTTTAAAATCATTCCTCAATGTCACGATAGAAGATTAAGAATATATAATACTAAAAACTTACCGTTTTGATATTTACGACTGTAGAAGCTTTATGATGTGATAGATAATATAAACACACATGTAATAAACAATGATGATTAGTTGCCCCTGTTCTTATTTCCAACTATATTCCTCTTCAGATTTCCAAACTGCACATGGAAATAGCTAATACTCAGCTTTGCCTCCTTGACCTCATAGTTATAATTGGACATGTGCCACATTTCCAGTAAATGAGGAGTGGATTTTTGTACAGGAGATTTTAGAAGATTTTTTTATATATATTTTTCTTACAAAAAAGAAGCAGTATTGTGATAGACCAAGCTGTGGCTCTGTAGCTTTTCCAGACACAATGTAGACTACATCTGTCACTAGCAGCCAGAACATACTTATAAATTTTCAATTAGAGGAATAAAAATAATGATATCAGAATGAGTAGGCTACTCCATTTCCAAACATCATGCATGTTTGTAAATTTTACCATATCAGGCTTATTGGTACATCTCAATGGTGTATTTCTTGCCTAGCCTTAAAAAATGCTTAGATTTGATATATGAATAGAAGCTGTTGAAATGATGGAGAGCTTTTTTGATAAATATCTTCTTTTTTTCTACATTTGAAAATTTTGTCACCCTATCTAGCATCTATCCCTTAAGGAAAACCAACTCTCCCACTCTCAGCAATAATCAGCTGCCAATGGTTCCTTGGCTAATATGGGGCATCTTTCTCATTTTAAGGGTTCTATGCCTGGCTTTTGTCTGAATGAGTTTGCATGGATCTTGTGGATGTTGTCACTTTGTTTTGACTTCATAAGAGCAAGTTCACAGAGGCCTACAAAACCCTGTTTACTTGTGGTCATTCACCAACCCTGATTCTTACAGTCTTTCTGCTCTCTCTTCTGCAATGGTCCTTGGGCCATGAGTAAATGAAGTTTAACATAGAAATCCTATCCAGGGGTATGTTATCTTTTGATACATAATAAAATATTAGTTTTATTGAGAAAAACTGAATATAAGTACTGTTAAAAAATTCAAAGATATGCAACCCTCAGAAATAGTCCTATTCACGTGCTTAATGTAGCTCAGGAATGCAATTAGACTTTGTAGTCATATCTATTATATTTTGTAATAAACTAAAAGTGTTTTAAAAATTAGATGTTGGTCATAACATAATCCTTGTCCTTTGCATTTGAATATTTTTGTATGTCATTATATTGTAAAAAAGAATGACATTAATATAGTTGTTCACTATCATGTAGATTTTTTTTAATTAGATATAGCTGTACTACTTAAACTGTCAGCCCATGAAACGAAACAGCCAGAATTGACCAGAGTCCAAAACGACAGCTCCAGATAAAGTAGACTGTTTTGCTTCTCGTCCACCTGCACTCCTTTTCCAAGTCTAGGAAACAATCTGCGGAAGAGGGGGCATGGTAGAATGTAAGAGATGAGATTAGGGTGAATGGTGAAACTACAGCAATATAGACTAGACACTTACTTGATCAACTTGATTGTACATACAAGCCCCCCCTCCCAGCTGGATGGTGGGACCCTTGGGCTATGTGGGTTTGGGCACAACTGCTTCCAAATTGGTTTTACATGAAGGATGCTTGTACTCATAAATTATTACTTATTTTTAAAAAATGGAAAAAAATAAAGACAAAAAAAGAGTTCTGTGTTAGACATGATAGAAGAGACTATAATGTGAAATGTATTGTGTAAAATTGGAAAACATGAAGCTACTATCACCTAAATTTTGGTGAGTACACTTAGAATGTGTTGTTTGACTGCCCAAGTGTGATTTTGCCTTGTACTTAAGGAACAAGCCAAATTACACTGTATATTGGTACATTATACTTGATGAACATTGCTGGGGTATGTATGCTAACAATGAAATAATGATTCAAACAAATCATGATTTTTTTGCCTTCTTTTTAATTGCCTTAATATTTATAACCTAAATATGTATTATATTAATTTTAAATTTAAATGATTCCAGAACATGTAAAAACAAAGCAAAACAAAACAAAACATTCAACCTGCAAATGGAAAAGGAAGCTTATTTCCAGGCTCCACAAATTCCTTATTCAAGAGATATGCAAAGGTGCACCAATATATTGAGTGGAGAATGGAATTTTGGGGTGGCTGTCACCTGATATGTACCATACATTATTTTTTGGGGACAGGCTCTCTCACTGAATCTGAAAATAATCCATTTAGCAAGGTTGGCTCACCAATGAGTTCCAACAGAATGTCTGTCTCTATTTGATTGCCTGCGCTGCTTCCTAATTGTCCACTAGCTGACAGTCAGTACCCCAGCATGCATTTGTCTGGCTGCACACCGAGATGCAGGGGAGATGCAGGGGAGGGCAGGAATTCCAGGATGAGGCCAAGGGAAAGGTCAAAGGAACAAAATCAAGGAGCCATTCCAGGAGAAAGAACAACTAATTTATTGGCAGGAGTCAGGGGTCTTATATATTAAGGTCATGCTTTTGATGCCAGAATGGGGGATTAACAGGTGCATGGGAATTTCGGTTGGTTCCAGCTTTTTGGTATTGTGAACTGAGCTGCAATAAATATAGATGACAATGTATTTCTGCAGTTAGATGAGTCTTGTGGGTATATGCCCAGGAGTGGTATGATTGGGTCAAATGTCAAGCTCATTTTGAGTCTTCTAAGGGTTCTCCACACTGCTTTCCATAGTGGCTGTACAAGTTTACATTCCCACCAGCAATGGATGAGTGTTCCCCTTTCCCCACAACCTCTCCACACTTTATATCATTTGTTTTCTTGATCCTGGCCAGTCTTATCAGAGTGAGATGATATATTAAAGTAATCTTAATTTGCATTTCCCTAATTATTAGTGATGTTGAAGAGTTTTTAAGATGTTTCTCAGCCATCTCTAATTCCTCCTCTGTGAAGTCTCTATTCAGTTCTTTGCTCCACCTTTTGAGTGACTCATTTGTTTTCTTTCTTCTTTCTTTTTTGAGTAGCTTGTATACTCTGGAAATTAATGCTTTGTCAGATGTATCCACAGTGAAGGTTTCCTCCCATTCTCTGTGTTTTCTCTTCACTTCATTTATTGTTTCTTTTGATGTACAGAAGCGTTTGAGTTTAATGAGGTCCCATTTGTCAATTGTCTATCTTATTTATTGTGCAGCTGCTGACCAATTTAGGAAGTCTTTTCCTATGCCTATGTCTTGTAGTCTGCTGCCAAGTTTCTCTTCTATCACCTCCAGAGTTTGAGGTTTCACGTTGAGGTCTTTGACCCATGTGGAATTGACTTTTGTACAGGGCGAGAGGTAGGGGTTTAATTTCATTCTTCTACAAGTGGTGATCCAGTTTTGCCAACACCACTCACTGAAGATGCAGTCTTTCCTCCATTGTGTCTTCTTGGCCCCCTGGTCAAATATGAGGTGGCTGAAACAGTGTCTATGGAAGGCATGAGACAGTAGAGCCTCCACCAGGCTAGTGAAGCTAAGATGGGCACTGAGATAGTGTGAGAATGTGATGCTTTTTAGCCCAGAAAGTCAAAGCAGGGCTGTACAGTTTTATCCATCACTTTGAGGGTTGGGGGTTGCCCTATGCTCCCAGCCTTCACAGGTGATTGGAGTAAAAAGGGCCAGACCCATCTCTGATGCTCCTGTCAAAATGAAGCATCAATCCCTCAATTTCCAGTGCTTTATGTGTGTCTCTTACTTTTCCCCAATTGCAGTTTGGGCATCCCAGCTCATTTCCTCATGATTGTGTAGAATGCACTCTAGCAGCTTAATCAATTAAGGGGATCTTGTTATAAACCTATTGTATACAACCTTGTAGCAAGATTTATAAAAGATACATTTGACCTTCCCACTCACAATAGCCTCAAAAAAAAAATAAAATCAAATAAATTTAAAAACCTGGGAACAAACTTAACCAAAGAAACCAAAGATTTCTACAACAAAAATTTTAAACTGCTGAAGAAAGAGATTGAAGATGACATCAAAAGATGGAAAAAACTCCCATGGTCATGGATTATAAAAACTGATATAGTAAAAAATGTTCATTCTAACTAAATTAATATAAAAAATCATTGTAATCCCAATTAAAATCCCCATGAGTTTCTTCAAAGACTTGGAAAAAATATCCTTAAATTCATATGGAAAAACAAGAGACCCCAAATAGCTAAAGCAACCCTGAGTGAAAAGTGCAATACAGGGGGAATTGCTTTATCAGACTTCAAGGTATATAACAGGGCTATAGTAACAAAGACAGCCTGGTACTGGCACAAAAACAGACCCATTGACAAATGGAACAAAATTAAAGTTAAAAACCTGAGCTCACACAATTTCATCCACCTCATGTTCAATAAAGGGGCCCAAAAAGCTCATTGGAGGAAACATAGCATCTTCAGTAAATGGTGCTGGCAAAATTGGATCATCATCTGTAGAAGAACAAAAACACCTACTTCTCACCCTATATAAAGATCAACTCCAAGTGGATCAAAGATCTCAACGTGAACCCTGAAACTCTGAAGGTGATAGAAGAAAAAGTTTGCAGCAATCTACAAGACATAGGAGTAGGAAAAGACTTTCTAAATCAAACAGCAGCCACACAGGAAATAAGATTAACAGCTGACAACTGGGACCTCATCAAGCTCAAATGCTTATGTACAGTGAAAGAAACAATCAAGGAAGTGAACACAAAACATACAGATTGGAGGAAACCTTCACCAGTGATATATCTGACAGAGCATTAACATCCAGAATTAAAAAAAAAAAAAACTACTCAAAAAACAAGGAAATGAGAAAACAAATGACTCACTCAAAAGATGGAGTGAAGAGCTGAACAGAGACTTCACCAATGATGAAGTAAAGATGGCTGAGAAACATCTTAAAAGTGTTCAACATCATTAATAATTAAGGAAACACAGATTAAAACCACTCTCAGATAACATCTTACTAAGATATGACTGGCTAGAATCAAGAAAACAAAAGACAGCAAATGTGCTTGGGGGATTTTGAGGAAAGTGGAACACCCCTCCACTACTGGTGGGAATGTAAACTTGTACAACCACTGTGGAAAGCAGTGTGGAGAACCCTTAAAAGACCCAAGATGAGCCTACCGCCTGACCCAGCCATACCACTCCTGGGTATATACCCACAAGATGCATCCTACTGCAAGGATACATGCACATCTATTTATTGCAGCTCTCTTCACAATAGCAAAGAGCTGGAACCAACATAAATGCCTTCAACTGATGAGTGGATAGATAAAATGTGGTATATCTACACAATGGAGTACTATTCAGAGGTAAAGAAAGTTGACATCATGAACTTTGCAGGTAAATGGATGGAACTGGAAGCCATTATGCTAAATGAAGTAACACAGCCCACCACCCCCTCCCAAAATGGGGAATGATTTCCCTCATTTATGGATTTAGTTTCAAATCTCCCTATTGAAAGGCAAGCTGAATGAGGTTAATGTTATATTTTTTTCTATCTGAAAACGACTGTGATATTATAATGTGAATCTCTAAATGAGCCCTAGAATTAACTTACCACTTACTTTCAGACATGATAATTAATGCATTTGGGCAGAAGGTATGTATTCATATTTTAGAGTAATATAAAATTAAAGGCAAAATTGTGAACTCCTAAGCATGTATCAGAGTTAACATACAGTTTATTCCTGGAGGACATAATTCTGGTACATATAATGTTTAGATAGGCATATTTTGGAGAAATACAGTTGGGAGAGAACCACAACAACATAAGGACTGGGTCAAAGAATGGAGTGATATATTTAAATTCTGCCCCAAACAAAAAACCTTTGGAAAGGAAAACTTTAATAAAGAGACTGAGAGAAAGACACAGGGCATGTATGACAAAATGCAGGAACTGGGGTGAGGTGGGGGGGGAAGAGAAAGGGGTATATGTCTAAATTGAACTGAAAAATTATGTATGAAATACACAAAATGGCAATAAAAGTTTTATATTAAAATACATTTGAAAGAGCTAATGTTTCCATTGTGTGATGAAACTGTAAGTAACTGTAAAAAAACTGCTCCACAACTCTTTAACTTAGCTGTATGCTCCTTTTACAGTCATATTTGCAGAGGATCAGAGGTCTTCTTTTAGCACATCCTTGATGTTTTGCATTTCTCCAATAAGTACATATTGGTATTTCATTATTGTTTTAAACTCCGTTGTTCTAATTATACATGATGTTGGGATTTTTCTTTCTATTTATTGCCATCCTATTTGTTATCCTGATCCAAGTTTCTTTTACGTTTGATCCCAATTTTAAGATAGCTGGATAGAGGGCTAAGCGGTCATGAGCACTGGGTGCTCTTGTAGAGGACCTACGTTCAATACCCATCATCCACATAGCCATAAGTTCAGTTCCCACCACCCACGTATGACATGGGTGCACTTACACACATGAAGGCAATACACTCACACACATAAAATATATGAATAAAATATTAAAATATAGCTGATTTATTATTAAATTATAAAAGTTATTTGCATCTCTTACTTATAAATTTATTAGATGTGTTTTTTTTTATTTGCTCCCAGTTTTTGAGTTCTTATTCACTTAACATTTGCTTTGGAGGAGATATATATATATATATATATATATATATATATAATACGAATATGATTATATTTGATGTGTATATCTATTATAGGTGAACTTGCCAATTATTTTCATCATTCATTTGATGTTTTCTAAAAGTGACTATACTAGGGCTGGAGACATGGCCTAGCAGTTAAGAGCACCAACTGCTCTTGCAGAGGACCCGGGTTTGATCCCCAGCACCCACATGGCGGCTGAGAACCGTCTTTGGCTCCAGTTCCAGAGGAGTCTGACACCCTCTTCTGACCTCCATGGCATTGCACGACAAGGGTGCACAGACCTACATGCAGACAGTACATTCATACACATACAAAAATAAATAAAATTTAAAAAATGACTATACTAAAAATCATCTGCTTCTTTCCTACTTGTTTGCATTTCACAATTATTTATTTATTTATTTATTTATTTATTTATTTATTTATTTACTTATTTATTTATGCCTTTTCAATACAGGGTCTCCCTGTAGCTTCTGTTATCCTGGAACTCACTATGTAGACCAGGCTGGCCTTGAACTCACAGAGATCCACCTGCCTCTGCCTCCCAAGTGCTAGGATTAAAGGCGTGCGGAACCATGCCCAGCTGCACTTCACTTTTAAAATCATGATACATATTTAGCTAATTTTGTCAAGATTATTTTTCATGTTGTAATTAACCCAGCCATTCTTATGCCATTTACTGAAGAATAGTTTTTCTACAATGTATTTTTTACCCTACTGTCAAATATTACTTATCTCTATTAATATTTATTCTTCTAATTTTTGTCTAATATTTTCAAATAAATCTTCTGTGACTTCCTTAAATATAATGCCAAAGCATATTTGAGATGAAAATGTTCATTGAGTGTAAGACTTAAATTTTATCTTAAAATTTCAACCTATGAATATTCAAATTTTTAGTATTCAAGTTATACAAAATGCACAGTTCTTTATTTTTCTTGACAGTATGAATAAATTTATAGATAAACAAATTTCCCCTGCAAGAAAAACATGCATACTTATACATTAACCACATACAGACTTTAGCATTGAGAACAAGATGCTAAAGGAAATTAGAAAGACAGAAAATTTTAAAAATAGTTTTCCATATGTTCATGCAGTTCCATGTGTTAGTAAAAAACAATGCATTTTCATTACAACAAAATAATTGGGGCAGATGGAAAACACTGAAAATAAAATGTTTAAAACAATAATTATTGGTGTATACTGGATATAAAAATAAGAACATTATAAAATATGCCACGGTTTGTATTTTGCTTTTCTTAAGATATTCACAATTTTTCTAGAAAAAGAAGGAAGATAAAGAAGGAAAAAAATGAACATTTTGTCTTTAATTTTTTGAGACAGTTTCTCACTATGTAAAACAGTCTTGGCTTGAATATATCATGTATTCTCCGTTTGTGTAGAAACCAAGATCCTTTTGGCACAATCTCTTGAGTGTTAAAATTTAAAGCATGTAACAACATACCCACCATAAATGTACTTTTAACTTCTGACTATAATGAAGATAACTGTGATAAGTTTTTAGATATGGGAACAGAGTCAGCAAGATTAGCTATACCAATGACAAAAGTCACATAATTTTTCCAAGGATATTTTCCTGATGGATGAAATGAGTTTGCAAATGTGTCTCACAGGCAGGTGATGTAGTTCAGTTGGTAGATTGTTTGTCTTGAGTAGAATATGTCCTGTGTTCAATCTTCACTATTATAAAACCAGTACTTTTAAGGTAGAGGTACAGACATTTCAAGGTAATTTTTGCCTACAAAGTGAGCGTGAGTTGAACTTGTAGTACAGGAAGCCTTTTCTTCAAAATAAAAATGCTTCTCACACAAGTTTAATATGATCATTGAAATATAAAACTTGAATTTGCATATATGCAATAAATATTGTCACATCAATTCTTCTTTTTTTAATGGAGGGTTTAATTTTTTATGAAGCCAAGGCCAACACTCAACTGGGGAGGAATGTGGCTATGAGGTGCAGGTTACAGGGTAATTTATAAGTACAACAGCCAATCAGAGTTTAGCATCACAATTAAAGTTACCAATCAAGGAGAAACATGTGAAGCAAGCAAACCAATCATTCCTAGAATGACTAAGGAAAAATGGCTTAATGGTATCTTAGAATACCGTCCCCGAGTTTTTACAATCCTCCATTTCATTTCCTTCTCCCGCTCTGCGGCCTTCAAATCCTTGAAGGAAGAACACAAGAGTTAAGCACAGTTGGTGTTTCCAAGATGGAATGATCTCCACTAGGGGATTTCTATTGGGTCCTTAACACCATGATTTTAATGGAATTTACTTACTGGTCAATAAGTGTGACAAATGAGTTAAGGATTAATGAGCCAGTAGTCAGAGCAACCAGAAGGATAAGTGCACTGGCAGATCCAGGAAGTCCTCAACTCTCAGCCAAGAATGAAACAGACTCTTTGGAGCACTTGATCCTACACTGCCTAGCCAATTTTTAGGTCCTAGTTTTATCACATTAGCCTCTGAGGAGGTTACCCCAATTGACAAGAGGGAATTGGGGCACAGCCTGTTCTGACTTCTTGCACGTTGAAAAGGGGCATGGGGATGATGACTGATGTCACATCAATTATTCTATCTGTGGTTAGTTTTCATTGAAGACATCAAGACGTAGCATTTAATATACCAAGGCTTTGTTATTTTTGTTTTCAGACAGAGTCTCGCTGTGAACCCTGGAACTTACATTGAGTTTTATGGTAGATTTAAAATTTCCAGAAGAGTGTGTCAGAAAGGCAGAAAGTTACCAGATGAGAGTGAAAAGGAAGAATCTGCAAATCCAGAGCAGAGCTGTGGTCTAACACTGGACTCATCACTATGTTGTGCCTGAGGTTCTTCAACTGGGAATATCCGTGTTCTGCACAAGATGGGTACATGCTTCCTCATAGAGCTAAGCCTCCTCACCTAACACACACTACAGAAAGAGTCAGGGAGGAAGGTGAATGAGTTATATATTCAGCCCCTGATTCTTGTAGTGGTAGGAGTAATGCTATCTTCATGCTCCAAATCAAGAATATGTTTTCAATGTAATTTTTAAATTTTCTGTGAAATTCATAAATCTGTATCATACATAAACCACTCCCATATCTGCACCTTCCCATAACCCACACAAAGGCTTTCAATCATTCTATCATATGTATTAAAGCTGATGGAGTCAAGTTTGAGTATCCATATATCCCTTGGTGTGAGTTAGTACACTAGAGCCTGGTCAGTCTATCTACCCTCAGTCCCTTAGAAAAAGATAAACTCTTCATCAACCAGTCCTGATCAGCTATCATTATTTCTTCAGCTAAGGTTGTAGCTTTCTGCCCATTTCCCCAACTCTCCAGGGCTTTTGATCTGACTAAGGTTAAATGGAACTTGTACATGTTTTCACCAATAGTATAAGATCATATGAACAAGTTCCCAGGAGCCAATATTAATTTTTGTTCTATCCTAACCAGAAATACAACAGAGAAACAAATCTGTGATATATACTTCAAACTATACAACTTATCATATTGAAAGCAATATGGACACCAAGCTGACAATTCTGTACTTTTATTAAAACATAAGTAATTGCTAAGGAGAAAGAAAGCAAATCATTTCACACCTAGTTCCATGTATCTTTGTAAATAACAACACAGTAAGTTTTTCTCTTCAAGACATAACTTTCCCAATTTTGCTTTTGCAATATCTTCATTCTATTCATTTTCATTTTTTAAATTTATTTATTTATTTATTATTTATTATGTGTATGAATATTCTGTCTGCATATAGGTTTGTGCACCCGTGTTGTGCAATGCCACGGAGGTCAGAAGAGGGTGTCGGATTCCCCTGGAACTGGAGTTCTCCTGGAATTGGAGTTACAGACGGTTTTCAGCCACCATGTCGGTGCTGGGGATCGAACCCTGGTCCTCTGCAAGAGCGTTCGGCTCTCTTAACCTCTAGGCCATCTCTCCAGCCCTCATTTTTGTTTTTAAGAGAAATTTTAGATTCAATAATTTTGTACAACAATTTTATTCAGATTTTCTCCACTATCCTCCCACCCCATCCTTTTCTTCATGTCTTCTATTTGTAAATCAAAACCACGATTCATCCAATATAACCCATCTAAGTTGGATGTTGGAGAATTATATCTCAGTGTCAATGTTCTATAATTCTTACACAAAAGTGGGCCAATTTGAGTGTTTACTCCCTTTCCTTTGCTTTTGGGTCAGAACACCCCTTGGTTGCTTTCTTTTCTTTTCTTTCTTTTTCTTTTTTACTATGTTTACTATATTTACTGAGTTTTTGTGTATTTCATAAAATACTTCCTAATTAAATGTGACACCCTCCACATTCCATATCCCTCACAGTATTTCATGTGTTTTGTCATATATGTTCTAACTAGACAAGCATTTGTACCCATATGTCCTTTGGCACAAATGTATCCACTGGGGTCTTTGCAGCCTATCTAGAGATCTCTAGGAAGATCTACTCTTCTTCACCCAAAAGTAATGAGTTGCCAAGAGTTCTCAGGCTCAAAACAGGCCACCACCATTTCTTTCACTCCATACTGAGATGCATGCTAGAGAGGTTATACATCATAGAGAAAACTGTTTCCGTCATGTCTCTGGAATGAAATTTTGAATTTTGACACTTTTTTCTTTTTTATTCTTGGTCTTTTTGAGACAGGGTCTCCCTGCAGTCCTGGCTGGCCTGAACTCACTTTGTAGACCAGGCTGGCCTTGAACTCACTGAGATTCACCTGCCTCTGCCTCCCAAGTGCCCAAAATTTCGACTCTTTTTTTTGACATAATATTTTTTATTGATTCTTTAGGAATTCCATACAATGTACTTTGATTATATTCAACCTCCATCTCCTCTCAGATCTACCCCTACATCCTCACCCCACTTCTTGCCCTCTATTTTCTTTTTTCTGTTTTTTTTTTCTTTTTTCTTTATTTTTTAAGAGCATTCTTTTTTATTTCACTTTTTAAGAATAAGTAATGTTATGAGTACAAGCATCCTTCATGTAAAACCAATTTGCAAGCAGCTATGCCCAAACCCACACAGCCCATGTCTCCCACCATCCAGCTGGGGGGCTTATATGTACAACCATGTTGATCAAATAAGTGTCCAGACTATGTTGCTGTAGTTTCAACATTCACCCCAATCTCAGCCCTTACATTCTACCACACCCCCTCTTCTGCAGATTGTTCCCTAGGCTTAGAAAAGGAGCACAGGTGGAAGAGAAGCAAAACAGTCTACTTTCTCCGGAGATGTTGTTTTGGACTCTGATCAGTTCTGGCTGTTTCCTTTCATGGGTTGACAGTTTGTCCAGATATAAACTTTCAATCCTACTAATGAAGCACAAGCAATTAGATATACAGGTATTTATTTTTTTTAATTTTTTTTATTTATTTCGGTATGTGTATCAATGTACTGTCTGCATGCAGGTTTGTGCATGAAACAGTACTAACTATTATGGTAAGTTACTTTTGTATAGACACAGATGTTTGGATGGTATGCTAATCCATGAATTATATTTTTTTTGTAAAAGATGACAAGGTCTTACAGTGGCTTATAACTTATCCTAACCACTAGAGGATGTAAGCTTGTGGCATCAGCCATGAATTATTCTTCCAAGGGAGAGAGCTAATAGCCAATTAGATTTGGGATATACTGACATGTGGCTCCCACTGCTGTACAGTATTTACAGGCAGGTGAGATGTGTAGCTGATGCTAATGGAGGAGTCTTGCTTGACTCAAGGAGACCAATATGTTGTGGGGAAAGGGGAACATTCATCCATTACTGGTGGAAATGGAAACTTGTACAGCCACTATGGAAAGTAGTGTGGAGAACCCTTGGAAGACTCAAAATGAGCTTGCCATTTGACCCAGTCATACCACTCTTGGTATATACCCATAAGACTCATCTCACTGCAGAAGTACATGCACAGCTATATTTATTGCAGCTCTGTTCACAATAGCAAAAAGCTGGAACTAACCCAAATGTCCCTCAACTGACGAGTGGAGAGAGAAAATGTGGTGCATGTACACAGTGGAGTTCTATTCAGCTGTAAAGAAAGATAGCATCATAAACTTCACAGGTAAGTGGATGGAGCTAGAAGATATTATGTTAAGTGAAGTGACACAGTCCCAGAAAAACAAACAACGAATGGTAACCCTCATCTGTGGATGCTAGCGTCAATAACCCAGTCAGAATTTTGACTCTTAATATGTTTCTCTTACACATGGTTTAGAAATGTCAAGTAAGCATTTCTCTTTTTTTAAAGTTTTTATTGGTTTTGAGCAATTCATACAACATTTCACAGTCCAATTTTAGACTCATTCCTCTTTCCATGCCCCCCATCCCACATGAGTTCATGCATTTTGCTATACATGTCTTGCATCATTTTTTTACATTCTTTTTAAAGTTTTTCTATGCAGAGATTTATTGTTTTGGGCTGAACTTTACTGTTTCAATCAGTTCTTTGACCCTGTCATTTTGTTCTTGTTCCCTCCATTTTGTATTGCTCCAAAATATGCATACATACTCTTCACATGTAAACCAAAATTATGACATCTGAAAGTATTGTGTATTGAATTCCAAAGAATGTTTAGGAGTTCACATTTTTGCTTTTTAATTTTATATTACTCTAAAGTATGCACACATTGCCCCCCATATACCACAATTACAAAGTCTGAAAATAAGTGGTAGGTTAATTCTAGGTCCCATTAAGGAATTCACCTTATAATGTCAGAGTTGCTTTCAGGATATATGCTCAGTTTGCCTTACTACTTGGTATTTGTTGTTAGCATCTGCAAATGAGGGATTGTTTTTCTGGGAACGTGTAACTTCAATTAGCATAATGTGTTTTAATTCCATCCATTTGCCTGCAAAGTTTATCATGCCATCTTTCTTTACTGCTGCATAGAACTCCATTGTGTAGGTGTACCACATTTTCTCTATCCACTCATTGATTGAGGAGCACTTGCGATGGTTCCAACTCTTCACAATTCTCTTTACCGACTGGTCAGAAACAATTGGTTTCCATGCTCAAAGCTAACTGTTCACAAAACTTGCATGTAGGGTATAAACTGGCTATATCCAGGCCTTACTCAGCACAATGACCACATTCTTTACTAAAGCTTCCACATAGGCTGATTCTCATCAGGATTTTACTGTCTGTGAAAGAAAAAAAAATAAATAAATAAATAAAAAAAAAAAAAACGAAAACCAAAACCAAACAAACGAACAGCAAACCCCCCACACCTCCCTAAAAAACACATAAAACAACACATCTAGGTCCTCACAGCAGGCATCACTTAGTTCACAAGCATCCAATCCAAGATTCTCTGAGCAGCAATTGGGAAATTTCACAGCTTTACCCTAGTGTCCTCTAGTTTATTTTCTGAAATCTATAGACATCTCAGATTCCTAATGTTTTGCAGACACCCACCAAGTCTTAGCAATCCCTGGTTGATGATGAGGGACCACATGCAGAGCCAGGTTGGGTCTGCCTTCAGGCATGGATGGAGCCAGGCCAGCATGACTCCATCTTCTTGGCTCTATTGTTATTTTCCTCTTATTTCCCAAGTCCTGAGTTAAGAAATTTGAGAACAACATAAACACATCAATATTTTTAATAAAAGGAAGAGACCTAGAGTCATGATTTAGGTTCTTGTGCCCTGAATTTTAACTGCCTTTTCTCTGGCTAGCCACTTATGGCAATTGCATTTACAGCAACCAGTGTTGGTAGTATTTGGGGAATTTTATGGAACAGCTGGGATATGGGACCTTGCTGGAGGAACTGTCTCCACGGGTGGATTTTGAGAAGTTATGGCCTCTTCCCACTTCTTATCACAATCTCTCTGTTTCCCGCATGGGAATGAAGTAAAATCTCTCTGCATCCTACCCCAGTCACCATGCTATTCCTTTTCAGTCATTCTAGCCTTTATACCAGTGGGATCATTAATGAAATAAACTTTTTCTTCCTCAAGCAGTTTTTGGTTATGGTATTTTTATTAAAACTACTATCTAATCTAAGAAAAATACTCTATGGTAAAATGATAAAAAGTTAGAGAAGTCACGACCTAATATTCCTAGCAATCTTAGAAAGACTAGTATTTATCCTTCCCTTATTCCCTTAAACAAGTAACATAATTTTATGGAAAAGAGGATTTTACAGACCAATTTATGTTTATAAATCATCATTGTGGTATAGATATCTGATAGGTGCCAAAATAATTATAGATGCCTGGAATCGGGAGGTAGACAGAACAGCTGGCATTTGATGCCCAGGGATTAGGAAAAGTAAATAATGACATAATACATTGCAGAACTATTTTTGCAAAATGCCACTTTTGTTATATATATAAATATGCCCTTGATAACAATATCCCCTTGGAATACTCCCTTCAGGGGGAGTTACTAAAGTTTCTTGCATCTTCTTGCAGCTATGTTTCTTTTATTTCACAATACCTGAGTACACTCTGTCCCTGTGTCAAGAGATAATACCAGTCAATTAAGTAGCTAAAATGGTTTGGTTCATTCCTTCTGTTCATGTTGGGAGAATTTCTGGGTCAGAAACATAATGATGGTCCTAAATGGATCATACTATATAAACTGAATGACAGTAATTTTTCATGCTTAAGACAAATCCTTGACAAATTAATGGAGGACAGTAAATTTGAAAATTATGTAAAACCATCGACATACAATGGGTGTCCATCTCAGGCAAAGGGTTTTGTATCAATCTTACTATTAATACTCTGGTTCAACCTATTTCTCTCCACAATATATCCTCAATGTTCTAAATACTTTGGGGTAAGATTTTTCTATAAATAAGCAGTGTAGAAAGGATGACTAGATGAACAATGACAGAAATCATCAGAAATGACTTTGAAAGACTATATGTTCTGGCAGTCTTATTTTCTTTTAAATTATCCTATGCCACAATTTTTCTTCTGCCTATCATTATATTTACACACCATTTTATTGTAAGAAACCAGACAACGGAAAAAGCGCTTCATTTCATTTTTGCATTATGACAAAAATCCAAAGGAAGCTCACACATTGCCCTTTCATGAAATTCACTTCTCAGGCAATATTTTAAGTTTTACACCTTTTTTTTCTCCCTTCCTTTTTTGCAGCAACCATTTCATTTGAATATCTGCTTCAATAACAGAAGATAGTATAAAGCAGATTGTATTTTTCACACTTTTGGCTACATATACATATGAATATCTTCTTCTTAAAATAAAACCCCATCCTTTGCCAGTGTCTTTAAAATTCTGCAGCATATTACTGCTTCATAGCAATAGAGTTCATTTCAAGATTAACTACTGAATTTAAACCACTTGCAAATAATCAATAAACACTTAATGCAGTCTTAAATTTTAAACATATTTTGTAAATGAGCCTATTGATAAGCAAATTTTGCTTAAAAGATTATATTGTATCATTAGCTATTAAAAAGATATAGAAGGTATTTAGATTACTGTATTTAATATGACATAAACACATTTCATTGAGAGTAAGCTAAACTTAGTACGTTTGCTATTGTAATAGTCAACAGAAATTTACCACTTTAACTAATTATTTTGAAATAGCATTACAAACTTCCCTGTCACTTCTGATATGTCTCCCTGAGGGAAAGACTGTAGAAATGATCCATAAAAGCAGATTTTAAAGTGCTGTCAACAATGAGTATATAACCCCACCGCAGTTATATTTGCACAGTAAACACATTCAAATAAACCAGATGGTCTCTTTCCCTTCTTGAAGGTTAAATTGAGTGCATATTTACTTTTCATTTAATTATAACCTTCATCTTACAGGGCAACTTTTAACCAAAAGATATTGCTCCATAATTCACATATAATTTGTTAGATCAATGCATAAATTAAAGTTTTAGAGCATTTTGTTGTGGAGAACAAACATTTCCAGGGTTTGGATGGATCTCATATTTAGCAGGTTATGTTGAATTTAGTTGTATAGAAATTATGTGACATGTTTCTTCTCCTCTGCTGGGAGCTCTGGAGAGTCTCGTATAATTTATTTTCCTTAAAGTTACTTACACCCAGTAGAGGATCATTTGTAAAATAAGTTCAAAATAATAAATCATTAATGGTCTTGAACTCAAACACAGCTTTAGGTATTAACTAAGGATATTAAAACATATTCAATAAAACCTAAATTAGAGCATAGTGATATACTTTTGTATTTCAGCATCCGGAAGTTAATGCAGGAACATTTCCAGTGGCAGACCAGCTTGAGATACATACTGATACCCTAATCTCAAAATGTAAGGCAAATTCAAAACCACAGTTATAATGCCCCATAAAAATAAAAACTAGAATGAGTAAAAAGATTATAAAAGTAAAGTTGTATGTATAAGCTCACAAAATAAGCTACCTAGGTTTGACAAAATAGACAAATGAAGTTATGTCAGATGTATATACCAAATATTGAATATCAGTCTACAGTGTTAAGGGTGGCACTGCTGTACAGCTTATTTCTCTCCTTGATAGAAATATGAAAAATAAGTAACTAAAAGTCACAGAGTCCTCATAAAATGTGTGTACAAATGTTATTTCTTTGTTATCATGACTTTAGAGATCAGCAAACAAGGACTGAAAAGATTAATACCTTGCCTGAAATTACAAATTTCTCTAGCTATTGCAATACTGAAAGTATGTGTTACCAAACAGATGATAATAGGTTAAAAATACATTTTAGAAAAATCAGTAATGTAGTGTAGGTGCAAACATATTTTCGTAAACGATGCAAGAAGAGAAAATAAAATCAATTCTGTGGCTTAGGGATACAAGAAACTACTTCGTGTCTACCTTTGTTCCTCAGGACTCCTGAACACAGAGGAAGCTGGCAGGAACTGACATTGGGAAGCCGAATTCTGATAAGATAGACCTGGTGAAGCTTGATCAGAGAAGACAATCTCTTAAATTCCTGATAGAGAAATTTTTGTAGATATTTTCTATTGTGTGTGTGTGCTTGTTTGTGCGCGTGTGTGTGTGTGTGTGTCGTGTGTCTGTGTGTCTGTGTGTGTATGAGTTGTATGTGTATGTATGTGAGCATGCATATGCATAGGTGCTCATGTGTGTTCAATAGGGGTGTGCAATCTCCTACGTTATGTTCATTAAAAGGAGCATCACCTCAACTACCAGTGATTTATTAGTAGACACACTAATCTGCTTTTCTATTAATGAGGTTAATATGAGAGAATTCTAAAGAGTACTATAGGTGAGCACTCTGAAAGGAAAGTTTTAGAAATATTAATCAATGAGGGAGAAAATCATTCAGGAATATAAGACAGAAAATGTAGGATTTTCAAAAGCATAAGAACAATCTAAATAGTGGGTCTCTTTCACAGTTGCAGAGAGACTCACTCTACAGTCCATCAACATAAACTTCCAGCAAAGTAGGTTTGGGTGAATTCCTTCACAAATAAGTATAAATTACATATGTTGTATATGTATACAATATTTATATACAACTATCCTTTTGTTTTTCTTGTTTTTATTGATGTATATACTTAAGAGTATGTGCTGTCATCTGACCTGCTAGTCTCAATTTCTGTAACAAGCACTCTCTCTCACACACACATAAAAAATACATACTGAACTCATGCTTAATTCCAAGGAATACATTTTTAAATTGTAAGTTCTGGTTGTCATATAACACACCTGGATCCCAATATGCTTGGCAATAACTGGTTTAGAAAATATTTTCATTTTACAGACATAAATTTAGCATTTTCTGTTGATGGGATGATAAAGATATTGGTGATATTTTCCTAACCAATTTTCAGATCTATCTGCTGGAACAAATCTCTGACCAAAAATACAGATTTGGGTATTAAATGCTGTAAATAATCCTTGCTCTATCTCTTAAAATGTTTGTTTGGAACTATCTTTAGTTTAGTTTAGTTTAGTTCACTTTAGTTTATTTTACTTTAATTTAGTTTAGTTTAGTTGAGTTTGGTTTGGTTTAGTTAATTTAGTTTGGAACTATCTTTATTTGAAATAGAGTAGGCATAGACATACTGTTCCCAGGTTTTTAACAAAAATGTCTTCCTTACTAAATGGTTTTCACGTATGGTATTAATGTGATGTGGTGAATATGCTTGTTGAATTTGGAGCCTATATCCCTAAAACATTTATAGAGCTCTCATATACTTTTGGAAAGTTTTTCATTATTTCCTAGTTTTATTTATATTGGAAGAATACACTATATTACGGGCTCTTTTTAGGGAAACAATGTTATTTTCTCTGATGAAAACACTAACTTGTTCATAGCTAAGGCCATTACAATGGAAATATTCTTTTTTTTTTACATTTTTATTGATGTTTTATGTATTTCATACTGTCACAGGCATATTCCTGTATCCCTTCCCAACACCCCATTCCAGATCATGCATTTGGCCATAACCATCCTGCATCTTTCTCTCAGTCTGTTTTATATTCTTAGGAATTCACATTTTCCTCCATTAATTTCATATTATTCTAAAATATGGATACTTACTCTCCACCCATATACAGTGATTACAGAGTCTGAAAATAATTGGTGGGTGGATTCTAGAGACCATTGAGATATTCACATTATAACAACACAGTTGCTTTCAGTTAAAAAAAAATATGTAACCATACTGTCGTTCAGCTTGCTTTTCATCTGGGGGATTTGGTGTTAGCATCCACAAATGAGGGAAACCATTCTCCATTTGTCTTTCTGGGACTGTGTCACCTCACTCAGCATAATGGCTTCTACCTCCATCCATTTACCTGCAAATTTCATTATTCCATCCATCTTTACTGCTGAATAGTACTCCATTGTTTAGATGTACCACATTTTTGTCATCCACTTGTCTGTTGAGGGGCATATGGGTTGGTTCCAGCTCTTTGCTATTGTGAAGAGAGCTTCAATAGACATGGGAGTGCATATATCTTTGCGATGAGTCTTTGGGGTATATACCCAGGTATGCTATGATTGGTTCAGGTGGTAAACTCATTAAGAGTCTTTTAAGGGTTCTCCACACTACTTTCCATAGTGGTTGTACAAGTTTACATTCCCACCAGCAGTGGATGAGTGCTCCCCTTTCCCCACAACCGCTCTAGCATCTGTTGTCTTTTGTTTTCTTGATCTTAGCTAACCGTAGTGGAGTGAGATGATATCTGAGAGTGGTTTTAATTTGCATTTCCTTAATTATTAATGATGATGAACACTTTTCAAGATGTTTTTCAGCCATCTTTAATTCCTCATTGGTGAAGACTCTGTTCAGCTCTTTACTCCATCTTTTGAGTAGGCCATTTGTCTTGTTACTTCTTTGATTTTTGAGTAGTTTATATATTATTGATGTTAATGCTCTGTCAGATGTGTTGCTTGTAAAGATTTTTCCCACTCTGTGGGTTTTCTCTTCACCTCCTTGATTGTTTGTTTCGCTGTACAGAAGCTTTTGAGTTTTATGAGGTCCCACTTGTCAACTGTTGACCTTAGTTCCTATGCAGCTGCTGTCTGGTTTAGAAAGTTTCCTCCTACACCTATGTCTTGTAGGATGTTGCCAACTTTTTTCTTTTATCACCTTCAGAGTTTCAGGCTTCACTTTGAGATATTGGATCCACTTGGAAATGATTTTTGTACATGGTGAGTGGTACGGGTTTAATTTTGTTCTTCTACAGATGGTGACCCAATTTTGCCAGCACCATTTGCTGAAGATGCTATTCTTCCTCCACTGAGGGTTTTTTGCCCCTTTGTCAAATATGAGGTAGCTGAAATTGTATGAGATCAAATTTGGTTCTTCAATTTTGTTCCATTGGTCAACTTGTCGGTTTTTGTGTCAATACCAGGCTGTCTTTATGACTGTGGCCTTGTAATATAGTTTGAAGTCTGGTAGGGCATTTCTCCTTCCCCCCCCCCCGACCCGCTGTATTGCATTTTCCACTCAGGTTTGCTTTAGCTATTTGGGGTCTTTTGTTTTTCCATATAAATTTAATGATTTTTTCCCAAGTCTGTGAAGAAGCTCATAGGTATTTTGATTGGGATTGCCTTAAATCTGTATATCAGTTTGTCTAAAATGGACATTTTTACTATATTAATTTTCCTGATCCATGAGCATGGAAGGTCCTTCCATCTTTTGATATCATTTTCAACTTCCTTCTTCAGGGGTTTAAGATTTTTGTTGTAGAGATCTTTGGTATTTTTGGTAAGGTTTGTTCCCAGGTATCTTATTATTTTTGAGGCTATTGTGAGTGGGAAGGTCTGCTTGTATTTCTTTTCCTCATGTTTATTGTTGGTGTAAAGAAAAGGCTACTGATTTTTCTAGGTTGATTTTGTAATTTTGTAGCCCAACACTTTAATAAAACTCTTAATCATTTCTAGAAGTTTTCTGGTGGAGTTTTAAGCATCCCTTAGTATACTATCATATTATCTGCAAAGAGGGATAGCTTAACTGCTTCTCTTCTGATTAATACTCCTTTAATTTCCTTCTCTTGTCATATTGCCTTAGCAAGTGTTTCAAGCACTATGTTGAAGATGGGTGGTGATAGGGGGCAGCCTTCCCAACTTCCTGCCTTTAAGGGAAATGGTTACAATTTTACTCCATTTAGGATGATGTTGGCAGTAGGTTTGCTATATGTGGCTTTGATCATGTTGAGGAATGTTCTTTTCAGTCCTATTCCCTTTAGGACTTTAAACATGAAGGGATACTGAATCTTGTCAAAGACTTTTTCTGCATCAATTGAGATGATCCTGTGGTATTTGTCTTTCAGTCCATTTATGTGTTTATGATTATTTATTGATTTACATATGTTGAAACATCCCTGCATCTCTGGTATGAATCCAACTTGATCATGATGCATGATCTTTTTGATGTGGGTCTGTATGCAATTTGCATGTATTTTGTTGAGAATTTTTGCATCTATATTCATTAGTGATATGGGTCTATAGCTTACTTTTTGCTTGCATCTTTGCCTGGCTTTGGTATTATTGTGCTGCTGGCTTCATAGAAGGAGTTTGGGAGAATTCCCTCTGTTTGTATCATTCTAAACATTTTGAGTAGCAATGGTTGTAAGACCTCTGTAAATGTTTTATAGAATTCTGCTGTGAAACCATCTGGACCAGGGCTTTTTTTCTTGGGAGGTTTTTAATTACATCTTCAATTTCCTCTAATATTATGGGTCTATATAAACTGTCAGTCTCTTCTTGGTTAAGCTTTGTTGGTTCCCAGGATTTCAGATATTCATCCATTTCTTTTAGGTTTTCAAATTTAGTGGAGTATAGATTTTTGAAGTATTCCCATATGATTGTCTGGATTTTTTTTCTTTGTCTGTTGTTATGTTTCCCCTTTCATCACTAATACTATTTATTTGGGGTCTTTCTCTCTCTTTGTCTCTCTCTCTCTCTCTCTCTCTCTCTCTCTCTCTCTCTCTCTCTCTTTGGTTAACTGGGCTAGAGGTTTATTTTGTTTATTTTTTCAAAGAATTGGCTTTTGTATTCATTGATTTTATGTATTGTTTTCTTTGTTTCTATTTCATTGATTTCTGCTCTGATTTTTGTTATTTCTTCCTGTCTGTTGGGTTTATGGTTCATTTGTTATTGTCTTTCAAGTGTTTTTAGCTGCAGTGTCAGGTCATTTATTTGTTCCCTTTCTGGGTTTTTGTTTTGTTTTGTTTTTTGGTGTGGGAACTTAGGGCTATAAATTTCCCTTTCAAGACTGCTTTAAAAGTGTCCACAGGTTTTTTTTTTTGTTGTTGTTGTTGTATTGTCTTTTTAATTCAGTTCCATGTATACTTTTATTTCACTCTTTATTTCTTCCCTGACCCATTTATTGTTCAGAATTGTGTTGTTTAGTTTCCATGTGTTCTTGTAGCTAGTTGGATTTATTCTGGGTTTCATATTGAGCTTTATTTCACTGTGGTCTGACAGAATACATGGAATAATTTCTATCCTTTTGTATTTATTGAGGTTCCTTTTGTGCCCCAGTATGTGGTCGACTTTGGAGTATGTTCTGTGAGGTGATGAGTAGAAAGTATATTCTCTGGTATTTGGGTGGAATACTATGTAGATGTCTGTGAGGTCCATTTGGTGTATTGTTCAATTTTGATGCCTCTCTGTTTTTTTTTTTTTTTTTGGTCTTTTTGAGAAGGGGCTTAGTGGGGTGTCGGTCTCCCACTATTAGCGTGTTATGATGATCTGTGTCTTGAGGTCCTGCAGAGTTGTGTTTATAAAGTTAGGTGCACCAGAGTTTGGTGCATAGATATTTAGGATTGCAAAGTCTTCATGGTTCATTGTTCCTTTGATTAGGATGTAATGGCCCTCTTTATCTCTTCTGATTAATTTAACTTTGAGATCTATTTTGTCTGATATTAGAATAGCCACTCAAGCTTTTTTTTTTTTTTTTTTTTTTTTTGGTGACCATATGCTTGGAATACTTATTTCCATCCTTTCAGTCTAAGGTGGTGTCTGTCCTTGAGGGTGACATGGGTTTCTTATAGAGAGCATATAGAAGGGTTCATTTTCATAATCCATTCTCCCAGTCTATGCCTTTTGATGGGGGAGTTTAGACCATTAGTATTTAAGGTTATGAGAGTTGTGTGTTGCTTCTTTTTACCTTATTTTTGGTTTGCATTCTTGGTCTATGTTCATATTTACTATGTTATGATTTTGTTGCTTTCTCTCTTTAATTGGTTAGGGGATAGTTGTTACCTTCCTCTGTTCTTTGGATTGCTTCGAGGATTTTCTGAAGTTTTGGTTTCTTAGACATGTATTCTTTCATCTTGTTCATGTCATGAAAGATGCTTCTTTCTCCTTCAACTATGGTTGACATTTTTGCTGGGTATAGTAGTCTGGGTTGGCATCTAAAGTCATTTAGTACAGGGACTACTTTGTTCCACATTCTTCTAGCTTTCATAGTTTGTGCTGAGAAGTCAGCTGTGATTCTGATGGGTTTCCCCTTATATGTAACTTGTTATTTTTCTTTTGTGGCTTTCAGTATTTTGTCTTTGTTTTGAGCATCTAGTGTTTTAACAATTATATGGCGTGGGGATTTTCTTTCCTGGTCTTGTCTGTTTGGTGTTCTATGTGCTTCTTGTAGTTGTATGGGTTTGTCTTTATCAGTTTTGGTGAAATTTTCTTCTATTATCCTGTTTAAGATATGGTCAATAGTGTTTTCTTGGGATTCTTCTCCTTCCTCTTTCCCTATGATGGGGAAGTTGGGTTTTTCATAGTGTCCTACATTTCTTGATTTTTCCATTCTTGTGTTTTTTTTTAATTTTTCATAATCTTTACTTGAGCATTCTAGTTCGACCATGTTATCCTGCATGTCTGATATTCTTTTTTCTGATTCTTCCATTCTGCTTCTGAGGCTTTTCCCCATCCTTTCTTATTGATTGGATAAATGTTCAATTTCTTTTTTCATTTCCTCCTGTGATTTCTTTAGTGTTTCCACTTCCTTCTGAGCATGTCATTTTCATCTTGAAGGTCCTTGGTTCATTGGTCACTTTCTTTTCCCCTTTCAGCCTGGGATCTTTTCAGCATTTCCACTTCCTTCTGGAGTTTGTCATTTTGTCCTTTCAGTTCTCTCCAACGTTTGTCATTTTCTCCTTCTTTGTACTTCTTGAGTTTTTCATTCTCTTCCCTTACTTCTCTAATTTGTTTGAATAAGTCCATAATTGTTTTTCTAAAGTCTGTGTCTTCGTTTCCTTCCAGGTAGGTCTCATTGTTGGAGTCTTCTGTAGGGTTGGTAGAGATTGGTGTGGATTTATTATGAGCTTTTCCCATGTTGGTGATTGTGTGTGTGTGTGTGTGTGTGTGTGTCTTTGGCATGTGGATTTGTTTGTTTATTTGTTTCTTTGGGTTCTGATGCCTCAATGTTGGCTGCACAGCTAGATCCTCTGCACCACAGCTTCCCTAGGCTGCTCTTTTGCAGGATGTTGTTCTGCAGGACAGGGTGAAGTCCACTCACCCAGCAGGATGCACAGTGGTCTTGTGCTCCGCCCCTCTAGCACACTGGGGCCTGGAGGTTGGAGTGTAGGCAATACCAGGCCTCTACAGGTCACAGGGGTGTACAAAGTCCCCAGGAAGGCAGCCCGTACCTGTTCCTTTGCAAGGTGGCATTCTGCAGGACACAGGTGAAGTCTGCTCACTCAGTGGCCATGGGCTGGTCTGGTCAGAAATATTCTTTACCATAAAAGTTATGGAAACAAATAATAAGGATGAATAAAAAAATGGAAGCTGTGACACACACTGAAATATTTCAGTCCTAATTTATTTACAATAGAGAGGAAATTTAAATTCCTTATGAACAGGTTCAAGCACAAGGAACATATTTGAGGATTTTCAGTGGAAACGAAAGAGAACACTGTATTGGATTGAAATCGTTAAAGCTAATTTCTTCACGTAATCTCTTACACTAATTTTAATTTTAAGACATTTAGTATCTTTTAAGTCTAAGTTAGTAAAACTATACATAAATGGCAGAATAGCCACAACTTGAACAAATTTAAAGGAAATAATAAAAATCTCAAAACAAAGGAAATTTCCTTTATGATAAAACAGAAGCATGTATCATTTCACATAAAAAGCCTGGAAAATCAAGGATAGAATTTTCTGATGTGTAAGAAGATAAATGTTTGAAAAAATATGGAAAACATATTGCAATACAGAACCTATTTTTCCCTTGAAGTTTGTAGGAATTTATTCTAGGAATAAACACATGTCAATCATAAAAATATGAGACAAGTATAAATATTCATAACATTAAATATGAAGATATAAAAAGATTTTAAGCTTGCAGATAAAATGCACAATGCTGTTACTGTCTAAATGGGAATGTTCTGTGTAGATCATTAAATGAAATCAATCATACGTTATATTTTATTTTCTTAAACTAATTAGAAGAAGAGTCGGAAAATTATTTAAAACTAAGTACTATTAATTGAATTTTGTCTTTGATAATGCAAGTATTGTATACATATTATAATGTATGTATCTAAGGCAGAAGACAGAAGAATATCAAAGTTGTAGTTTCTTGTGTAATTCTTACATACAAAGAGGTTGTGGCCCATAGGATTATTTAAGCAGAAATGTGAGAATACACTTACACAATCATGACCTTAAAACTATAATGATAAGTGCTTATTTTCTGTATTTTAATATGCCTCATAAAAGGTAGGGTTGTAACTGCTGTTTAGAAGTAAGTGTCCAAGAAAAAATGACCAATGTTCCTTTACAAAAAAGCATGGGAATCCTAAATTAAAGCTGAAGAGTCCTGAACTCCTGCATCATGTTGAAAGGAAAGATTGCTATTGTGAAGACAGTAGGTTTCAGACAAAATTATACTGTTTCTTTTGTTCTGCTTAAACAAAATATCGATTGCCTCAATTCATAAATATAGTCTCATCCCTCTCAGACAAAAAAAAAATAAACATAAGAATCAGGCAATTTTCAAAGTGATTATCACCATGCAATGCCTCACTTTTCTACAGAACTCTGTCAATTATTCTTTAATGGAAGTAGAGATTTTGGAAATGAACACATTTGAATGACAGTAATTTTTTTGTAAAATATTGCTGAAGTAAAGAAAATCTCAAAAAAGTATATCAACTTCATGAGACCCAAAGCAGAGCTTTCCTGGAATTACAGCAATGGAGTAATGCACACAGGGGTCTGTTTCTAAAAATAGCCATATTCTCCGAATCTATGATGGCTTCTTAGATTCAGTGACAAGGTTTAGAAAGAAGTACTTTATCTGAAAATTCCTTTAAAAAGATAAAATTCTTTTATACACCTGCTTATTTCCTTCAGTACATTTAACAAAATCAGAAACTAGCTAGACCATGGTGACATAATTATAATCAATCAGAAATGTGTTTGCATACTTTGAGAATGAGAGTGAGAAAAAGCACACTAAGTTCTGTTCTGGTAGACAATGACAGATGATAGAAAACATAATATTGGTAAATAGATGGATAGATAGATAGATGATAGATAGGTAGGTAGATAGATAGATATAGATGGATAGATAGATAGATAGATACAGATTTCAAAGGAATTTCCCTTTCAGGCAGGGTACCTAAGCAGTAGCTTAATGCACGCCCTCTGGATCCCAGGTTACTAGGTAAAACAATAAGCAGACACGCCGATCTTAATGTAGAGACTAGAGGCTTTATTAAGCTTGAATACAAAGTGAGGGAGGGAAGTGTGCACTCAATAGCTGAGAAGCAATTTTCCTTTCCCAACATGGCTGAACAGACCTGAAATGAATTCTGTGCCTTATGCCCATGATGACAAAATGGCGAGACATCCAGTCCCATGGTGGGCTTTTGATATACCTCTAGCCCCAACATGGCAACAGCAGATCCCAGAGTTCTGAATCCTCCTCCACAAGCATCCTGGCAACCTCATTGCAGGCTTCTCTGCCCTTGGACCTCCCTCTAAGTACATCAGACATCATCTTTGTAGTTCTCTTCTTGTCCAGTGATAAATCCATTTCAAAGAAGATATAATTTATCCCACAATAGATGATAGACAGATGATAGATATTGATAGATGATATATGATGATGATAGATACCTACCTACATACATAAATGATATATTACAAATAGATGATAGATAAAAGATAGATGAAATATAGATAAATGACATAGTATATAGATAATAGTTGATGATAATAATGATAGATAAATAATAGATAACTGATCGATGGATAGATGAAGGATAGATGATAAATTACAGGTATATAGACATAGATAGATGAAAGATAGATAGATGATAGATAGATAGATAGATAGATAGATAGATAGATAGATAGATAGATCCTCTTCCACCAGCATCCTGGCAAACTCATTGCAGGCTTCTCTGCCCTTGGATCTCCCTCTAAGTACTTCAGACATCATCTTTGTAGTTCTCTGCTTGTCAAATGATAAATCCATTTCAAAGAAGATATAATTTATCCCACAATAGATGATAGACAGATGATAGATATTGATAGATGATATATGATGATGATAGATACCTACCTACATACATAGATGATATATTACAAATAGATGCTAGATAAAAGATAGATGAAATATAAATGACATAGTATAGATAATAGTTGATGATAATGATGATAGATAAATAATAGATAACTGATCGATGGATAGATGAAGGATAGATGACAAATTACAGGTATATAGACATAGATAGATGAAAGATAGATGATAGATAGATAGATAGATAGATAGATAGATAGATAGATTGATAGATAGATAGATAGATCAAACATGATAGAATGCTTTATGTTTTATCTTGATTGTAACTTTATGGATTTAGAATGGTCTAAGAAAGTAATCTCTGAGTGAAATTGGGTGGGAGATTACAGGGTGTCTTAAGAGAATTTGTAAGACTCCACTGAGTATGTGCTGCAATATTTGATGGGCTGAATATCCAGACTGAATAAATAAGTAAAGACATAGAATACCAATATGAGTATTTCTCTACTTTCTGGCTAGGATCAACTACCTAAAATTTCTGCCAAAATGACTTACTTTCAAACAAGACACCTAAATCAGCACTGCTATACATGAACAGCTTTTGCAGATATTTGCCACAGCAATATAAAATAACCAAAATGGAGAGATGATTATAGATGATTAGATAGATAGATAGGTAGATAGATAGATAGATAGATAGATAGATAGATAGATAGATAGATTTTGGATAAATATAATGACAAATGGGTAGGTAGATGATTTATTTATAAATATGATTACATTTATTCATAGAAAAAAGTAATTGTATTTTAAATGCCACAAAAATATTATAAAAGTTAATAAAATGAAGCTTGTTTTAAATTGTGATTTTGAAGGTAATACTTGAAGGAAAAGTTGAGGTAGCCATGTGTAAATATGGAAAGAACATTTCGGGTATCAAAAAGGAAAGTGAAGCCTTATTTTTATAAATTATTTTATTGGTGTTTTGTGTACTTCATACATCATTTCTCAGTCCAGTTTAGACACTTTCCCCTTTCCATGCCCCCCAACCCCACCCCAGGTCATGCATTTGGCCATACATGTCTTGCATGTTTTTCTCTGTCTTTTTAAAGTTTTTCTCTGCAGAAGTTTATTGTTTTGGGCAGAAGTTAACTATTTCAGTCAGTTCTTTGACCCAGTCCTTTACTCATTGTTGTTGCCTCCCATTTCAATTATATCAAAATATGCCCATATAAATGTCATACATATATATACCAAAATTATGACCTCTGATAATAAACTGTATGTTAATTCCAAAATATGTTTAGGAATTCACATTTTTCCATTTAATTTTATATTATTCTTAAATATGAATACATACTCTCAACCCATATAACCACAATTACAAAGGCTTAGAATACGTTGTAAGTTAAGTCTAGAGCCCGTTAAGGTATTCACATTATAACAGCACAATTGCTTTCAGATAAAAAGAAATATAACAGTCATGCTGCTCAGCTTAACTTTCAAGTAGGTATTTGGTGCTAGCATCCACAAATGAGGGACACCATGTGCCATTTGTTTTATCTAGGACTATGTTACTTCACTTAGCATAATGGTTTCAAGTTCCATCCATTTACCTGCAAAGTCCATGATGTCACCTTTTTTTCCTACTGCATAGAATTCCACTTCTTTGAATGTTTCTTTTGTTGTACAGAAGCTCTTGAGTTTAATAAGGTCCCATTTGTCAGTTGTTTTCCTTATTTATTGTACACCTTCTCCCTGATTTAGAAAGTCTTTTTTCCTACTCCTATGTGTTGTAGGTTACTAACAACTTTTCCTTCTATCATTTTCAGAGCTATTGGTTTCACATTGAGGTCTTTGATTTTTGTGCATGGTGAGAAGTAGGGGTTTAGTTTTAAACTTCACAAATGATGATCCATTTATGCCAACACCATTTGCTGAAGGTGCTCTCTTTCCTCCATTGAGTCTTTTTGGCCCCATTGTCAAATATGAGGTGACTAAAATTGTATGTGCTCAAGTTTTGATCCTCAGGTTTGTTCCATTGATCTATGGGTCTGTTTTGTGCCAATATCAGGCTGTTTTTTTTTTTTTGATGCTTTGTGTATTTCATACATCATTTTCCAATTCAATTCAGGCATATATCCCCTTCCCTTCCCCCCACTCCACCCCTACCCATCCCAGATCATCCATTCTGCCGTAAGTTTTCTGCATCTTTCTCTGCTTTTTTATTTTGTTTTGTTTTCACTTTTTTTAACAATAAGTGATAATTTGTGAGTACAAGCATCCTTCATGTAAAACCAATTTGCAAGCAGTTGTGCCCAAACCCACACAGCTCATGGGTCCCACCATCCAGCAGCGGGGGCTTGCATGTTCAATCAAGTTGATCAAATGAGTGTCCAGTCTATATTGTTGTAGTTTCACCATTAACCCCAATCAAAGCCCTTACATTCTATCACGCCCCCTCTTCCGCAGATTGTTCCCTAGGCTTAGAAAAGGGGCACAGGTGGATGAGAAGCAAAACACTCTACTTTCTCTGGAGCTGATGTCTTGGTCTCTAGTCAGTTCTGGCTGTTTTCTTTCATGGGCTGCCAGCTTGTCCAGGCTTAACCTTTCGATCCTACTAATGAAGCACATGCAATTAGATATTTAGGTATTAAACAGTATAATATATAGCCTTTCGATCCTACTAATGAAGCACACACAATTAGATATATAGGTATTTAAACAGTACTAATTGTTATGGTAGGTTTCTTTGGTATAGACACAGATGTTCGGATGGTATGTTAATTCATGATTTACATTTTCTTCTTATAAGTATGGCAGGGTCTTCATGTGGTTTATAATATCTCCTAACCATTAGAGGATGTAAGCTTGTGTCATCAGCCGTGGGTTATTCCTCCAACGAGAGAGCTAATAGCCAATTAGATTTGGGTTATACAGACATATCCCTGCCACTGCTGCACAGTATTTCCAGGCAGATGAGGTGTAGCTGGTGCTGACGGAGGAGTCTTGCTTGACTCAAGGAGACCTATATTTTCTGTATTGGTTTAGTGGTCTTTGGTAACACTCTCTGGCATCCCAGAGACCATCTGTATACTTGCAGATGTGGTCTCCATACATCTTTCCCATGTTTATATCAGGTCTTCAACAGCAGGGCCTTATCGCCTCTCTTGACAATAGCCTTGTACCATAGTTTGAAGTGTGGTATGGTAATCCCCCTTCATTGTACTTTTTGCTCAGTGTTGCTTTGGCTATCTGAGATATTTTGTTTCTCCATATGAACTTTAGGACGTTATTTTCTAGACAGTGAAGAAGCCTGTGGTGATTTTAATTGGGATTGAATTGAATCTGTATATTACTTTGGGCAGGATGATCATTTTTACTATACTGATTCTTCCAATCCATGGGCATCAGAGTTTCTTCCATCTTTTAGTATCTTCCTCAGTCTCCTTTTTGAGGGATATACAATTTTCATTTAAAAAATTTTTAGTGTGTTTGGTCAGGTTTGTTCCGAATTTATTTTTTGAGGGTACTGTGAGTGGGAAAGTCGCCTTATATTCCTTCTCCAATTGCTTGCTATTGGCATAAAGAAAGGCTACCCATTTTTCTAAATTAATTTTAACCCACCATTTACTGAACCTGTTGATGGTTTCTAAGAGTTTTCTGGTGGAGTTTTTGGCATCCCTTAGGTAAACTATCATATCATCTGCAAAAAGGTACAGTTTGATTTCCTCTTTTCGAATTAGTACACCTCTCATTTTCCTTTATTGCCTTATTACACTTGTTAACATTTCAAGCACTATATTAAAAAGGAGTGAGGTAGGGGGCAGCCTTGTTTAATTCCTTTTTTTTTTAAATTTTTGTTTGTAATGTCATTCTTTTTTTTTTTTATTGATGCTTTGTGTATTTCATACATCTTTTTCCAATTCAGTTCAGGCTTATATCCCCTTCCCTTCACCCCGCCCCACCCCTACCCATCCCAGAACATGCATTCTGCCGTAACTTTTCTGCATCTTTCTGGGGTTTTTTTTGTTGTTGTTTTATTTTCTTTTTTTTTAACAATAAGTGATAATTTGTGAGTACAAGCATCCTTCATGTCAAATCAATTTGCGAGGAGTTGTGCCCAAACCCATACAGCTCATGGGTCCCACCATCCAGCGGGGGGCGGGGGTTGTATGTTCAATCAGGTTGATCAAATGAGTGTCCAGTCTATATTGTTGTAGTTTCACCTTTCACCCCAATCACAGCCCTTACATTCTACTGCGCCTCCTCTTCTGCAGATTGTTCCCTAGGCTTAGAAAAGAGGCACACATTGATGAGATGCATAACAGTCTACTTTTTCTGGAGCTGTTGTCTTGGTCTCTAGTCAATTCTGGCTGTTTTCTTTCATGGGCTGCCAGCTTGTCCAGGCATAACCTTTCAATCCTACTAATGAAGCACATGCAATTAGATATATAGGTATTTAAACAGTACTAATTGTTATGGTAGGTTACTTTGGTATAGACACAGATGTTTGGATGGTATGTTAATTCATGAATTACATTTTCTTCTGTTAAGTATGGCAGGGTCTTCGTGTGGTTTATAACATCTCCTAACCATTAGAGGATGTAAGCTTGTGGCATCAGCCGTGGGTTATTCCTCCAAGGAGAGAGCTAATAGCCAATTAGATTTGGGATATACAGACATATGGCTGCCACTGCTGCACAGTATTTCCAGGCAGATGAGGTGTAGCTGGTGCTGACGGAGGAGTCTTGCTTGACTCAAGGAGACCTATATTTGCTTTATTGGTTTAGTGGCCTTTGGTAACACTCTCTGGCATTCCAGAGACCATCTGTATACTTGCAAGTGCGGTCTCCATACATCTTTCCCATGTTTATATCAGGTCTTCAACAGCAGGGCCTTATCGCCTCTCTTCCTGCAGATATCCCAGTTTGGAGGCAAGGAGCCTTTACCTTTTGTGGGGGCTTGGATCCCCTGGCCAACATCTCCTTGGTAGAATAATCCATTGTTGATGTCAGAGCTCCTGTATTAATATATTTTGTTTAAGTGCATAGCTTAAGGAGACTTTAGCATTATATTTGGTTCTGAATAGAGAATAATCCTTTTCAGAGTTTCTATGTCCATTAGTCAATTAAAGAAGGCAGTTTTACTGATTTTACAAGAGAATACCTCTATAACAGCTGGCTCCAATCTACAGCTGGAGAACGACCTCATCATCATCATATTTCTCCTTATTCTATGGGGGGGAGTTAAGAAAGTCTCTTGTATTAAAACCTTTGCGGCACCTAGAAGGTAAGCTTCGTTAGGAATCATTAAAAATAGTTGTTACTAGTAGGATCCACAGAGGGGCCTGATGTCTGCAGCAATCTGAGGCATTTCTTCCCTTCAATGCCCAGAGGAGTCAATCCTTCTGCTGGCACTTTCTGGTACATCCTACTCACTGCAAAGCTGCATTTTCTTTCTCAGCCATTAAGTTGGTGATACTCTGGCCTGTTGGAACATACAAATCCTTTCCCATAGTTAGTTTTAAGATTTGGATTGCAAGGTTTTTTGACAAAAAGTTTTCATATCTATCTATATCCCCCTTTTTTATTTTAGGTTTTTATTTTTGACCCATGAGTCTCAAAAAAGCAGTTGTATTATACATACCTATAGGGTGGAATCAAGGCACAGATTTCATCAAGTTCACCCATGCTGTTTTGGGTTACTGTATGTGATTAACTTGGGAAACAAACTTTATTTTTAAATTAAATCATCCTATAGGTGAAAGAGATTGCTACCAGGTGATACTATATGACAGCAAAATTATAGAGAACATTTGTTTATACCAATCCCAAAGTAATTGTTATACAGTTTTTAATTAAAGCTAATGTGGACAACAGCAATTTATATCACCAATTAACTCAGATGCATTACCGTTTTTATCAGCCTTTAAACCAATGTTGTTTAATATGCACATATTTACTTTTACTAAGTCCTAAAACACCATGTATCCTGTAGACAGAGTCTGGGCACAACTGGATACTTGTTGAACTCACGTCAATTAAAGATGCACCAATTGAATATACACCCTTGTCCCTCTCCCACTCCTCCCACCCTTCCCGAGTCACCATTTCAGTCAGTTTTCTGATGCAATCTTTCTGTTGTTGTTCTTTTAATATGCATCCCTCTCCACAAGAAATATTTATAACTGGGTTATTGGTACTAGCATCCACATATGAGAGATACCATTTGTCGTTTGTTTTCTGGGACTGTGTTACTTCCCTTAACATGATGTCTTCTAGCTCCATCCATTTACCTGCAAAGTTCATGATATTGTCTTTCTTTACTGCTGCATAGAATTCCATTGTGTACATGTACCACATTTTCTCTATCCACTCATCAGTTGAGGGGCATCTGGGTTGATTCCAGTTTTTTGCTATTGTTTAATTCCTGACTTTAAGGGTAAAACTTCTAGTTTTTCCCCATATTGGATAATGCTGGCTGTTGGTTTATTGGATTTAATTGTGTTGAGAAATGTTCCCTGGAGTCTAATTCCCTCCAGGACTTTAAACACGAAGACATGCTGAATTTTGTTGAAGTCTTTCCACATTGATTAAGATGACCTTGTGTTTTTTGTCTTTCAGTCCATTTATGTGCTTTATGACATTTATTGTTTCACGTATGTTGAACCATCCCTGCATGTCTGGTATGAATCCAGCTTTATCATGGTGGATGATGTTTTTAATGTGTGTCTGTACTCAGTTTGCAAGTATTTTGTTGAAAATTTTTGCATCTATTTTCATTCATGAAATGGGGCTATAGTCTTCTTTTGTTGGCTGTATCTTTGCCTGGTTTTGGTATTAGAGGGATGCTGGCTTCATAGATGGAATTTAGGAAATTCTCTTCCATTTCTATCCTCTTGAAAAATTTGAATAGTAGTGGCTACAGGTCTTCTTTTTTTAAGTATCACAATGTTTATTGATAGATACAAGTATATAAAATCAGGGCATGAACATGAATTGATACATTAAGTAGACTTAATTGGTTTTACATGAAGGATGCTTGTACTCATGGATTATCACTTATAGCTAAAAAATGTAAAAAAAACTGAAATATGCAGGACAGTTATGGCAGAATGCATGATCTCGGTTGGGGTGGGGGTGGGGGGGGAAGGGAAAGGGAAATATGCCTGAACTGAACTGGAAAATGATGTATGAAATGCACAAAGCATCAATAAAAAAAAGCTAAATAAAAAAATTATAATACTATAATAAGGGAACAATTCAAATTCTCAGTATTTGTTTCACACCCACAAAAAAACACTTCAAGGGCATTAAAGCTCTCTCAAATCTGATCAGTTTTGTGCAAGTAAACCATTTTCCTTTTTTAAAAAGGCTTGTGCACTTCCCAGGCTCAAGGATATTGAAATCTAGCACATAAAGCCCAATACCTCAGGTATAAATACAGGCAATATACTATTATAACAACAACCATCAATTACAGTTAAGGATTTTCTGAAACAACCAAATGGATAATCTAATATTGCAACAACTCAAGTATTACTGAGCAAAGTGCATTTCTACAGTATTCAGTGTCTCTATTCAGTTTTCTAACTTTAAACAGCCTATGATAACTGGCAGCAAATAAGGTCCTTGCAATAGACTGCCTCTGCTTGAGAACTTATGATGTAATTATTGCATGCTGCTAATATACTATCTAAACATTAAAGATACTCCTAAAATATTTGATGGTAGACTATGATTAAGACATTACACTACAGAAAAACTTTATGAAGAAGGATACCCTTACTGACGTGCTTCTGCTTTAAATATTGTGTCCCCAAATGAAGGCCAGTAAGCATGCGTCCTGACTTGATCCCCCTGAATTAGCCTCCATGATACTGCCTAGGTAATACAACAATGGCAGACCATATTATGAGGAGGTTGAATTTCCATTAGCTGCTTAGTTCACAAGCTGGGTATCTCAGCAGTCCTCAGTCCACATTGGAAAGCTAAAAATTAAAAAAAAAAAAAAAAAAGCTGTATCTCATGTCTTTGAGGAGTGCCAAAAGCAGTGGCATTCACAAAACATATGTGCCTGCCTGTAAGAACTGAAGACAGGGCAAACAACAGTCCCTCTTTATTTTTCTTTTTGTCTTTTTACTAAGGTTTTGTTTTGTTGAGGTCAGTTGGGGATCTGGTCCTCAGGGGTCTCTCTGTTTTTTTTTTTTGGGGGGGGGAGAAGGGTAGGAGCACCTTGCTTCTTTCAGCTCCTCATCCACCAGTTCCATCCACATGAGGACAAAATCAGGTCTTGCTAGTCCTGACTTCCTTTTCTGAATGAATAGTAGACTTTCCTCTTTATAGACTGGACACTGGCTGAAATCCCCTTAGTGACTCTTGAAGACCTCCCTGAACAGGAAGAATTGTGAACCACCTCTGCAGGACTTTTCAAGAGATGCCCCACATATAATCCCCCAATACTTGGTTGAGCTCTGAGGGCAAGGAACAAAGTTTCCCCCAGGTCCCTCAGCCAAATTGGTAGGGACTTCAGGTATGGTCATTAAGCACACAGAATGGCAAATTTGCACCAGCCTGTTACATGGCACCTATATAAATATTGTATCCTTTGGATACAAACTGCATGCTATTTCCATAGCATATTTCTTGATCCACTTATTTCCATTTAAATCCCATATTATTCTAAAAGATGCACACACATCATCCCAATACAAGAGCACAGTTGTCTTTAGATCATGAAGAATATAATATTAATGTTGCTCATTTTGTCTTACACCTAGGTACTTTGTACTAGCATACAAAGATGAAGGATACCATTCATCTTTTGTTTTTCTGGGACTGTGTTACTTCACGTAGCATAAAATCTTTTAGTTCCATCCATTTACCTGCAAATTTCATGAAGTCATCTTTCTTTACCACTGCATAGTACTCCATTATGGAGATCTACCACATTTTCTGTAATAATCATGGCTGTTCATGTATCTCTGCTGTAGGAAGAGTCTGGTGGATATATACCAAGAAGTGGTATGGGTGGGTTGGGTGGTAGGCTCATTTTGAGTCTTTTAAGGGTTCTCCATACTGATTTCCATAATGGTTGTACAAGTTTGCATTCCCACCAGCAGAAGATGAGTGTTCCCCTTTCCCCACACCCTCTCCAGCATTTGGTATGATTTTTTTCTCTTTATCCTAGCCAACCTTATAGGGGTCAGATGATATCTTAAAGTGGTTTTAATTTGCATTTCCTTGATTATTAGTGATGTTGAACATTTTTTGTGATTTTTTCAGCCATCTCTTTTTCCTTGTTTGTGAATTCTCTGCTCAGCTCTTTACTCCATCTTTGGGGTGAGTCATTTGTTTTCTTACTCCTTTGCTTTTTGAGTAGTTTATATATTCTGGAAGATAATGTTCTGTCAGATGAATCAGCCATGAAGGTTTCCTCCCACTCTGTGGGTTTTCACTTCACTTCCCTTATTGTTTCTTTTGCTGTACAAAAACTTTTGAGTTTAATAAGGTCCCACTTATCAATTGTTGAACTTATTTCCTGTGTAGCTGCTATCTAATTTAGAAAGACTCTTCCTACTCCTAAGTCTTGTAAGTTGCTGCCAACTTTTTCATCTAATACCTTCAGGGTTTTGGGTTTCAAATTAGGTCTTTGATCCATTTGGATTTGATTTTGTGCAGGGTGAGAGGTAGGGGTTTAATTTTATTCTTCTGCAAGTGGTGATCCAGTTTTGCCAACACCATTTGCTGAAGATGCTGTCTTTCTTCCATTTAGTCTTTTTGTCCCTTTTGTCTAATATAAGGCAGCTGAAATTGTATGTGCTCAAGTTTGGATCTTCAATTTTGTTCCATTGGTCTGCAGGTCTGCTTTTCTGCCAGTACCAGGCTATTTTTATGACTATAGCCCTGTAGTATAGTTTGATGTCTGGAAGCAACTCTGAGTGATGTCTGAAAGCAACCCTGAGTGAAATTCCCCCTGTATTGCTGTTTTCACTCAGGGTTGCTTTTGCTATTCGGGGGTTTTTGTTGTTCCATATGAATTTAAGAATTTATTTTTCCCAAGCCTGTGAAGAATGTCCTGGGGATTTTAATTGGAATTGCGTTGAATTGACATATTAATTTGGGTAGAATGGACATTTTTACTCTATTAACTTTTCCTCTGTGGCTTTAAGGATTTTGTCTTTGTTTTGGGTGTCTAGCATTTTAACTATGATGTGGCGTGGAGAGTTTCTTTCCTGATCTTGTCTGTTTGGAGTTCTATGTGCTTCTTGTATTTGTATTGGTTTGTCTTTTTTTTTTTTAGTTTGGGGAACTTTTCATCTATTATTCTGTGGAAGATCTGATCAATACCATTCTCTTGGGATTCTTCTCCTTCCTCTATTCCTATGATTCAGAGGTTTGATCTTTTCATAGTGTCCCACAGTTCCTGGTTGTTCCATTTTTGTGTATTTTTAAATTTTTCATAATCTTTCCTTGAGATTTTTAGTTGTTATGTGTTATCCTCCAGGTCTGATATTCTTTGTTCTGTTTCCTCCATTCTGCTTCTGAGGCTTTTTCCATTCCATTCCTCTTGATTGGATGAGTGTTTGATTTCCTTTTTCATTTCCTCTTCTGATTTCTTTAGTTTTTCTACTTCCTTTTGGAGCTTCTCAATCTCTTCCTGTAGCTCTTTGCTTCGCTGGTTGGTTTCCTTATCTTTTTTAGCATGGGATCTTTTCAGTGTTTCTACTTCCTTCCAGAGTTTGTCATTCTCTGTCTCTAGGTCTTTCTTGAGTTCTTCATTGTCTTTTCTTAATTCTTTGATTTGCTCTTTATAATATTGTACTTCTTTAAGTATGTTCACAATTGTGTTTCTGATATCTGTGTCCTAGGCCATCCCCAAGGGGATCCCACTGGAAGAATCTTCCACAGGGTTGATAGTGCTTGTGTGGGATTATCCTGCCCCTTTCCTGTGTTGTCTCTTCTTCGTGTTCCAGGCATATGGGTTTCTCCTTGCCTGTAGTCCAATGTGAGTCCCAAATGCCTCTTCACTGTGTTGAAGGCTTGGTTTGCTTGCCTCCTACAGATGCCTTCCTGCACTTCAGCTGGTCTTGGGAGATCTCCAATTTTTCCAATCCATGAGCATGGGAGGTCGTTCTATCTTCTGATGTCTTATTTAATCTTCTTCTTCAGGAGTTTATAATTTTTTGTAGCGATCCTCAGTGTCTTTGTTTAGGTTTATTCCTGGGTATTTTATTATTTTTGAGGCTATTGTGATTGAGAAGGTCTCCTGTATTCCTTCTTCAGTTGGTTGTTGTTGGTGTAAAGAAAGACTTCTTATTTTTCTAGGTTAATTTTGTAACCAGCCACATTAATGAAACTACTAATCATTTCTAGGAGATTTCTGGTACAGTTTTTAGCATACCTTAGGTAAACAATCATATCATCTGCAAAAAAGGATAGTTTTACTTCCTCATTTCCAATTAGTATTCTTTTGATTTCCTTTTCTTGCCTTATTGCCCTAGTTAGAGTTTCAAGCACTGTATTGAAGAGGAGTGGTGACAAGGGGCAGCCTTGTCGGGTTCCTACCTTTGTGGGGAATCCATCTAACTTTTCTCCATTTAGGATAATACTGACTGTGGGTTTCTTCTATATGGCTTTGTTTATTTTTAGGAATGATCCTTTAATCATGAAGGGATGCTGTATTTTGTCAAAGGCTTTTTCTGCATCAATTGAGAGGATTGTGTGGTTTTTGTCCTTCAGTACATTTATGCATTTTATGATATTTACTGATTTTCATATGTTGAACCATCCTTGCATGTCTGGTATGAATCCAACTTGATCATGGTGGATGATCTTTTTGATGTAGGTCTATATATGGTTTGCAAGTATTTTGTTGAGGATTTTTACATCTGATTTCATTAATGAGATGGGTCTGTAACTCTCTTTTTGGTTGCATCCTTACCTGGTTTCGGTATTAGAATGATGCTGGCTTCATAGAAGAAAGGCCAGAATAAACTCTACAGAGCCTTTGGAGGACCCTTACAATGGGATCTCTGCAGAGATAGCACAGGATACAGATTGTAAATTAACAATCACAGATATATTCAAAGAAATCATAGAACTGGGGCTGGAGAGATAGCCTAGCGGTTAAGAGCATCGACTGCTCTTGCAGAGGACCTGGGTTCGATCCCCAGCACCCACATGGCGGCTAAGAACCGTCTGTAACTCCAATTCCAGGAGAACTCCAGTTCCAGGGGAATCCAAGACCCTCTTCTGACCTCCGCGGCATTGCACGACACGGGTGCACAGACCTACATGCAGACAGTACACTCATACACATACAGAAATAAATAAAAATTAAAAAAAAAGAAATCATAGAACTAAGAAGAGAGAATGAAAAACTCAGAAAGGACCTAGAGGGAGATAATGAAAAACTTTGAAAGGAAGTGGAAACACTGAAAAGAACCCATACTGAAAGGAAAATGGAAACCAATGAGTGAAACAAGAGCTACAAGAAAAGATTGAGAAGCTCCAAAAGGATGTGGAAATAATAAAGAAAACACAATTTGAAATGAAAAAGGAAATCGAACACTCATACAATCAACAAGAAAGAATTGGAAAAAGCCTCAGAAGCAGAATGAAGGAAGCAGAAAAAAGAATATCAGACCGAGAAGATAACATAGAACAACTAAAAGCTCAAGTAAAGGTTACAAAAAGTTTAAAAATACACAAGAATGGAACAACCGGGTAATGAGGGACTTGATGAAAAGATCAAACCTCCGCATCATAGGGATAGAGGAAGGTGAAGAATCTCAAGAGAATGGTGTTGATTACATCATCAACAGAATAAAAGATGAAAATTTCCCAAACTAAAAAAAAGACAAACCCACACAAATACAAGACACACATAGGACACCAAATTGACTGGACCAGAGAAGAGAAGAAACTCCCTTCGCCATATCATAGTTAAAACATTAGATGCCCAAAACAAAGACAAAATTCTGAAAGTCACAAAAGAAAAACAACAAATTTCATATAAGGGAAACCTATGAGAATTACAACTGATTTTTCAGCGTAAACAATGAAAGCAAGAAGAACATGGACCAAAGCATTCCCATTACTAAATGACTATCAATACCGACCCACGTTACTATACCCAGTGAAAATGTCATTTCTAGTTGAAGGAAAGAGAAAAATCTTCCATGATTTAAACAAGATGAAAGGATACATGTCTGGAAAACCAACAATTCTGAGAATACTTGAAGCAATTCAAAGGACAGAGGAGAACAACTACCCCCAGACCCCTTGAAAGAGAAATTAATAAAATAAAACTGCAGAAGTAGAAACCTAGACTAAAAATGCAAATGGATAATAATGTGAAAGGAAGCAACACACATCATTCAATTATAACCTTAAATATTAATGGACTAAACTCCCCAATCAAAATACATAGACTGGGAGGATGGATTTGGAAACAGAATCCGTCTATATGCTGTCTACAGGAAACCCATCCACGCTTAAAGATAGGCACCAGTTTAAAGTGAAAGGATGGAAAAAATATTCCAAGCAAATGGTACCAAAAAGAAAGCAGGAGTTGCTATTTTAATATCAGAAAAAATAGAATTCCAAAGTAGAAGCAATTAGAAGAGACAAAGAGGGCCATTACATCCTTATAAAAGGGAAAATTAACCATGAAGTTTCACAATCATGAATATATATGCACCAAACTCTACTGCACCTCTTTATAAATACAACTCTACAGGCTCTTAAGGCACAGATTAACCCCAGCACACTCATAGTAGGGGACTTCAATACCCGACTCAGCCCTATGGACAGATCAACCAGGCAAAGAATAAACTGAGAGACATCTGAAGTGAATAATACAATACAGCAAATGGACCTCACAGACATCTTCTGAATAGTCCACCCAAACAACAGAAAATATACTTTCTACCAGGCCCAGATGGTTTCACAGCAGAATTCTATAAAATATTTAAAGAAGACTTACAACCATTATTACTCAAACTGTTCAGAAAGATACAAGCAGTAGGTCTTCTTTAAATGTCTTATGGAATTCTGCCTGAATCCTTCTGGACCTGGGCTTTTTTTAGTTGGGAGGGTTTTTTTGTTGTTGTTTTTTTTTTAAGATGGTTTAAATTTCCTCCTTTATTTTGGTTCTATCTAAGCTGCCAATCTCTCCCAGTTTATGTCTTGCTGGATTCCATTATGTCAGGCATTCAAACATTTCACTTAGGTTTTCAAATTTAGTAGAGTATAGTTTTTTGACGTATTCCCATAAGAGTGTCTGAATCTTTTCACTATCTGCTGTAATGTTTCCTTTTTCATCTCTAATTTGCTTGATTTGGCATTGTTCTTTCCTTCTTTTATTCAATTAAGCTAGAGGTCTATTTATGTTGTTTATTCTTTCAAAGAACCAGCACTTGGATTCATTTTTTTCTATTGTTTTCTTTGTTTCTATTTCACTGTTTTCTTCTCTGATTTTTTTGTTATTTCTTCCTGTCTTCTGGGTTTAGCATTAATTTGTTGCTACCTCTCACGTGTTTTTAGTTGCAGTGTTAAGTCATTTATTTACGATTTATCTTTTCTTTATGTAGGCATTTAGGGCTGTGTATTTCCACCTCAGGACTGCTTTTAAGGTGTCCCATAAGTTTTCTCATGTTGTATCATCCCTTTCATTCAGTGCTAGGAATGCTTTTATTTCTTTAATTCTTCTTTGACTCTTTCATTATTCAGTAGTGTATTATTTAGTATGCATGTGTTCTTGTAGTTAGTAGGGCTCTTTTGGTGTTTATACTAAGCTTTATTGTACTGTGGATGCAATACACATACACACACACACACACACACACATATATATATATATATATATATATATATATATATATATATAAGATATTTCCCCTGAGGTTTGCTCTGTGTGTCCCCATTATATGGTTGATTTTGGAGACTGTTCCATTGGTGTCTTGAGTAGAACATATATATTCATCTGATATATATTAAATGTTGTGTTGGGTAGATATCTCTTAGGTTCACATTTTGGTGCCATCATATTGTTGAGTTCAGGGACTATCTCTCTGTTATTTTTGTCCATTTGGACTGTCCGTTGTCAGTGGGGTATTGAAGTTTTACCTACTATTTTGTGCTAGGATTTTATCTAGCTGTGCTTTTGGGTCCTTTCATAAAGATTGTCTTTATGAAGGGTGATGCCCTTAAGGTTTGTTGAGATATAATGAGATATATATATAGAGAATATATATATATATATATATATATATATATATATATGAGATCTTCATGGTTGATTGATTCTTTGATAAGGATATAGTGTCCCTCTTCATCTCTTCTGCATAGTTTGACTTTGAAATATATTTTTTCTGATATTTAAGTAGCTACCCCTATTTGCTTTTTGATACCATTTGCTTGAAATATTCTTTTCATCCTTTCACCTTAAGATGGTGCCTGTTCTTGAAGGGGAGGTGTGTTTATGGTAGACAGCAGAAAGATGGTGTCCTAGTTTGTCTTCCATTGCTGTGACAAAACACTCTGACCAAAACCAACTTGGGGAGGAAAGGGTTTATTAAGCTTACATCTCCTGGGTCACAGTTCTCACTCAGAGAGCCCAAGCAGGAACTCAGGGCAGGAACCTGGAGGCAGTAGCTGAAGCACAGGCCATGGAGTAATGCTGTTCACTCCCCCAGCTCATGCCCAGCCTGCCTTCTTATACGGAACACAACAACCTGCCCAGGGTGGCAGCACTCATTGTGGGCTGGGCCCTCCCACACTGCTCGACCATCAAGACAATACACCACAGATGTGGCCACAGGCCAATCCAATGGAGCCAATTCCCCAATTGAGGCTCCATCAACCCAGGTGTGTCAAGTTGACACTAAAGCTATCCAGCACAATTGACCCCATGTCAACTTGACACACAAAACACATCACTATTAAACCACCACCTTTCCAGTTCTTATCCCCAAAGTATGAGGTTAACATTAATCACAACCTAAGACAGTACAACCTTCAAAGCCCCACAGTCCTTAAAATGTCCAAACGCTTAAAAGTTCAGTCTATTAAAAGTCTCTTAACTGTGGGCAGCTGTAAAATCCAAAACAAGTACTGTCTTATTTCAAAGGGAAGAATCAGGCACTCTCAAACAAAACCTAAGTCCAGCAAGTAGCTCAAGGCTGGACACCTGGGGCTCACTCATGATCTTCTGGGCTCCAAAGTGTCTCAGCAGCTCCCCTTCTCTGACTTTGCCATCCATGGCATACACAGCTCATCTCACAGGCCCAGGCTGACTCCAATCAACACCTGCTGCTGCACTTGGTGGTCATCCCCTGGTCCAGGCATCTACAAAAAGCTGGGGTCACCACTGAAACTGAGGCAGCACCTTCACCAATGGTCTCTTCTGACCTCTCCTGGTGAAAAGCCTCAGCTTCTCTACATGACCCCTGCAACACTGGGGTCTTCACTGCAACCAATGTGCACTTCCACCAATGGTCTTTCCTGACCTCTCAAAGTGCCAAGGCTTGGCTGCTCTCTGTGACCCCCTCAAATTTCAACATCAGAACCATATAGGAGACTTTTATACACTCCCAAGTCCTGCTTCTGGCTTGAGATGGGGCTCAGACCCCTTCTGGAACATAGCTTCTCTGTGCTGACCCTGAAGAAATTCTTCCCAGAAGATTTCACCACAGTGATGCTGGTCTCTTGTTACTTACAGCTGATTTTTCAGCCCCAGCTAACCAGCAACAATTGTCCCAGTACAACAAAGATTTCACTTCAGGTTCTGGTCTCTTGTTACTTACAGCTGAGTCTTCAGCCCCAGCTGACCAGAACCCACAGATTAAACAGTCTTGATGATCTCTGCTTCCCTTTGAAACTTCACAAGCCAGGCCTCCATCATCTACAACTCCTTCAGCAAAACTGTTCCAATCTCCACAGCAATGATCTTTTAGGCATTCAATAATCTTCCCAGCCCAAAGTTCCAAATGCCTCCACAATCCTTCCCCAAACCACCAAGGTCAGGTCCGTCACTGCAATACCCCACTCTCTCAGTACCAATTTCTGTCCTATTTTGTCTTCCATTGCTGTGACGAAACTCTCTGACCAACACCAACTTGGGGAGAAAAGGGTTTATTCAGCTTACATCTCCTGGGTCACAGTTCTCACTCAGGGAGCCCAAGGCAGGAACTCAGGGCAGGAACCTGGAGGCAGTAGCTGAGGCACAGGCCATAGAGGAATGATGTTCACTGGCTTGCTCCCCTGGCTCATGCTCAGCGTGCCTTCTTATACTGGTTCACAACAACCTGCCCAGGGTGGCAGCACTCATTGTGGGCTGGGCCCTCCCACACTGCTTGACCATCAAGACAATACTACACAGATGTGGCCACAGGCCAATCCAATGGAGCCAATTCCCCAATTGAGGCTTCCTTAACCCAGGTGTGTCAAGTTGACACTAAAGCTATCCAGCACAGATGGATTAGGTTTCTTAATCCATTCTCCCAGTATGTCTCTTGATTGGGGAGTTTAGACCATTAATATTTAGGGTTAATATTAAGAGATGTATATTGCTTCTCTTCAGTTTATTTTCTGTTTTCATTGTTGTTCTAGGCTTGTATTTCTGGTGTTATACAATCATTAATTACTCTTTCTTGCCACTAGGAGATAGCTGCTCCTTTCCTCTGTCCTCTAAGTTGCTTCAAGTATTTTCTGGGAAGTTGGTTTTCTAGACATGTATTATTTCATCTTCCTTATGACATGGAAGATTTTCCCCTCTTTTTGTGGGGGGTCTCCGTTTTAGTCTCAGTTGGCCTGTAACTGGCTTTGTAGACAAGGCTGGCCTTGAACTCACAGAGATCTGCCTGCCTCTGCCTCCCAAGTGCTAGGATTAAAGGCATGCGCCACCATGCCCAGCAGATTTTTTTGCTGGTTAGAGTAACATGGGTTGGCATCTGTACTCATTAAGACTGGAAATACTTCAGTTCAAGCTCTTCTGGCTTTCATTGTTTGCATTGAAATGTCGGCTATAATTCTGATGGGTTTTCCTTTATATATAACTTGCTGTTTTTCTCTTGTGGCTTTTATTATTCTGTTATGTAAAGAAAAGGAATGATAATCCTTTTTGCAGACTATTTGATGTAATTATGAAGAAAGACCCATTTGACTGACTTAACTCGCCTCTTGTGAGGAGCAAGGAATTTAGCCACTCTCTATATAAAACCTTTGAGCTATTGCAGAGAAATAAGGAAAATAATGATGTTGCCTAGTTGCTCCTAGCATCTCTGGATAAAGTGATAGAGGAAAATAAGGAACTCAGTGATAAATTTAACCAGCTCCAGATTCCAAACAGCAGGTTAAAAGTTTCCAAGTGTGCTCTGGAAGAGAATCTTCTCTCCAGCAGCCAAAGAGCTAAAGGGGCAGAAAATCAAGCTGGAGCCCTTATTATACGTTTGACATATTTACAACGCAAATTTAATTCCCAGACAGGAAGAGTGTCAGCAGTCAACGTGAGAGCACTGGTGGTGAAAGCATGGAACCATGAAACGGGATGGAGATGTGTGGGAGAACCATGATGATGAGGATTTTGAACCCTCAGATTCTGAGGGATTTTCTTTATCTGAGAAATTAATCTCCTCACCCTCAGCAGAGAATCCACACCCTGCAGATCCACCCTCCCCACCCTTATCTGAGGAAAATAATCTCCCCTTCCCTGTGGGAGCTGATGTCCCTCAGGGCCCCAGCATTTGTTGCCTTTAGACCTATAACTAGACTGAAGGCTAAGCAAGCCCCGAAAGGTGACATAGAAAGTGTGGTCCATGAGGAAGTACACTATAACACTAAAGAAATTAATGATTTTGCCAATTAATTCTGGCAGAAAACTAACGAATATGTGTGGGAATGGATTTTAAGGGTGTGGGATAATGGTGGAAGGAATATAAAATTGGATCAGACTGATTTTATTGATATAAGCCAACTGAGTAGAGATTCTAGGTTTAACATGGAAGCTTGAGTGGTTAAAAAGGTGTTAAAAGTTTATTTGATTGATTGGCTGACGTATTTATTAAAACATGGCCTATTAACAGCGAGTTAGAGATGTCTGATCTTCCTTGGCTTAGTATTGATGAAGGGATTGTGAGGGTCAGACTGATGGACATTCTGGAGTGGATTTGAAGTGTAAAACAACATTCTCCACAATGTGAGGACCCAGAGGACATACCTTTCACTGAGTTTATAAGATGGAAAGTACTGAGAGAGACACCAGAAAATTTGAAGAGCTTCGTTTTTGCTCTATTTCTTATGCCAAATTTTACAGTTAGAGAAGTTATTGCTTGCTTGCATAAATTAATGTACACATAATAGGTTTAACAGGACCTCAGGGTAGGCGGCAGGTGACAGCACTGAATCACCATAGGCCAGATGAGCGTAGTTATCGTAATTATCATAATGGGCGACAAAGGCAAAACAATGCCTATAATGGCATGACCCGAAATGATCTTTGGAACTGGCTAATTAATCATCGTGTCCCAGCAACCAAATACATAAGAAGCCTCCTAAGTGTTTATTTGATCTGTATAAGCAGAAAAGCTCTAGAACAAATGACAGGAAGTCAACATTGGATTTCAGAAGTAGCGAATCCCATCCAGTTAACCACTTTCCAGACTTGAGACAGTTCACAGACCCAGAACCCCTTGAATGAAAGGGTGGCTGGGTTCCGATGAAGGACCTTGTCACAGTACCAAAAAGTTATGCTGTTTGCCTTCCTCCTGTTTTTCCACAGAGGGACCTGAGGTCTTTTACTAGGGTAACTGTACACTGAGGAAATGTTGGCAGCCTACCACACAGACAATGTGTGCTGTGCCACACCCTAAGATGCCGCTGACTTCCTGAGTCACTACAAGCCACTTCCCGCCATTGCCTTTGCATTGGACAAACTGCGCATGACTACTACTCTCTGGGCCCACACCTTGGGCATGCTAATGAGGCTTCAAGACACTGCACCAATCCAGAGCATACACGAACCCTCTGGACTACTATATAAGCAGTGCTTCTGCCCCATTTCGGGGTCCTTCTCACAAAAGAGCTGTGCACAATAAATATTACCACAGAAGAATCCTGTTGTCCACGTGAAGTTCTTGCCGGTGAGACTACAGCACGGGACAAGTGGTGCCGAAGACCCGGGAGCTGGTGCCGAGAGGACCCTTCGACTTCCGAAGTGGATTCAGAACTGTGGCCAGGTAAGTTTTTCTTTAAGTTAAGTTCTGAGAGATATGCTTTTCTCTGATGATCTAGAGGGATTGGAAGCTTGCCTAATTATTTTATTGGCTGTTGTAATTGTCCTTGTACCATTGTTTAAAAAAGAAATTAGGGAAGGACAACAAGCCCTTGCGGACTTTCAGGAAAGCATGTCAGAAACAGAACGGAGTGAAAGGTTAGATGCGCATTCAAAGAAAAAAGAGGATGCTAGCGAGATTATTAATAAAGGTACCTTATACCCATTTAGAGACCTACAAGCCCTGACATTAAATGATTCAGATTCTAATGAAAAATTACCGCTATCTGAGGAGGAGGAATTAGAGGAGGAAGCAGCCCGGTACAAAAATGAACACTTTCGCCCCGCCCGGCGAAAGAAAAGGTTAAAACTGAAAGTAAACAGGTCCCATAGCTTTCCTGCTCCCCTGCCTTCGGCTCCTCCGCCTTATGCATCTGGGAAGTGCTCCACCTCCTTTTGTTCCCAGGGGCGCGACATGCCATGAGGCAAATGTTCCCAATCTGCGTTTGTGTAGTTTGGTGCTTGTTCAAGTTAAGTGTTTTCAAAAAAGTATGTTTTGCATGTATTTTTTTACAGTCTTAAATTTTGACTGCTGAGAAGTTTCTATTGTACAAAACTTCATTTAAAAGGTTTTTCTACTGAATCCAGGGTATTCTGAAGATCGAAGCCTGTGTGTAAATGCTACCAAATGGCAAAAACCAACAATAAACCATTTGATTTTTACTTTTTTCTAAATATCAATGCTTAACCAGAGCTATTTCAATTAATTTGTCAGTAGAGATTTAAAAACAGCTACCCATTTATTCCAGGAGTTAAAAACATAACCATATTCAATGAACCTGCAAGTTAAGTGTTAAAAATATGCTCTGTGACTCTGTACTACTAGTATTAGAACTAAAAAATCTTCCATGCAGCAAATGCTTAATGCTTTCCATAAATGTAGATTTGTCTGCCTTTATGTAATCGTATTATATAGAGAAGGGAAAAAGTGTTGCTGCACCTAATTGGTCACCCTTCTGTACTGGCCGGAGGGAAACAGCTTTGCCCCCTTGGACAGGATGCCAGTCACGGGGAGTACACTGGACAATTAATGGCTTTTTACCTTTTGGAATACTTCTACTACATTTGAGCTATGGCAACTAGCCCAGCTTGGCTGTGATGGAAATATCTGGCCTATGTGTGACCAGCATCCGATCCAATATCAAAACTTCACAAGGGCAGCAAATTTGTCTAACCAATTGTCTAGATATATCTTTTAGGTAATTGGACTGGAGAAATTTGACAGCTTGATGAACCAACTTCGTATGGCTATTGTCACCGTGAACTCGACTAGAGTGGACGCCTCCCTTGCTGAAGGACTGGCCTCCTGGATTACTGCTGCCGTCTCACACTTCAAAGAATGGGCAGGGGTGGCAGGGTTTGGCCTATTTCTTATGTGGAGGGATTATAATTATGCTCTGGATTATGTGTAGGCTCCATGCCCAACATCAGCGCGATAAAGTAGTCATTGCACAGGCTCTTGCAGCATTAGAGGTAGGCTCATCCCCTAACATATGGCTTTCCATGCTGGAGAAGTAGTCAATGACGGGTAAGACCTGCTGCAAGTATTACCAACCTAAGACAGGGAACAGACCAAAAGCTGTCTGTCCACCCCATGACGGGTAAGGAATACCTCTGCAGAGGCAACCTAAGACAGGCATTCATCCCAGCCAATTTTAATAGAGCCTCTGACAGGTCATGTCGCCCCTGAACAGTCAGCTGCGGCCCAGAGACCTTGCTCTATTAAAACAGAAAGGGGGAACTGTTGGCAGCCTACCACACAGACAATGTGTGCTGTGCCACGCCCTAAGATGGTGCCAACTTCCTGAGTCACTACAAGCCGCTTCCCGCCATTGCCTTTGCATTGGACAAACTGCGCATGAGTACTACTCTCTGGGCCCGTGCCTTGGGCATGCTAATGAGGCTTCAGGGCACTGCACCAATCCAGAGCATACCGAACCCTCTGGACTCTATATAAGCAGTGCTTCTGCCCCATTTCGGGGTCCTCTCACAAAAGAGCTGTGCACAATAATATTACCACAGAAGAATCCTGTTTCTGCGTGAAGTTCTTGCCGGCGAGACGGCGCGCGTGACAGGGAAAGAAATAATCACTTTTCAAAGCCTATTGGATACTGGTTCTGAGTTGACACTGATCACAGTAGACCCTAAAACGCATTGTGGCCCTCTGGTCAAAGTAGGGCCTATGGAGTCAGGTGATAAATGGAGTTTTGGCTGTAGTCCGACTCACAGGTGGGCCAGTGGGCCCAGAACTATCCTGTGGTTATTTCCCCAGTCTCAGAATGTATAATGTGGGATAGATATATAATTAGGATTTGGCAGAATCCCCACATTGGTTCCCTGACCTGTGGAGTAAGGGCTATTATGGTTGGAAAGGCCAAATGGAAACCATTGGTGTTACCTCTACCAGGGAAAATAGTGAACCAAAAACAGTATCGTATCCCTGGAGGGATTGCAGAAATTAATGCCACCATCAAGGATTTGAAAGATGCAGGGGTGGTGATTCCTACCACATCTCCATTTAACTCTCCAATTTGGCCTGTGCAAAAGACAGATGGATCATGGAGAATGACAGTTGACTATCGAAAACTCAATCAAGTAGTAACACCAATTGCAGCCGCTGTACGAGATGTGGTGTCCTTACTTGAGCAGATTAATAAGTCTCCTGGTACCTGGTATGCAGCTATTGATCTGGCCAATGCTTTCTTCTCAATACCGGTTCATAAGGACCACCAGAAGCAATTTGCTTTCAGCTAGCAAGGCCAACAGTGTACCTTTACTGTCTTACCTGAAGGGTATATTAACTCTCCAGCCTTGTGCCATAACTTAATTAGAAATGATCTTGATCGCCTGACTCTTCCACATAATATCACACTAATCCACATTATTGATGATGTTATGCTGATTGGACCCAGTGAACAGGAGGTAGCAGCATTAATGTTAAGTGTATATAGACTACTGAAAATACAAGAAGAAAAAAAAGACCTATTCAAAAGATGGAGTAAAGAGCAGAACAGAGACTTCACCAGTAAAGAACTAATGATGGCTGAGAAACATCTTAAAAAGGGTTCAGCATCATTAATAATTAAAAAAAATGCAAATTAAAACCACTCTCAGATATCATGTCACTCCAATATGACTAGATAAGATCAAGAACACAAAAGATACCAATGATGGAGAGCTTGTGGGGAAAGGGGAACACTCATTCACTGCTGATGGGAATGTAACCTTGTATAACCATTATGGAAAGCAGTGTGCAAAACTATTAAATGACTCAAAATGATCCTACCACCTGACTCAGCCATACTACTTCTGGATATTTACCCACAAAACTCATCCTACAACAAACATACATGCACATCCATGTTTACTGCAGCTCTCTTCACAATAGTGAAGAGCTATAACCACCCCAAATGCCCCTCAACTGACCAGTGGATGACAAAAATGTGGTACATCTACACAATGGAGTACTACTCAGTGGTAAAGAAAGATGACATCATGAACTTTGCAAGTAAATGGATGGAACTCGAAGCCATTATGCTGAGTGAATTAACACATTCCCAGAAAAACAAGTGGCAAATGGTCTCCCTTATTTGTGGATGCTAACACCACATCACCAGATGAAAGGTAAGCTGAACAACATTTTTGTTATATTTCTGTTTATCTGAAAGCAACTATTTTGTTATAATGTAAATCTGTGAATGGGCTCTAGAATAAATCCATCTCTTACTTTCAGACTTCTTAATTACTGTATATGAGTGGGAAGTATACATTCATATTTTAGAGTAACATAAAATTAAAGGAGGAAAATGTGAATTTCTAAACATAAAAAAGATTGTGTGAAAGATGCAGGACATTTATCACAGAATGGATGATCTGGGTTGGGGTGGGGGGAAGGGAAAGGGACTATGTCTGAACTGAGTAATGATGTCTGAAGTACACAAAAAATCAATAAAAGCATTATAAAAAGGCATCTAACTTAAAGCAAAGAAACCATACTTAAAGCCACAAGAGAAAAACAAGTTATATATAAGAGGAAACCTATCAGAATTACATCTGACTTCTCAGTGCAAACTATGAATGCCAGAAGCACATGGACCAAAGTATTCCCAGTTCTAAATGATTGTAGATTCTAAGCAAGATTACTATACCCAGAAAAATGTTGATTATAATTGAAGCAGAAAGAAAAATCTTTCATGACATAAACTAGATGAAAGAATGTATGCCAAAAAAGCCAACATTTCAGAAAATACTCGAAACAACTCAGAGAACAGGGGAAAGGAACAACTATCCCAAAGCACATAAAGAGAGGAATTTAAGAAAGCATAACAGCAGAAATACAAAATTAGACTAAGAATGCAACAGAAAACAAAGCAAAAGGAAGCAACATAGAGCTCTAAATAATAATCTTAAATATTACTTGTCTAAACTCCTCAATAAAAAGACATAGACTGAAAGAATGGATTAGGAAACAGAATCTATCTATATGCTGTCTACCAGAAAGCCATCTCACCCTCAAGGACAGACACCAATTCAAAGTGAAAGGATGAAAAAAAAATTCCAAACAAATGTTACCAAAAAACAAGCAGGAGTTTCTATTCTAATATCAGGCAAAATATACTTCAGAGTAAAACTAATCAGAAGAGAAAAGAAGGCCATACATACTTATTAAATGAGCAATTAACCATGAATAATTCACTATCATAAATGTTTATGCACCAAATTCTGGTGCACTGAACTTTATAAACACGATTCTGTAGGACCTCAAGGCACAGATTAATTCCAGCACACTCATAGTGGGGGATATCAATACCCGGCTGAGTCCTTTGGAGATAAATCAACTGGACAAACAATAAGCAAAGGGATATCTGAACTGACCAATGTGGTACACCAAATGGACCTCACAGACATTTACAGAACATTTCATCCAAACACCAGAGATTATACTTCCTACTCAGCACCCCACAGAACAGTATCCAAAATTGACAACACACTGGGACACATATAAACCTTAACAAATACAAAAGTACTGACATAATTCCACGCATATTCTCAGATCACTGTGCAATAAAGATTAATATCAACACCAGAATAAGCCCTGGTATCTACAAGAACACATAACGCAGTCCTGAATAATGAATGGGTCAGGAATTAAATAAATAATGAAATAAAAGTTTTCCTGGAACTAAATGAAAAAGACAATAAAACAAAAGAAAATCTGTTGGATACTTTTAAAGGTGTCCTCAGAGGGAAATTTATAGCCCTAAGTTATTAGTGCCTACAAAAGGAGAGGAACACATACAGGATATAACACTGCAGCTAAAAACACTTGAGAGACAACAAGTGAATCCTAATTCAAACAGAGAGGAAAAAATAACAAAAAATCCAAGCAGAAACCAATGAAATAGACACCAAGAAAATCATGCAAAGAATCAATGAATCCAACTGCTGGTTCTTTGAAAGAAGATAGACAGACCTCTAGCCCAGTAAACCAAGAGAAAGAAAGAACAGCTCAAAAATAATAGAATTTGTGATGAAAAGGGAAACATCACAAAGGCAATTAAAAGCTAAAGACAATCACATGCAAATACTTTAAAAATCTATACTCGACTAAATTTTAAAACCTAAGTGAAATGAATGAATATTTGAAATCCTGGAAATTATCAAAGCTTAACCAAGAAGAGATTGACAGCTTTAACAGACCCATAATATTTGAGGATATTGAAAACGTAATTAAAAACCCTCCATACTAAAAATGTCCAGGCCCAGATGGTTTCACAGAAGAACTCTGTGATAGCTTACCTAATGGATGTTAAAATCTCCACCAGAAAACCCCTAGAAACAAGAGAAAATCCACAGACTGGGAGGAAACCTGCACCAATGATACATGTGACAGAGCATTAACATCAAAAATATGTAAACTACTCAAAAACAAAGAGGTAAGAAAACAAATGAACCACTCAAAAGATGGAGTAAGAACTGAACAGACAACTCACAAGTAAGGAAATAAAGGTGGCTGAGAAACATCTTAAAAACTGTTCCACATCATAATAGTTAAGGAATTCCAAATTAAAACAACTTTAACATATCATCTCACTCTGATAAGACTGGCTAAGATCATTAAAACAAAAGACACCAAATGCTGGAGAGGATCTTGGGAAAGTGGAACACACACCCACTGCTGGTGTGAATGTAAACTCATACAACCACTATAGAAAGCAGTGTGAAGAACCCTTTAAAGACTTAAAATGTGTCTGCCACATGACCAAGTCATACCACTCCTGGGTATATAGCCACAAGAATCATCCGATTGCAAAGATACATGCACATCTATGTTTATTGCAACTCTCTTCACAATAGTGAAGAGCTGGAACCAACCCAAATGCTCCTCAATTGATGAGTGAATAATGAAATGTGGTACATATAAACAATGGAGTACTACTCTGTGGTAAGAAAAAGATGACATCATGAAACTTGCAGGTAAATGGATAGAACCAGAAGTCATTTTGCTAACTGAAGTAACACATTCCCAGAAAGACAAACAACAAATGGTATCCCTCATTTGTAGATGCTAGCACCAAATACCTAGTAGTAAGGCAAATTATATATATATATATATATATATATATATATATATATATATATATATATCTCCAAATGGCTCCCTCATTTTTGGAATGTAGCATCAAATACCTTTTGAAAGTTAAGCTGAACAATTTTAATGTTATATTTCTTTTTATCTGAGAGCAACTGTGTTGCTATAATGTGAATATCTTACCAGGCTCTAGAATTAACTTACTACTTATTTTCAGACTTTGCAATTGTGGTATATAGGTGGAGGATATGTATTCATATTTTAGAGTAATATAAAACTAAACAGAAAAATGTGAACTCCTTAACATATTTTGGAGTTAACATAGTTTACCTTCACAGGTCATAATTTTGGTATGCATATAACATATAGATAGACATATTTTGGGGCAAAACAAATGCAAGGGACCAATAACAACAAAAGGACTGGGTCAAATAACTGACTGAAATAGTTAACTTCTGCCCCAAATAGAGATTCATGCCTATAGATATGTGTACTACAACTTTCTTTTTGAGACTCATGGGTCAAAAAATAGAAACCTGAAATAAAAAGGGGGGATACAGATATTATGAAATCTTTTTGTCAAAAGCTTTGCAATTTAAATCTTAAAACTAACTACAGGAAAACATTTGTATGTTCCTGCAGGTCAAAATGTCACCAACTTAATGGCTGAGAAAGAAAAGTTACAGATTTGCATTGTGTAGGATGTACCAGGAAGTGTCAGCAGAAAGTTTGGCCCGTCTGAACATTGAAAGGAAGAAAAGCCTCAGACTGCTACATGCATCAAATCCCTCTGTGTATCCTACTTGTAACAAATGTGTATAATGAGTCCTAATGAAAATTACCTTTTAGGTGCCGCAAAGTTTTAATACGAGAGACTTTCTTACCTCTCCTTCATAGAACAAGGAGGAATATGATGATGATGAGGTTGTTCTCTAACTGTAAATTGGAGACAACTGTTATAGAGGTAATCTCTTATAAAACTGGTAAAACTGCCTTCTTTAATTGACTAATAGACATAGGAACTGTAAAAAGGATTATTCTCTATTCAGAACCAAATATAGTACTAAAGTCTCCTTAAGCTGTATATTTAAGCAAAATATATTAATACAAGAGAGCTCTGATATCAGCAATGGATTATTTTACAAAGGAGAAGTTGGCCAGGGGATCCAGTCCCCCAAAAGGAAAAGGCTTCTTGCCTGTAAACTGGGATACCTGCAAGAAGAGAGGTGCTAAGGCCCTGCTGTCAAAGACCTGATGTAATCATGGGAAAGATGTATTGAGACTGCACTTGCAAGTGTACAGTTGGTCTCTGGAATATCAGAGAGTGTTACCAAAGGCCACTAAACCAATAAAGCAAGTATAGGTCTCCTTGAGTCAAGCAAGACTCCTCCGTCAGCACCAGCTAGGCCTCACCTGCCTGGAAACAGTGTGCAGCACTGGCAGCCATATTCCTATATATCCCAAATTTAATTGGCTATTAGCTCTCTCCTTGGAGTAATAATCCACGGCTGATGACACAAGCTTACATCTTCTAGTGGTTAGGAGATGATATAAGCCACAGTAAGACCCTGCCATATTTTTTTTTTAATAAGAAATGGATTTGCAGTGAAATGAGAATTCTCTTTATTTTTTTTATTGATGCTTTGTGTATTTCATACATCATTTTCCAATTCAGTTCAGGCATATATCCCCTTCCCTTCCCCCCACCCCCCTACCCATCCCAGATCATGCATTCTGCCATAACATTTCTGCATCTTTCTGTTTTTTTGTTTTGTTTTGTTTTCATTTTTTAACACTAAGTGATAATTTGTGAGTACAAGCATCCTTCATGTAAAACCAATTTGCAAGCAGTTGTGCCCAAACCCACACAGCTCATGGGTCCCACCATCCAGCAGGGGGGGCTTGTATGTTCAATCAAGTTGATCAAATGAGTGTCCAGTCTATATTGTGGTAGTTTCACCATTCACCCCAATTGCAGACCCTGTCATATTTTACAGAAAAAAAGTAATTCATGGATTGACATACCATCCAAACATCTGTGTCTATACCAAAGTAACCCAGCATAACAATTAGTACTGTTTAAATACCTATATATCTAATTGCTTGTGCTTCATTAGTAGGACTGAAAGGTTATTCTTGGACAGACTGTCAGCCCATGAAAGGAAATAGCCAGAACTGACCAGAGTCCAAAATGACAGCTCCAAAGAAAGTAGACTGTTTTGCCTCTCGTCCTCCTGTGCCCCTTTTCTAAGCCTATGGAACAATCTGCACAAGAGGGGATGTGGTAGAATGTAAGAGCTGTGATTGGGGTGAATGGTGAAACTACAGCAATATAGACTGGACACTTATTTGATCAAGTTGATTGAACATACAAGCCCCCTCCCCCCCCGCTGGATTGTGGGACCCTTGGGCTGTGTGGGTTTGGGCAAAACTGCTTGCAAATTGGTTTTACATGAAGGATGCTTATACTCATAAATTATTACTTATTGTCAAAAAATGAAAAAATAAAGAAGAAAAAAATAATAAATTAATTAAAAAAATAAATAAAATATCTATTGTGTTTTTCAAAAAACACTTTAAAAAGACTGAAAAAATGATGCAAGACATGTATGGCAAAATGCATGAACTGGGATCGGGTGGGCACATGGATAGGGTAATGTGAATAAATTGCATTGAGAAATGATGTATGAAATATGCAAAACATCCATTAAAACATTTTATTAATATAAAAATAAAACATGATACAAATAGGTGGGAATTGCTTACTTTCCTCCATTGAGTGTTTTTGTCTCCTTTGTCAAATATCTGGTGGCTGAAATTATATATACTCAAATTTGGGTCTTCAATTTTTTCCCATTTTTCAACATGTCTATTTTTATGCCAGTACCATGCTACTTTTTTAAAAATATCAACCATTTTATTATGCGGTACTGTGTACAATCTTTGTTAATATTTTTATTGATTCTTTCAGAATTTCACACAATATATTTTGATCATACTCAGACCCCCATCTCTTCCAACTTACTATACTTTGTCACTTCACATATTCTGTTATATTTTTAAAGGCCTATCAAGTCTAATTTGTGTTCCCCAAATGGATATTTCCCTTGGAGTCTGGTCAGCTTATCAGGCATGCTACTTTTATAACTGTAGCTCTGTAATAGATATTGGAATCTTGTATAGTAATTCCCCCTGCATTAGTTTTTTTGGTCAAAATTGTGGCTGTTCCAGGTCTTTTGTTTTTCCATATGAATTTTAGTTTTGTTTTTGTTTTTGTTTTTGTTTTTTTACTAATTCTGCAAAAAAAATGGTGATTTTTACTGATATTGCACTGTATCTATATGTTAATTTGGTTAGGATGGTCTTTTTTATTCTATTAGTTAATCCTAATCCATAAACACTGGAGAATCATGATCATCTTCCATCTTCTAGTGTCTTCTTCAATCTCCTTCAAATATTTAAAATATTAATTGTAGAGATCTTTAATGTCTTCAGTAATGTTTACTCCAAGAGGTTTTTTTTTTTTTTTGAGGCTATTATAAATGGACAGGTTTCCATGTACTCCTCCAATTGCTTTTTATTGCCATATCGAAAGGCTACTGATTTTTGTAGATTAATTTTTTTTATAAATGTACAAAATAAAGAAAATATATTAAAAGCTGTGTCAAAGAAAAAGTTAAGTCATATATAAAGGCAGGCCCATCAGAATAACAGCTGACTTTTCTTTTTTTTTTTAATTTAATTTTTATTGATGCTTTGTGCATTTCATACATTTTTCCAATTCAGTTCAGACTTATTTCCCTTTCCCTTCCCCCCCACCCCCACCCCATCCCAGATCATGCATTCTGCCATAACTCTCCTGCATCTTTCTCTCAGTTTTTTTTTTTTCATTTTTAGCTATAAGTGATAATCCATGAGTACAAGCATCCTTCAGGCAAAACCAATCTGCACGCTGTTGTGCCCAAACCCCTACAGCCCCAACATCCAGTGGGGGGTGATAGGTTGTTTTTGCTTGTGCTTCATTAGTAGGATCGAAAGGTTATTCCTGGACAAACTGTCAGCCCATGAAAGGAAACAGCCAGAATTGACCAGAGTCCAAGTCAACAGTTCCAGAGAGAGTGGACTGTTTTACCTCTCATCCACCTGTGCCCCTTTTCTAAGCCTAGGGAACAATCTGCGGAAGAGGGGGCGTGGTAGAATGTAAGGGCTGCGATTGGGGTGAATGGTGAAACTACAGCAATGTAGTCTGGACACTCATTTGATCAACTTGATTGTAGATTTATTTTTAACCTGTCACTTTACTAAAAATGTTTATCATTTCTAGGAGTTTTCTATTCGAATTTTTGCCATCCCTTAGGTAAAATACCATGCCATGTGCAAAACGGGATACTTTGACCTCAAGTTTTCCAAATTTTTCTCCTTTAATTTTCTTCACTTGTCTTATTGATCTAACAAGAGTTTGGAGCACTGTATTGAAAAGGAGTGGAGATTGTGGGCAGTCTTGTGTTCCTGAATTTAAGAGGAATGCTTCTAATTTATCTCCTTTATGATGATGTTGGCTGTGGTTTTTTTGTATATGCATTTAATTATGTTGAGGGATGATCGCTCTAGTGCAATTCCCTATAGGACTTTAAATATAAAGACATGTTATATTTTTTAAATTATTTATTTATTTATTTCTGTATGTGTATCCATGTACTGTCTGCATGCAGGTTTGTGCACCCATGTCATGCAATGCCCCGGAGGTCAGAAGGGGATGTCGGATTCCCCCGGAACTGGAGTTCTCCTGGAATTGGAGTTTCAGACAGTTCTCGGCTGCCATGTGGGTGTTGGGGATCGAACCCGGGTCCTCTGTAAGAGCGGTCAGCGCTCTTAACCACTAGGCCATCTCTCCAGACCCCAGACATGTTATATTTTATCAAAAATCTTTTTCTGAATCAATTGAGATGACCATGTGTTTTTTGTCTTTGAGTCAATTTATATAATTTATGACATTTATTGATTTACACATGTTGAACCATCCCTGCACCTCTGGAATAAATTAAAATTGATTATTGTGATAATCTTTTTGATATGTATCTCTATGCAATTTGTGAGAATTTTGTTGACAATTTTTGCATCTATATTAATTAAGGGTATGGGTCTATAGTTTTCTTTTTTGGTTATATCTTTGCCTGGTTCGTTATTAGAATGATGTTTTGGCTTCACAGAAGGAATTTGTGAGATTTCTCTCTGTTTCTATCTTTTGAATAACTTTTTAAATGTGTGATAGAATTCTGTTTTAAATTCATCTGTGCCCAGCCTCTTTTTGGTTGAGAGATTTTTATTTACTCTTTCAGTTTCTTCATATTTTGTGTGTCTGTTTAAATTGTTGATCTGTTCTTGGTTAAGCTTTGGTGAGTCCCAGGATTTCAGGTATTTATCCATTTTTTTTTAGGTTTACAAATTTTGTAGACAATAGATTTTTAAGGTAACCCTACATAATGTTTTATTTTTATTATCTTGTAATGTTTCCCCTTTCATCTCTAATTTTGTTGATTTGAGTTGTTCTTTATTTTGGTTAGCTGGTGTAATGTTCTTTCTATCTTTTTTTTTTTTTTTTTTTTTTTTTTGGTTCTTTTGAGACAGGGTCTCCCTGTAGTCCCAGTTGGCCTAGAACTCGCTCTGTAGAATAGTTTGGCCTTGAACTCACAGAGATCCTCCTGCCTCTGCCTCCCAAGTGCTAGGATGAAAGGCATGCACACCACTCGCCCCCTTATTTATCCTTTCAAAGGACCAGCTCTTGGACTCATTAATTCTTTGTATTGTTTCCTTCGTTTCTATTTCGTAAAACTCTGCTCTGACTTTTGTCAATTTTTCTTGACATTTTGAGTTTGTGATACACTTGTCTTTCAATTGTTTTGATTTGCAACATTAAGTCATTTATTTGTGCTCTTTCTGTTTTGTTTTGTTTTGTTTCACTTAGACATATAAATTTCCCTTTAGGGCTTTTAAAGTGTCCCAGAGGTTTTGTTGTGCTGCATTGTCATTTTTGTTTAATTCAAGGAATACTTTATTTCGTTTTTAATTCCACCCTTGACCCATTAATTGCTCTGGAGTGTGTTTATTTTCTGTGAGTTCCTGTAGTTACTAGGTGTGATGGTTAATTCTGGGTGTCAACTTGACTGGACTAAGGAACAAATAAGAGAAAAAGGGTCTTCTGATTGGACCACCTCAACCCGGATGGCCCACCCCAAATGTGGGCGTTACCTTCTGCCGGCAGGCAGTATTTAAGGCCATGACAGAAGGAGCTGGTCTCTTTTTCCCCTGCGGCTTGCCTCTTTCATCTGGTGAGTTTGTCTTGTTGCTGTGATCAACATTTTGGATCCCAGCGTGTACTGAGACCGGCAGATCTCCTGGAACCCATTTGGGCCTTCAGCACTGGATTGGGACTACTAAAACATCCAGCCTTGCGGACTGAGCAGATCCCTGGATTCTCGTCTTGGCCTTTCCAGTGTTGTGCAGCTACTGTTGGAATCCTTGAACTCTGTCACGTGAGCAAATCAATAAATTTTATACAGCTATATATATTCATCCTTTTGCTTCTGCTTCTTTAGAGAACCCTGACTAATACACTAGGGCTTCTTTCTGTGTTGATATTAAGCTTTATTGCATGGTGGAAGCTTTATTACATGGCAGTCTGACAGAATACATGGAATTATTTCAATTTTTTTGTTTTCGTCCAGGTTTGTTCTGTGTCTCCATATGTGGTCAATTTGGAGAAGGTGGTGAATAGAAAGTATATTCTTCGGTGTTTGGGTGAAATACTAGGTAGATATCTGTTAGGTCCATTTGGTGTATCATATTGTTCAATTCGGATCTCTCTCTGTTTATTCTTTGTCCAATTGACTTGTCTAATGGACAGAGTGGGATTCTGAAGTTCCCTAGTACTAGTATATTGGAGTTAATCTGTGCCTTAAAGTGCTGTAAAACTTTGTTTATGAAGTTCAGTGTGCCAGAGTTTGGTCAATACAAGTTCATGATTGTGATCTCTTCTTGGTTAATTGTTCCTTTGATAAGAATGAAGTGACACTCTTCATCTTTTCTAACTAGTTTTGTTTGAAGTCTATTTATTATTTATTTATTTATATATTAGGAAGAAAGAAATCCAGAGGTACACATTAATGAAATTGTCCTTTTATTTAAATGAATTTTGGTAAGAATGATTATACTTAGATGTACGTAATACCACTTGAAATGTTCACACAAAAATAATGTCTTAAATTTATTGACTTTCAAAATGCTTATTTTTGAATCAGGAGTTGTTTCAAAAATATTTTGACTTAAAAAGTATACGCCTGTATAATATACACATATTAGGGAAAACTCCTAAAATTTAATTCACAAAAATGTAGCAAGAAATTTGTATCAAATAAGAAAACACAATGTGTGTAAAAACTGTATGATACTAGTTAAGAATTTGTGCAGTAGAATACGTTTATATCATTTGTTATTATATTGCAGTATTAATGTATATCTTGATATACATCTGCATATATGTGTCTCTGTGCTTCATATGTACATTACATGTATATGTTATTATAGATTATTTCAAAATTATTTCTTGCATTCTGATTTTGGTTGTCATAATCTTGAATTCTCGACAATATTTGAAGATAAGCTATTGGGATGGTTTCTAATTTGTTCTTCTTGCTCAAAATAACTAACGAAGTTATTTGTAGTTTTATGTTCCTCTTGGGTTTCATTTTATTATTTTGATCAATATATAGAATGGGCTTTTGATGGTCATTGGAGTGAACTTATAAATTCCTTTGTAAAGTAGGGAAGTTTTAGGCTAATCTTAATTCCTATAGTGCTTATTATTATATACTGAATTTGCATTTGTGTGTGTATGTGTGTGTGTTTCTGTGTCCTATTAAATTTCTACTTTGTTTTCTAATTTTTATTGTAGAGATCTTTCCAATTTGGGGTGAAATATATTTTTAATTGATTGCTATTTTGTGTGTTTTTGTAAATGGGATTTACCAAAAACATCAGAATTACAAGTCCTGCAATAACTATTTAATTTGTGTGGATAAAAATGCATAGTCAATGAGAGGGATGAATGTGTTAGCTTATATTTTAGGTGACTTAAGGAACAAATGTGTAAAACCAATCACAAGAAGTAACTTGAAAATGAAATGCAGATGGGCTTATGGGAATAAGCAAAAGGTTGAAATCTCTTTGGTAACTGCTGTCAATCAACTTCTGCTGAGATTTGATCTTTGGCTTACAACTAGATTATGTTCTTATAGCACCAATGACATATGCTATTATGGCACAAATGCAATGTGTAATCTCCCAAGAATGAGCTTTCTTGCATTATGTACCTAATTTAACATATGCTGCTAAATCAGAGTTAGGAAATATCCTCCAGGGAGAAATTTATTATCTATCTAGTGACATGCTATTTATAGTGTGACTTTTGAATTCTCATTAAAGGCAAAGTTTCATTATTTTTAAGAACCATGTTATCTATTATTTTTATCTTATGTATATGAGAGTATTGCCTGCATTACTCATATAGGTAAGTATTCCTTTGTCATACTATGCCTACAGAGGCCAAAAGAGTGCACCAAATCCACTGGAACTGGAGATTTGGATCTGGAGATGCTGAACATGGGGTACTAGGAATTAATCTAACCCAGGAACTCTTCAGTGGCAGCCAGTGTTCTTAACTAGTAAGCCATCTCTTCACACAAAAGTTTAATTTTTATATGTAAAGAGGTATTCACATTTATAAAATGTCATGCCCCATCTACTTAACATTGTCACTCATTGCCCACAAAATAATATTTGGGTTACTATTGCAAAAATTACTTTGGAAGTGTGTGTTCACACTTCATCCCTCCTCCTCTTCTTGGGTCCCAAGGCAAAACAATTAAGACTCTCCCAACCACAATTTGGAAGATTCTAGTGGTTTAAATTTGGGTTTAGACCAAATGGGTGAGGAGGGTAAAGGAATGTCAGTACTCAGCCTTCCTAGTGGCCATATGGGTTTCCATCCCAGATTAGACCATGTGACATCTGTCCAACACAGTGTTGGAGAGGTCTGCTTCTGTTTTATATCTTTAGCTCCTCCCCCATCATTGGCAGCAAAATGAATGGAAAGGAAGGAAGTCAGGTAAAACAAATCTGACACCAAAACAGAAATATCTTATCTTCTGTATCATATGTGAAACATAACATTTGATTTGAAAGTAAAACAGTGATTACTAGATACTAGAGAGGGAGTAGTTATAGAAGGAATGTAGATAACATGGATTTGCATAAGTCGTTTAGAACCTTCTAGTACTCTACAGGATAGCAGAGTGAGTATAAGTCATAATAAACCATAGTTTACTTTGGAAAGTTCTGAAAGATAAGAATTTGATAACTCCATGCACTTGAGTAATAATAAGTAGATGCTGGTTATCTAGAATTGTTCTTTACACATTGTGGGTGTGTGTATGTGTGTGTGTGTGTAAATAATGCACATTAACCTATAAAAGTTTAAAGTTGAAAAATAACAAGAATCTCAATGAATTTAATATGAAATTCACACACTCAAATTTATATCTAATGCATAAGATTTAATTAGCATTTTAGTTTACCTTACTATTGTAATGGTCTCTATATTTAACGCTCATAAAAATGTAGGTGAAATTCAGCTTTATTGTGCAATACCTAATAAGTAAGATGAAGTCTCTTATGAGAAGAGACAATGTGAAATAATTGCAAAATATATCATTTTCTCACAGTCTTACCTTCTTCATGAAGTCTCATTCTTTTAAGAACTATGAAGGTCTCATCCTGATTACCAGTTCATTTCTATAAATTGATGCTTTATTCACCATGTGATTCAATGGGAGTAATAATTATTCCTTTATTGTAAGCTCTTTTCTTTATACACATTGAACATTTTTATCTACCTATTTTGTCTTGCTTATGTTTATTAATAGCTTTAATGAACCACTTCCATAGATTCCTAAAATGAGAAACCACCTGGTGGGTATTTTTACCTGTCGTTGATTATTATTACTGTTCCTTGCAGATAATTGCAAAAGGCTGTCACTGAGTTCCAGTATTTAAATTTACAATAATCTTCTTTGTTATTAGAGACCCAAATTCCATAACAGCAATTCTTGTAAGCTCTCATTTACAAAGATTTACCCTGACATAATGGTACCGGTTCACTGCTTATCACTATTCTTAATGTCAAAATACCAGTGGACTCTATCTGGTTAAACATTCAGCACAAGGGCTTCAGTTCTCATATACTGTGTTCATTGTGCTTTCTAGACTCTGAGACTTTTGACCTATATTCTATAGACTTTCATAGTGTTTGTATCAATTCTAGTTCAATTAATAAGGGCTACCATTTGTTTTCAAGCCTTTACAAAGCATTTTAATGAATATTATTGGATAGGACTCCTGATGCTCCTACCAGTACTATAAATAACATGGCACATGAAAGTAACCTTCATTGGCAAGGTACATTCCACCCTTTTGATCCTGAACCCATCCCAGTTTTATTCCAGGAGTGTAATCAGGACTGGATACTTCAGAGGTTATATATTACTTAGGTAGATTTTTGCCACATTTAGGGTCTCTGCCTAGAGTTTAAATAAGTGAATAAGGGCTCTCTCGCTCGCTCTCTTTCTCTCTCCTCTCCTCCCCTCTCCTCTCCTCTCGTCTCTTCTTCTCTCCTATCCTATTTCTCAGAAAGGAAAAATAAATCTAATCATAAAGTTCCAAAGTTTATTTTTTAACCCAAAATTGTAGAATATGGAAAAATCTCTTGGACAATCCTAACATTGTGTTTGAAAACATGACCCACACTTCATAACTGAAATGATCTTTAAAAATAATATTGGAAACTGGACATTTAAATTAAGGCAACTATGTAGAGTAAATTTTATGAAAAAAGTTTAGAAAATATTAAAATAGCAAAATAATGTGAGCAATCTTCCATCACTTTTCTTGGGCATTGCTATTCCATTTACCAAATTTAATCATTATTTCACCATTGTGATTTTATGTTAATGAAATTACATGGAATAATATATATGTGTATATATATGCATATATACTGTAATAATTAATGATATGTAGTCTTGTTTTTACAACATTTAAGATATCATTAATGAAATTTTTGAAATTTCACAAATTTCAGAAGAAAATGAATCACAGACATTTTCTTAAACATTGAGTTCTCACATGTAACACTGTGGATGTTTAAACTTGAACATTTGTTTGAGCCTGGATTCTAGTCACATTCTTTCGTTTAGTAAGTAAAATCATGACTCACACTTGTGAGTATAATGTCTATTTGTTTGTCATTTGCCAGTTTTTCGGGGGGAATTTTTGCATCTGTTTTCACTGCTTTTCTTTAAAGATGTAATGCAAAGTACGTTCAAAAGTGGATTTGAACGCCCGCTTTTAATCCCACCACATTGGAGGCAGAGGCAGGTGGATCTTTGTCACTTTGGGTCCAATATAGTCTACATAAATGAGTTGCAGGCCCACTCTTGCTATGATAAGTTAATATCTTACTAAAAATGGGGATATACAATTTCTAATGCACGTGCAATAAGACAAATAAACAAATAGTACTAAGTGGAAAAGAATAAGTTAAGCTATTCATTTTTTCAGATGATATGATGGTTTACCTAAGGGATGCTAAAAGTCCAACAGAATACTTCTAGAAGTGATTAACAGTTTTAGTAAAGTGGTGGGCTACAAAATTGACCTAGAAAAATCTGTAGCCTTTCTTTACACAAAAAATAAACAAGTGGAGAAGGAATATAGAGAAGACCTTCCCACTCACAATAGCTCCCAAGATAATAAAATACCCAGGAACAAACTTAAACAATGACACCAGAGAACTCTACAAAAAAATTTTAAACCCCTGAAGAAGGAGATTGAAAATGACATCAAAAGAAGGAAAGACCTCCCACGCTCATGGATTGAGAAAATTAATGTAGTAAAAAATGTTCATTTTACCCAAACTGATATACAGATTCAACGCAATCCCAAACAAAATCCCTATGAGCTTCTTCAAAGACTTGGAAAAAAATTCCTAAAATTCATGTGGAAAAACAAAAGACCCTGAATAGCTAAAGCACCACGGAATGAAAAATGCAATACAAAGGGGATTGCTCTACCAGACTTCAAACTATATTACAGGGCCATAGTCATACAGACAGTCAAATACCAGCAGAAAAACAAACCCATTGACCAATGGAACAAAATTGAAGATCCAAACTTGAGCTCATACAATTTAAGGCACCTTATATTTGACAAAGGGGCAAAAAATAAATAAATAAAACTAAATGGAGGAAGGATAGAATCTTCAGCAAATGCTGCTAGCAAAACTGGATCACCATTTGTAGAACACAATTAAAAGCCTACCTTTCACCATGTACAAAAATAAATTCCCAGTGGATCAAAAATCTCAACATGAAACCCGAAATCCTGAAGATGACAGAAGAAAAAGTTGGCAATAACCTACAGGACATAGGAGTAGGAGAAGACTTTCTAAATCAGACAGCCACTGTACAGGAAATAAAGTCATCAGTCAACAAATGGGACCTCATCAAACTCAAAAGCTTCTGTACAGTGAAAGAAACAAGCAAGGAAGTGAAAAGGAAACCCACAGAGTGGAAGGAAATCTTCATCAGTGACACATCTGACAGAGAATAATGTCAAGAACATATAAACTACTCAAAAAACAAAGAAGGAAACAAATGACCTATTCAAAAGATGGAGTAAAGAGCCTAACAGAGACTTCACCAATGAGGAATTAAAGATGGGTGAGAAACATCTTAAAAAGTGTTCAACATCATTAATAATTAAGAAAATGAAAATTAAAACCAATCTAAGATATTATCTCATTCCAACATGACTAGCTAAGGTCAAGAAAACAAAATGAATCAACTGCTGGAGAGGTTCTGGGGAAAGGGGAACACTCATCCATTGCTGGTGAGAATATAAACGTGTATAACCATTATGGAAAGCAGTATGGAGAATCCTTAAAAAACTCAAATTGAGCCTACCACCTGACCCAGTCATACCACTCCTGGGTATATACCTACTGCAAATATTCATGCACATCCATGTTTATTGCAGCTGTCTTCACAATAGTGAAGACGTGGAACCAACACAAATGCCCCTCAACAGACGAGAGGATGACAAAAATGTGGTACATCTATACAATGGAGTACTATTCAGAGGTAAAGAAAGATGACACCATGAACTTTGTAGATAAACAGATGGAGCTCAAAGACTTTATGCTAAGTGAAGTAACACAGTCACAGAAAAACAAATGGCAAATGTTGTCCCTCATTTGTGGATGCTAACAACAAATCCCCAGATGAAAAGCAAGCTGAACAACATTATTGTTATATTTCTGTTTATCTGAAATCAACTATGTGGTTATAGTGTAAATTTCTCAATGGACTCTAGAATCCACCCATCACTTATTTTCAGACTCTGTATTTACTTTATTTGTGTGGAGAATATGTATCCATATTTTAGAGAAATTTAAAATTAATGGAGGAAAATATGAATTCCTAAACATAAAAAAATGACTGAGAGAAAGATGCAGGACAGTTATGGCAGAATGAATGATCTGGGGTGGCATGGGGGAAAGGGAAAAGGGAATATGCCTAAACTGAAATGACAAATGTTGTCTGAAATACACAGAACATCAATAAAAGCATTAAAAATCCCTATGAGATTAAATACATAAAAGAATGTGAAACATGTTTGTAGAACAAGTGAAGTATCTCAGCAGGTGACAGTATTTGCTACCAAATATAGCAAGCTGATTTAATCCCCAAGACCTGAGTGGTTGAAGCAGAGGTCTCATGCCCACAAGCTTTCCTGTGACATGCAAATGGGTACTGTAGCACATGCATGCCTACTCACTTTCACATATAAGTAAATAACACATACATATAAGATATAAATAAATAAAATTTAAAATAAAGACAGGTTTGCTGTTTGGGTAGAATGAGTTTTGAACAGAGCAGAACATGTTAATGTTTATTGAATTTGAAGAGTTGACCTTATTGCATACAGAAATATATATTAAGAAAACTAAATATAATATGAAAAAATAACAAGTTCAATATGACAATGGTTGTCCTATAAGAGTCCAATCATTATTTTACAAGTACAGATCATAGGTGTGATCCTGATTTGGGGATGAATAAACAGCAATATATAACATAATTTTTTTCAGAAAAAAAAGCATAGTTTGGCATTTCAAGAGAATAAAGGAGAGTTGACTCAATAAATAATGTTCAGTAACATGACTGCTTTGAAGAAAACTGAAAATTGATCCCCAATTTCATATAGATATATATGTTACACATCTACAATCCAACCTATACACGTAAAGGTCAACAAACATAGTAGAACAAAGTGAAGAGAGAACACTAGTGCATCACTCTACTCTAATCAATAAAGGTCCTTCAGGTTTTAGGTTAAGATCTTTGATCCACTTGGAGTTTATTTTTGTACAGGGTGAGAGTTAGGGATTTAATTTTGTTCTTGTATAAATGGTGATCTAGTTTTGCAAACACCATTTGTTGAAGATGCTATCTGTCCTCCATTGAGCTTTTTTGGCCCCTTTGTCAAATATGAGGTGGCTGAAGTTATATGGGCTCAAGTTTGGATCTTCAATTTTGTTCCATTGGTCAATGGTTTTGTTCTGTTCTGTTTTTTTTTTTTTTTCCAGTACCAGGCTGTCCTTATGACTGTAGCCCTGTAATATAGCTTGAAGTCTGACAATGTAATCCCCCCAGTATTGCACTTTTCACTCAGGGTTGCTTTAGCTATTTGGGGTCTTTTGTTTTACTATATAAATTTAAGGATTTTTTTTTCTAAGTCTATGACAAAGCTCATGGGGATTTTGATTGGGATTGCATTGAATCTGTATATTAATTTGGGTAGAATGGACATTTTTAATATATTAATTTTTCCAAACCATGAGCATGGAGGTCTTGCCATCTTTTGATGTCATTTTCAATCTCCTTCTTCAGTGTTTTAAAATTTTTGTTGTAGAGGTCTTTGGTGTCTTTTGTTAGGTTTATTCCTAGTGTTATTTTGTATGTGTATTTTCGAGACAGTGTCTCCCTTTAGTCCAAGCTTGTCTGGAGCTCACTCTGTAGTCTAGGCAGGCCTTGAACTCACAGAGATCCGCTTGCCTCTGCCTCCCAAGTGCTGGGATCAAAGGCATGTGCCACTACACCTGGTGGTATTTTTTTTTCAGGCTTTTGTGATTGGAATGTTCTCCTTAAATTCTTTCTCCAGTTGCTTATTTTTGGTATAAAGGAAGGTTACTGATTTTTTTAGATTTATTTTGTATCCTGCCACTTTACTGAAACTTTTAATCATTTCTAAGAGATTTTTATTGGAGTTTTTTATTATCCCTCAGATAAACTATCATATCATCTGCAAAAAGGGATAGTTTTACTTCCTCTTTTCTAACTAGAATTCCTTTAATTTTGCTTTCTTGCCTTATTGTTCTAGCAAGCATTTCAAGCTCTTTATTGAAGAGGAGCATCAATAGTGGACAGCCTTGCCATGTTCCTGCCTTTAAGGTGAATGCTTCCAACTTTTCTCCATTTAGCATGACGTTGGCTGTGGGTTTTTTGTATATGGCTTTGGTTTTGAAACCCTGAAGGTGATAGAAGAAAAAGTCAGCAGCAACCTATAGGACATAGGTGTAGGAAAAGACTCTAAATCAAACAGTAGCTGCACAGGAAATAAGGACAACAGTTGACAAGTCGGGCCTCATCAAACTCAAAAGCTTTTGTACAGCTAAAGAATCAATCAAGGAAGTGAAGAGAAAACCCACAGAGTGGGAGGAAACCTTCACCACTGATACAACTGACAGAGCATTATCATCCAGAATATACAAACTACCAAGGAAAACAAAGAAGTAAGAAAACAATGACCTACTCAAAAGTTCCAGTAAAGAGATGAACAGAGACTTCACCAGTAAGGAAGTAAAGATGGCTGAGAAACATCTTAAAAAGTGTTCAACATCATTAATAATTAAGGAAATGCAAATTAAATCCATGCTAAGGCATCTTCTCACTTCAATAAGACTAGCCAAGATCAAGAAAACAAAAGACACCAAATGCTGAGAAGGTTGTAGGGAAATGGGAACATTAATCCACTACTGGTAAGAATGTAAACTTGTACAACCACTGTGGAAAGCAGTGTGGAGAACCCTTAAAAAACTCAAAATGAGCCTACCACCTGACCCAGTCATACCACTTCTGGGTATATACCCACAAGACACATCCTGCCACAAAGAAACAAGCACAGCTATGTTTATTGCAGCTCTCTTCACAATAGCAAAGAGCTGGAACCAACTCAAGTGCCCCTCAACTGATGACTGGATACCAAAAATAAGGTATATGTACACAAGGGAGTTCTAGGCAGCGGTAAACAAAGATAACATCATGAGCTTTGCTGGTAAATGGATGGAACTCAAAGCAATTATGCTAAGTGAAGTAACACAATCCCAGGGGGAAAAAGGCAAATGGTTTCCCTCATTTGTGGATGCTAACACCAAATCCCCAGTTGGCAGGCAAACTGAACAAGTTTATTATTTCTTTGTAACCGAAACCATCTCTATTATTCCAATGTGAAGCTCTTAATTAATTGTCCCACCACTTGTATTCACACATTGTAACTATCTATATGGATGGAAGATATGTATTCATACTCTTAAAAAAATAAGAAAAAATGGTACAAATTCGAGGGCTTTGTACACAATATCCTGTTTAGGATTGTGCTGCAAAAGTTAAGTGTAACTGGTATCAGGCAATCAAATAAATTTGTTTTAAATTGAAAAATAATAGAGACTGATTAACATAATAAAATATGTAGTGGGGGTATATATAATCAGTGTTTGTAAAAAGAAAGTTCAATTCAATAAGAGAAAGGTGAATTAAAGTATATAATTTTATATTTTACAGGAAAATAAAGATGGAATAAGCATAAATAAATAAACAAATAAATAAATAAAATAAAGCTCCTTCATGAAACAAAGGGCAATGAACACAAAAGAATACAGATGGCCATTCTTATAGAATACGAGTCTGCAGAGAGTGTGTGTTTGGCCAGGACTACTATATTAAACACCCACTCAGGGACCATTGTAGAATAGGAGGCAGAAAGAATGAGAGAGCCAAGTAGGAGGCATATGACCATATGGAAATAGAGTCTGACAAACTCCTGGGACCCTGCCCATATAAACCTACAGCAATGGTGTCAGCATAAAAAAGACCCATCTACACCCAAGCAGACAAAACCCAGAATAGAACTCTTAAAATTGGAGGGAACAACAACAAAAGGATTGGGTCAAAGAACTGACTGAAACAGTAAACTTCTGCCCAAAATAATAAACTTCTGCATAGAAAAACATTTTTTTTAATTAAAAAAAAAAAGAATTCATGAGCTCCAGTGGAGGGTATGGGAGGTCGTCAATGTGGAAGGATTAAAAAGATTATTAAGATGTTCTTGTGAGATATGCAAAAATTCAAAAAAATTTATACAAAAATATACATATAACAAATACATATTTTATGTGGATGTTCAAACCATTGTATATTTTTAATTATGTTCTTTTTTATTGACATTTTGTACATTTCACACATCATCTTTCAGTCCTATTTGGATACATTCCCCTCTTCCTGCTCCTCCCCCACCCCAGTTCATGCACTCTGCCATACATGTCTTGCATCTTTCTCTCAGTGTTTCAAAGGATTTTTTTCTTCAGAGGCTTGTCGTTTTGAGCAAAATTTAGCTGTATCAATCAGTTCTTTGACCCAGTCCTTATTTTGTTGTTGTTTCCTCCCTGTTGTATTACTTCAACTTATGTCTGTTTTATTTTTTTAATTTTATTTATTTCTGTATGTGTATGAATGTACTGCATGCATGCAAGTCTGTGCACCCGTGCCCTGCAATGCCGCGGAAGTGAGAGAAAGGTGTCGGATTCCCCTAGAACTGGAGTTCTCCTGGAATTGGAGTTTCAGATGGTTCTCGGCCGCCATGTGGGTGCTGGGGATCGAACCTGGGTCCTCTGTAAGAGTGGTCGGTGCTCTTAACCACTAAGCCATCTCTCCAGCCCCATTATGTCTGTTTTAAACAACACATATTTATCAAAATTATGACTTTTGGGAATAAACTGTACGTTAAACCCCAAATAGGTTTTGGGGTTTGTTTTTTTCCTTTTAATTTTGTTACTCCAGAATATGAATACATATCTTCCACCCCTATATGGTAAATCACAATGACTGAATATAAATGGTAGGTCGATTCTAGAGGCCATTAAGAGATTCATTTTGTGATAGCACAGTTGCTTTCAGGTACAAAGAAATATAATAATAAAGTTGCTCAATTTGCCTGCCAACTGGGGATTTTGTGTCAGCATCCACATATGAGGGAAACCACTTGCCTTTTTTTTTTTTTTTTCCCTGGGACTATGTTACTTCACTTAGCATAATGGCTTCGAGTTCCAGGCAATTACTTGCAAATTTCATGTTGTCATCTTTCTGCATACAACTGCTGCATAGAACTCCATTATGTAGATGTACCATGTTTTTGGTATCCAGTCATCAGTTGAGGGGTATTTGGGTTGGTTCCAGCTCTTTGCTATTCAAAGAGAGCTGTTATAAACATAACTGTACATATATATTTGTGGTAGGATGAGTCTTGTGGGGATATACCCAGGAGGGCTATGACTGGGTCAAGTTTAGGTTCATTTTGAGTCTTTTAAGGATTCTCCACACTGCTTTCCATAGTGGTTGTAAGAGTTGACATTCCCACCATGTATGAGTGTCCCCTTTCCCCACAACCTCTCCAACATTTGCTGTCTTTTGTTTTCTTGATCTTGGCCAGTCTTATTGGAGTGAGATGACATCTTAGAGTGGTTCTTAATTATTAACGATATTGAGAATGTTTTAAGATGTTTCTCAGCCATCTTTACTTCCTTATTGGTGAAGTCTCTGTTCAACTCTTTACTCCATCTCTTGAGTAGTCATTTGTTTTCTTACTTCTTTATTTTTAACTGTAGTAGAAGTATCATATATTTCTTTGACATTAAATATTGTTTTGAAAAATGGCTTCTATGAAAAAAATTTCCAGAAGACACTAATTAATGTAGAGAAAACTAATTCATACTAGTACATCTCTTTCCACATATATACTGTAAGCGTTTGCTTATGTGAACTGTTCTTCCAGGTGTTTTGCTAGAAATTTGGTTTTTATCCTATGAAAAACTTATTCTTTATGTTTTTATTTCTGAATATATTAGGTATTTTTTCTAATATTTGGATGTTCTCATTTTCTGTTACATGTCCTTATAAAAACTTTTACTCAAATAGAGTGAAACAGCAGAGTTCTTCAGGTAGATAAGAAGTTCTACTACATATATATATATATATATATATATATATATATATATCTCCTTTCATTTTATGGGGGTATCCTTTTATTATTTATCTAATTTTTATATATTCATTTAGAATATTTTACTGAGATTTGTGCAATTCATATAATACACCTTAAACAAATTTAGAGTCCTCCTTTCTCCCAACCTGCATGTTCATTCCTCATTGTATTTCAGGAATAATATAATATATGTTAAGTCTTATCTGGTCAAGAATTTCTATCAATGCTTTTTTTTAAATTTAATTTTATTTATTTCTGTATGTGTATGAATGTACTGTCTGCATGCAAGTTTGTGCACCCCTGTTGTGCAATGCCGTGGAGGTCAGAAGAGGGTGTCGGATTCCCCTGGAACTGGAGTTCTCCTGGAATTGGAGTTTCAGATGGTTCTCGGCCACCATGTGGGTGCTGGGGATCGAACCCGGGTCCTCTGTAAGAGCGGTCGGCACTCTTAACCGCTAGGCCATCTCTCCAGCCCCTATCAATTCTTTTTTTTTTTAATATAACCCTATGCCTTTATTTTGCTTTATGAGAACAGTCATTACTTATAACAACAGAATCTTAAAGTTTCTATGCCTAAATAAAAATTTAAGAAAATCATTTTTCTGACTCTAGGTTCATGATCCCCCTCTGGTTAGAGCATCTGAAGTTTGTTTTGCTGGCCCTAATTGTTCAAAATTCTCTTGCATTCCAGATTTTTTCCAAACACTTGTGAACCATTCCTTTGCAGTATAATACATGAAAGAAACAGATCCATTTTCTCCCTAACCCTATAATTAGAATCTTGATTTCCATTAACAGCAAGTAGCAATTACAGGTGACACATTCACATTGACAACCAACATTGTAACTCAAAGCCATACTGTGAGAGAAAGTCATACTTGTACTTTTGGAGATCAGAAGATGGCTCTCTGATTCTGAGTCTCTGAAACTTCTAGAGGAGGACCTTCTGTGGTGGCTCAGGAAACTGCTCAGGCAAGCTCTTCAGTGGGTCCTCTGCTGGACCACAACTATAATTGTTTGTCATTAATAAGAGCTGCACATGTGTGTTCTTCTTCAGACAGTGTCATAGACCTTGTCCTAGCAATCTCACCTCCTGATGTTGCTGTTGACAACATCTAGATTGCTGCATAATCAATTTAATAATGAACATCTGGTCAGCACCTCAGTTGATGGGCACTTGGACAGGCAGATTCTTTAGACTGAACATTTGAGGATAGTACACTGGGTCAAAATCTGCTCCATTTCCCCCAATCAATGTATAGTTGAGAAAACATTTTGAATATCCAGAAATTAGTTTGTGTCCATAAAGAGACAGAAGCCTGTAACATCCTGGGAGTAAAATCCTAAAACTCCATCTAATGAAGTTTGTCTACTAGGTAAGTATTCTAGTTTGCCTTCAGTTTCTATGACAAAACACTCTGACCAAAACCAACTTGGGGAGGAAAGAGTTTATTTGACTCACATCTCTTGGATCACAATTAATCACTGGAAGGAGTTCAACCTAGAAACTCAGGGCCAGAACCTGGAGGCAGGAGCTGAAGCATGGACCATGGAGGAATGCTTCTTACTGGCTAGCTTCCCTGGCCCGTGCTCAGCCATTCTTATACAATATACAACAGCCTGCCCAGGTGTGACACCACCCATGTGGTGTCAATGGACTAGACCCTCCCACATCACTCAACAATCAAGAATGCACTCTGAAGTTGTGGCCACAGGCCAGTCAAATGAAGGCAATTCGCCAGTTGAGGATCCCTCAACCCAGGTGTGTCAAGTGGACACTAATTCATCTATCCAGCTCAATTGACTCCTTGTCAATTTGACACACAATGCATCACTATTAAACTACCACCTTTCCACTGCTTGTCCCCAAGGTATGATGTTAACTTTAGTATCACAACATAAGACAATACAACCTTATAGCCCCATAGTCCTTAAAAAAGCCTAAACACTTAAAAGTTCATAGTCTGCTAAAAGTCTCTTAACTGTGGGTTCCTGTAAACTCCAAAACAAGTGCTGTCTTAGTTCAAAGGGAAGGATCAGCCACACCTAAGCAAAACAAAAGTCGAACAAAGTACCAAAAGTGTGGACATCGTGGATTCGCTCATGATCTACTGGGCTCCAAATGTTTCTGAAAGCTCCACTTCTCTGACTCTGCCATCCATAAAACACACAGCTCATCTCGAAGGCCCAAGCCAGCTCCATTCCACACCTCCTACTGTTTTTGTGTCCATCCCATGGTCCTGGCATTTTGAAAAAATCTGGGGTGTCCACTGAAACGGAGGCAGCACCTTCACCAATGGTCTCTTCTGACCTCTCCTGGTGCCAAGCCTCAGTTTCTCTTCATGATCTCTGCAACCCTGGCGGCTTCACTGCAACCAAGGGGCACTTTCAAAAATGGCCTTTCCTGACTTCTCACAGTGCCAAGCTTCAGCTGCTTTCTGTGACCCCTTTCAACAACAGAACCATATAGAAGACTCTTACCCATGACCAATTCCTGCTTCTGGCTTGAGATGGAGAGTCCCCCCCCACCCCAGACCACATTTTCTTTGTGCTGAGAAAATTCTTCCCAGAAGATTTCACCACTGTGATACTGGTCTCTTATTACTTACAGATGATTTTTTTTTCAGCCTCAGCTAACCAGCATCAACGGTCCAAAGGTTTCACTTCAGGTTCTGGTCTCCTCTTACTTACATTTGATAATTCAGCCAGCCCTGCTGACCAGAACCCACAGATGTCTCAATTCAAAAATATCATACCAACAGCCATGATGGTCTCTGCTCCCATTTGAATCTTCACATGGCACTCCTTGGTCATCTACAGCCCTTTCAGCATAACTTTTTCAAGTTCCACAGCAACAAACACTAAGCACTAAATGGCTTTTCCAGCCCAAATTTCCAAACACTTCCACAATCCTTCCCCAAGCACTGAGGTCAGGTCTGTCACAGCGATAGCCCACTCTCTGGCACCAACTTTTATTCTAGTTTGCCTTCAGTGCCTGTGTCAAAACACTCTGACCTAGACCAACTTGGGGAGGAAAGGATTTTGTTGGCTCACATCTCCTGGGTCACAGTTCATCACTGAGGGATCCCAAACTAGGAACTCAGGTCAGGAACCTGGAGGCTGGAGCTGAAGCAGAGACCATGAAGGAATGCATCTTACTCCCCTGGCCCATGCTCAGCTTTCCTTATACAATATACAACAACCTGCCCAGGGCTAGCACCACCCACAATGGGCTAGACCTTCCCACATTACTCAGCAATCAAATCAATACTCCAAAGATGTGGCCTCAGACCAGCCAAATTGTGAGGCTCCCTCAACCCAGGTGTATCAAATTGACCCTAAAGCTATCCAGCACATTAAGCTACCATGGTTTTTCAAAATACTCACAGAATTATGGGTACAAAGTTTTGCACTTAAGAATATTTTGCTGAATTTTAGTGCTTGTGAGAGTTAATCTTTTATTACACTTTTAAAAATTAGACATTAGAAGAAAATATGTAAAATAGTATATTAAATATTATGCAATATTTTGTGGCTGAATTCCATTATATAATTTGCAATGCAAGTGTTATTGAAAAATACAATATAGGAAAGCTAGATATAATGTTATTCAAAATATTTGATCATTCTAAAATTTATTAGACTTTCTGGATCTGCAATAAGCCTCCATATTTTTTGACAACTTCTTTGTCTAATGCTAATGTCTTTGACTAATGCTAAAGTTAAATTGCTATTTGTTATCATTTGAAATTTTGTGATTGGATATAAGCAGAATTTAGTTTGATTGGATTAAGACATTAATAAAGAAAATGTCTTGATGAGTCTAGGTTACTTTTCCAGAGACAATTACAAGGAAAGTTCTCACTTAAAAATAATCCAAAAAAATCATCCATCTGTATGTTAACAGCATGATGGTGGTATTAGTATATAGCTAATTGTAAGAGGAAGGGTTTAATCAGACAGAGTAGGTCATTGTGGGAGAATACTGTGCACTTAATTTGGCCTGGCCTTCTTGCCTTACTCCCCTTTTCCTACTTCCTGACTGCCAGGATATAAATAGCTATAATCTGCTACAGCCTCCCTTTATGTATACTGACAACTCTTAACCTCAGCTAAAATCAATCCCCCTCCAATAAATTATGTAATATAATACATCAGTGATAAAATTACTAATAAAATAATCTTCAAAAATAGTTGAAAAATATGGCTTGAGTGGATGAACGCACTTGCCACCAAGCCTAACAATCTGAAGTCTGTAATACAAGAGAGCTGGAAAGAACTAACTCCTGTAAGCTGTTCTCTGACATCCAAACATGTCCACTGTCATTTTCTTCCACACACAACCTAAATAAATAAACTAGTGGATAGCTGAAATATGTTATGAAATTTTGTGCTAGAGAAATTATATCTTTACCGTCTCCCAGGAAAACAATAATATATATATGTAAATGTATATATATGTATATATACACACATATATATTAGATATACTGTGAAATACATTTGAATTTATTTGAAAATGAACAAGTGAGTATGTGTGAGTGATGCAATTTTTTTTGAGAAGAGAGATCATTCAGAATACATGATTAAGATGGAATAAATACAATGTGACTAATTATAACTTTATGAACCCCCTAAAAATTGAATTTTTACAATTACTTTCTGTTAGTGTTCATTTGAGGACAGATTTTGGTTGCAAGTCTCACAATCATTATATCCTCCACTATTTATATTAAATATTCAATTAGAAGTCTAGACGTTCTATTAAACAAAGACCAAAAAAAAAACTAAATTTTATGCTTATATATTATTCTGCTCACCTGACTACTAGAAAAATGGTTGAATTAATAATTTGCCTTTTTACAACATTCCTAAATGTCTCATGCATATATGTTTATATCTATATCTATATCTGTCTATCTATACCCAACATTTCAGTGATCCAAAGTATTAAATATTTGAATTTATTGGTTGAAATCACCTTGTTTCTTTATTCTTCTGTTTTATAATATAAATATACATACAAAGCCAGAATAAAAATAAAATAGAAAAGGAAAACATCTACCTTTCTCATTAATTCTTTATCTTTTCTTTTTTTTTTTTCTTTTTTTTTTTTTTTTTTTTTTTTTTGGTCTTTTTGAGACAGGGTCTCCCTTTAGTCTCAGCTGGCCTGGAACTCGCTATGTAGACCAGGCTGGCCTTGAATTCACAGAGATTTGCCTGCCTTTGCCTCCCAAGTGCTAGGATTAAAGGTGTTGCCACCCCACCTGGCTATCCTTTTGTTTTATAATATAAATATAATATAAAAACAGAAGGAAAATAAAATAGAAAAGGAAAATATTCATTCTATTAAGTTTTTATGGGACTTTTTAAAATTAAGTATATGACATAAACATGAAACACATTGTGTTTTCAACCTCTGTGTTCATTTTATATGTTTTGGAACTTCATATGTTTCAGAAGCTTAAATGTAAGCTGTGAGTCATGGGCAATGAAAAGAGCCATGTTAAGGAGAGAATCACAGTACTAAATTGTTGAATCACAGAGGTCTCAAAGCATCAGAAAAGTTTGAATATGGTTCTATGGTATCTGTAAGAATTTATATTTTAAATAGAATGTGATTGTGCAAATATTCTGTAGAAACAGTTAGTAAAATGCATTAGTAACCTAAGAAACTGCATCATCTGGAAAAATTGACATCCACTCTATAGTAATTATAGTAAAAGCATTTCATTAGATTTACCATTCTGGTCAGGCATCTGAGAAAATGAGTTTTCAATGAAACCTTTGCAAAATACTAAATGTTCCTTTGAGTATAAGCACCTGTCACCCAGAGATATCACTGAACTCAGAATAATTTGGCTGTGTTTTATTTAAATAAAAATAAAAAGAAAAGGAAACAAGAAAGGTTTTAGTTATGTATTTGTTAAAGGTGTCCTAAGATCATTTCTTTTGAGTTTTCTCTGTTGAATGAACATGTTCATTAATGTTTTGAAAACTTACAAAAGCTAAGGTTTACATTAATTTCACGTACTGCAGTGACTTTCAATGGTTTACGATTTTTAGTTTCTTTATATTTTTACATTTATTCTTTTATCATGTGCTTGTTTGTTTATACATTCATCAATGCTACAACATGTACGATGCTGATCATAAGACAATTTGTAGGATCACATTATACCTTGTAGTTTTCAGGGATGAAACTTAGGTACTCACAGCTAGCAGGCAGATGCCTTCACCAGCTGAGCCACCTCAATGCTCTTTACTTTCTTTTACCCCATACTAAACAAGGAATGACTCAATCACTTACACAAAAGATAAGCAATAGAATGTACACTAATGCAGGAAAAATTAACCTACTTGTTTTAAGGATGGGAAATGAACAAGCCATAAAATATTTAAAATAATTTCATTATTAAAAAATCAGCCCATTGCCAAGAAAATAATAGACATTTCCTATATGAAGTTTTTATTATTCATGTTCAAGTTAATCATTTATGTTTTACTATTTTCAGAATGATAGATTAAAACAAGATGTACAAGTATTGAGTTTAGGTGACCAGAATGCTGATTTTTTTAAAAATATCTACTATGTGTTATTGCTTTGTTTTCTGAAATTAACTAGAACATTTAGATTTAATATCTTAATTCATAAAATCTGACTTGAAGGGTACAGTGGTGTATTTCAAAAAAAAAAGTTTGTATTTATTCCAATAATTTATTTTTGGTTTGTTTATATTAGTGTATTGCACTGTATGTAAATGCACTGATATTGTGCACTGCTCAAGGAGCTCAAAGGGTGCCAGATCCCATGGGTTTCTTTAAATATTATTTCTTTGAAGGAAGAAAATGGCAAACCAAATTTCAAGTTTCTGATTTATAATAAGCTTTGTTGAGTGCTGCAAAAATATTTCTTTTGGTGGAGCAGCATCTGCACTCGCTCAAAAGCGGTGTTCTTTGGCAGCCATCTTGTTTCCAGCCTCCTACACCCGCAAGGCCTAGGGCAGAGACAGAAAGAGGAACAGAATGATAAGCTTCAGTTTAGGGGAGAATAACAAGTGTAACAGAATTTAATACAGAACAAATGCTGGAGAGCACTTACACGGTACTTTTGGTGGCACCTCTCAAGTTTTCTCAGGCCACATTCCACTTAAGAGCCCTAAGCCCCTGGCCCTAGGCTACCTGGCTTGTCAGGAGGGGTCACTTGATCTCCACCTCCCCTCAGAGGTTTCTTCTCTGGGAGGTATTTATGTCTGATGGCCAGGACCAATCTGGAAGAAAGTCTAATCATGCCATATTGAGCACTGCAGTTGTCAAAATCCTTAGGCTAGTACTAAGTGAGAAGATATTAATTTGATGGACCTTTTGTTGTTTGCTTGGTTGTAAGAAGGAAAATGACATTTATTGCAATGCAGGAACATTATTACCCGCCCTACTGGAGACTCCATAGAAATATTTGGATTTCTTTTATCTAACTAGAAAATGTTCAATCTTTGGAAAGGCATTAAACCTTAACTGCCTGAAAATTAATAGTTCATTGCTTTTGAGAATTCACATAGTGCCAGTCTCTGAGAATGACACGTGGTGGTGCATGCTTTAATCCTAGCACTTGGGAGGCAGAGACAGGAGGATCTTTGTGAGTTCAAGGCCAGCCTGGTCTACAAGGCGAATTCCAGGACAGCTGGGGCTAAAGGGAGACCCTGTCTCAAAAAGACCAAAAAAAAAAAAAAAAGAATTGGAAAAATAAAGTACATAGAAAATATGAACTGGAATATATCAGAAATAGAAACTATTTACAGATATAAAATTATTGCTCATTGATCAGACCCCATGCAAAGAATAAAATTTTTATTTATATTTATTTATTTATTTATTTATTTATTTATTTATTTTGGTCTTTTCCAGACAGGGCTTCTCCCTGTAACCACAGCTGTCCTGGAACTCGCTCTGTAGACCAGGCTGGCCCTGAACTCACAAAGATTCCCCTGCCTCTGCCTCCTGAGTGCTAGGATTAAAAGCATGTGCCACCACACCCAGCAAGAATAAAATTTCTAATCCTGGTTAAATGCTAGGTAATTAATAAATTTCTAACTATTAAATTTCATCTGGAATTTGAGAATTATTTCTTTGTATTTTTAATTTCTTTTTCATTGTTTAAGTAAATATATGTAAGTTCAACCATGTCATTCAGTGTCTCAGTAAGGCAGAAGAGAGTGTTGTAGGCCTTGAAGCTAGAGTTAAAAATGGTTATTAGCTTCCATGTGGGTGCTGGAAATGGAACCTCACTCCTCTATAAGAGGAGTCAGGGCTTTTAATCACTGATCCTTCTTTCCAGCCCTAAGGGAATTATTTCCTTTTTTAAAAGAGTGTAGAAATTTTGCATAGTTGTAGAAAACATTATACATATCTGGCTAAAGACTTATGTAATACTAGGAAGTAGCATTTGCTGTTACATATTTAAGATTGTGAATTTGTGTATTATGTATTTGATGAAAATATTTATAGAACACCTTTAACACAAAATAAAAGTAGATCAAAAATTAAATATTTCCCATCACATTTGATAGACCAGTAAGAATTTCCTGGCTCAAAGGCAATAAGGAGTACTACTTAACAGAGTTAGGAGGAGCCCAGCAGAACCTAGTCTTCCAGAGACCATTTGTTTTCAAATCAATACAAAGCCATGGTGCCTGGCAAGCTCTGGCTGTGAGGGTTTGAGGTGATAGCAGGGGGAAAAGGTAGCCTACCTAAATGTTTAGGCCATGAGGGTCACTGGAAAAATTCCTGGAGAACAGGTTGGGGTAATGTATCAAAATAATACTTAATTAGTACAAATCACTAATAGATCTATTTGTCTTTTATGTAAAAAAAAATATAAAACATTAAAGCTAAGCAAACCAAAGGAAGAGGAGTAGGTGGGAAAAATGAAAGAGCAATGGAAATAGAACTGGTTGGCAGTTTCACATCAGGCCTCTTCTGGCTATTCAAGGGGAGTTGGGTACGGAGTTAAAGCAGATACAATTTCTTTTTTGCAGACACTGACTCAGGTAGACAGATATATCCTGTCTTTAAGAACATTTGGTCTATTTGGGGGATTAATACACTCCCAGTAATTTCAGGTTTATTTTGTTGGTTTTAGCATGAATGGCTCCTATATAAATTGTCTGTTATTTGAAGAATAGATGCCCACTCAGAAACAAGAGATTTTCTGAAAAAGAAATTTCATTTTTATTTAATAAATATGAATTTTGTATAAATGTATTCTAAACAACCCCCCCAAAAACTATCTTCCTTATTGCATAAACATAACTGGAAAACTAAAATATATATTTAGTAGCTATAGAATTAAATGGGTAAGTATCATTAGGCATGATTAAATCCAAATCTTTGACTTTAAATATAACTCTATTTTCTGATCTGAAACATTGAAAAATTATTCATAGGCCTAATAATGAGGACACATTATTGTATTTATTACTTATCTGTATATTTTTACTTCTTAAATAGGTTGTGAATTTTTCTAAAACATCTCAACTTTTGCTACTGCATCCGTGATAGATAGACATGGTCCTCATCATCACTAGAGATGGACAGTTTTTGTTGTTGTTCAAGTGTTCAAAATCTCAATGACTCCCCAGTGAATAGGTAGATTTACACTTTGAACAATTACAAGTTGTTCTACAAAGAAGGTAACAAAATGTTTTGGACCATTTTATAGTTTTTTTTAAGTATTTTACTTATTATTATTTTTTTATTTTAAATGTATGAGTGCATTGCCTATATGTATACAGATGCACCTGTGTCATCCATAGTGCACAGAGGACAGAAGAGGGTGTTGGATCCCCTGGAACTGGAGTTGCAGATATTGTTAGCTGCCATGTGGTTTCTGGGTATCAAACCAAGGAACTTTCTAAGAAAAGAACAGCCAGTGCTGTAACCTCTGAGCCATCTCTCCAGTGGATACCCCTCCACACCTTTTAATTTTTTTTTTTTTTGGTCTTTTTGAGACAGGGTATCCCTGTAGCTCTGGCTGTCCTGGAACTCACTCTGTAGACCAGGCTGGATTTGAACTCACAGAGATCTGCCTGCCTCTGCCTCCCAAGTGCTAGGATTAAATATGAATGCACCACCACGCCAGGCACATTTAATTTCTTAATGACATTGTCATATATCTTGCTACTCCTATAACAAGAATGAAATGATCAGATGTACAGTGGAACACACACACACACACACACACACACACACACACACACACATATATATATATATATATATATATATATATATATATATATTAGAATTTATGCCAGATTTCATGTTTCCTCTCTCTACATCCTCCCACTGTTCTAGTGGACAGCAAAGAACACTTGGTAATATATGTATTCTCACCTCAGCCACAATTAGCCTCACTATTAAACAAACATTTTTATGACTTTAATTCAGCATTCTGTGATCTAGTGTTACATTTTCTTGTTATTTCATACATACATATAATGTCTGTCAATAATCTACCCTAATTCCCTCTACTCTGGTTACTCCGTTAGCCCTCCCTTAGCCTTCTCACCCATTTGTGTGCTTACATTTTTGGTAAAACTGCTGAGTTCCCTTAATGGTGTCTGCAAGTGCATAGCCAGGAAAATATAGTACAATTTACTCTGCATGAGTATGCCTGTATGTATGTATATCTGAAGAGGCCTGACTTTCCCTCCACCAGCAGGTACCAATGTCAAATAACTTCTCAGCTAGGTATAGGATTTCAAGAAACCCTCCCCATCCATGTCAGGACTTTGTTAGCTTGGTTTTGTGGGTTCAGTCACAGCTGCTTTGACTTCATGTGTGCATTAGCCCTAGTATGTCCAGTAAAAGTGGTTATGCTGCAGATGTCCACTATATCCTCTAATATTTTACGTATATTATCCTACTAATCCTTGTGGGGATGAAACTTTGTGTGTGCCTTGAATCGAGAACTTGTAAGACCTGTCCTGGGAGATCTCCAGTTATCTGATATCTCTGTGGGCATTCAGAGTTATCTGTAGCAGGAAGATTTGGGATATTACAATGATTCTTGCTTCGCCCTATCTCTGGAAAGTTTCAGGCGCCTTCCCTTGAGGCATTGAGCAAAATGTCACACCTCTAGTTACCTGTTGAGCAAACCGGAGCTCTGCAGCCCCCAGATTAGAACCCAGGTGTCTCACCCCGCCCTTCCATCTGCTCCCCACTCCTTGCACATAGTCTTGAATATATATACTTCACTGACAGAAAATAAATGGGGTTCCTATTCTCCCCGGCTCTCAGAGTGCTTGTGAGTTCCTTCATTTCCACAGGTGATCTCCTGTGGTTTTCCCTCCCCCCTTCTTGCAGGAGCAAAGCCTAGAGACTGTCAGCCTGCAGGCAGGAGACAAGTCCTGGAGCTGAGCCAAGAAGGGAAGGACAGCTTGTGGAATGCAGTCACTCATGATTCAAAGACATTGAACAAGAACAAGGACAACTACAACGACAAATCCTTACTTGCTGCTCTGAGATAAATACTGGAATCTCTACCTGAACATTGGGGTAGGCAATGGTGAGAATTCGAATCTGTTACCCATTACTTTATATAAGAAAGATAAATTTTTCTTCTTTATACAGTAGTTTGCATGGACTACTAGAAAGTGTTTCAGACACATTGCAATCTTCTCTCCTGTGTCACTGGCCCTCTGCAGCTGTGAGCTCTTTCTTTCTTATCAGGGAGAGCAAACGAGTATTTTATGGGTCAGGTCTTGAAATATTATAATCAGATCTACTTTCAATCTATTCACTATGGTGAATTCACCTGTGATTCAGTGACTATTTATCAGAAAGCAAATATAACTGCATTTTGTACACACAAAACAAACAAGGATGAATCCTGTCGGATATTGATACATTTTTAGAAGAAAATCAAGGAACATAGAGTTAGTAAGTTCACAGGGCTGGAAATGACAGAAGAAATTAAGGAACTTGAATCCACAAAATATTACTCAGAATTCTGTATTCTCACTCACCTTCTATGCTATGTTCAAAAGGCCTGTTTACTTATTGTTTCCAAAAAGAATGATTAAGGAACATATAATTATCTGGACTGTAGAACATTTTTGAGATACTTCTCTGAGTGATTCAATTTAAAATACAATACTATCTAAATATTTGATAGGAAGCACTTTTCTGTCTGGAACTGGCTGGTATTATTTACTGTTATATTCAGTTTATATATTCAAAAGAGTACTCCCTTTATTTTTATGTTTACCTGAGAACATTATAATTTATCCCTTAGCTTTTTTTCTACATTTATTTATTATGGCAGATAACCATTAGGTATAAAAAGACAAACCGATAACCCACATTTTCTTTCAGCAATGCAGAAGTTGTTTTAAAAATGCAGAATCAAAGTATGAGTATCAATAATTACTTGGAAAAGTCATTATGTATAATGGACTTGGATTTGGAGAGACCATTGTGTTTTTTCCTCTTCTGAAGAAAATGGAAGAAACCTTAACCAAGGCACCATAAGGTTCAAGTGGAATAGAAAATAAATTTAAGTCACCTCATTCCTTTCCATTAACTGAGAATGGAACTATATTGTTAATGGTCTGTGAATCTTTAATTACAGGTAAATGTTCCTGTTAGTATCTGTCCTCAGGGCAAAAACGCAAACATTTTGTAGCATGAAAGAAGCAAAGAAATGAATTTATGCTTTAATGAACTGTAGCGTCTCATTATTCACTTAATAAGATATGACACTTTGACTTTGTACTGGAAACAAACTGGGAATATAAGGCCCAATTTGCATTCAAGGAAATTGTTTACTCTGAAAATTTACCCAATGAATAGTAATTTTCATTTCCTATCTTGAGCACTTTCTCTTTGTTTTTCCTTTTTATATTTTAATTAGTTCAAAGTAATTATTTGAATATTCAACTTTAATTTTGCATTTAATCTTAAGGGAAATTATTCATGGAAAATATCCTATTAGGTTTGTCATTTCACTGTGACACTGTATATTTCCTTTCCATATTGGAACAAGCAAAATCAGATTTAACAATTGGCCTAGATGATTCTGACCTATCCCTCTAATAAAGTACTTTTCATTATGTAGCATTGCCAGATTTAATTGAGCATTTAATTCATAGGTTTTCACTTTGATAGTTACCTGAGGATTTATATCAGGTTTCAAATTAAAGCTAAAAGATGGAATTGATTTGATTGAAACATCAAGCTCAAATTCTGATGAAAAGAAATCAATATTTTTAGCAGGTTTGTCATTAAGGTTTTATTGTTGTTGCTCATGCTTGGAATGGGATACAGGTGGAAAAAATAACCATGTTTGATGAGTTTCTAGCTTAACAAAGAAAGTTAATATTTACTGCTATAATAAAATGGAAAATTTAATGTTATATGAAGGTGCTCATATATTAAATATCCATAAAGTTTAATTGTATTAGAAGGCAAAGTTTATAATTTCAGCACACATGGTCACAGTTCTACAACACATGGTAATTTACAGCTGCAAACACAAGGTGAGTCACTCTTTTCATGAGACTTATTTGACATTTGCTATCTGAACTTCCTTTGAATTCTTTTAACAATAGTTTGTACTGAGAGAAAAATAAATTGTCAGAAATGAAAAGAATTAGCATACATGTCAGAGTAAAAATACTAAAAAATAGTACCAGATAGTTTGTGTTTTATATTGCAAAAATATTGCTTCCAGTTCGAAAGGGAGGAGAAGGAAAACAGTACAGTAAAGCATCAGAAATGGTTTGACATGTTTTTATGGGTTGGGCTTTGTGTATAGCTCAGGGCTAATGTCCTATTCTAGTATGTGTGAAATCCTGGGTTTAACCCCAATAAGAGAGAGAGAGAGAGAGAGAGAGAGAGAGAGAGAGAGAGAGAGAGAGACAGAGACAGAGACAGAGTCATATTCTATGGGAGAATTCTATGCACCAACAATTATTTCTAGGATAAAATGGACCAAAATAAAAATAAAATAATAGGGCTGCAGAAATGGGTCAGTGGGTAAAGACTGCAAAGCCTGATGAGCTGAATTAGATCTCTCTGGAAGGAAAGAACTTACTACAAGCTGTTTTCTGACCTGCACAAGCATATTATAATATGTGCACACCCACACAAAATAGAGAAATTTATATATATATATATATATATATATATATATATATAGAGAGAGAGAGAGAGAGAGAGAGAGAAAGAGAATAAAAGAAAGAAAATAAATAGAACATTATACACACACACATATATATACGTGTGTGTGTATGAGTATAAATGAATTAGTCTAGGTAATATATTTTACTTTGAGAAGTTTAATAAATGTTCTTACGTACTGATATATCCATGAATATATTTCAGTTTCATTTCTAAACTACTTTAAAGATAATTGTTTTCAAACATAAATATTATATACATGTTTACAAATTATAGCTTATAATCACCCTGAAATAATATTGTAGCATTTATTTATTCATTTATGTATTTGTGTATTTATTTATTTATCTTATATGAGTGTATTTCTTGCATGTAGGTAGGTACACCAGTGTCCTGCAATGTCCCTGGAAGTCAAAAGAAGTCCTGGAATTTGAGTTACTGACCATTGATAGCAGCCATGTGGGTGTAATAAATTGATCCCAGTTCTTCTGCAAGAACAGTCACTGCTTTTAACCACCTACACATCTCCCCAGCCCCTTTTTTTCTATTAAAGTGTTCATTCCCAGCCCTCATCTGAACAGTTAAGTAATCCCAGAAACAGCTAACCATATCAATACCTATGTCATGGTCCTTTCCCATTTCATTTTTAAGGCTGATAAATTCCCATCAATACTGTGAGTTACATCATATGTAACTAGTGATGTGATCATCAATGTTGATTTCAATACTGTAGGATGGTTTTTTCTTCTTTGAAACACCTGACAGGCTACATATATAGGGGAGGAGCCTGGGGCAATGCCAAGCCAACTCATGACCTGCACATGCCTGATGGTCCTGCAGAAGGTGGATGAAATTTTGGAACTCTGGACTTTGGGGGGGAGGGAGTATATAAAAGGATCCACCATGTGCGTCTTGCTCTCTCCATTTTGGGACCAGCATGAAGAGTAGAAGGTACAGGATCACTAGGGTAAAGAGAGATGCCCAGTCCTAGGTGACACATCTATAGTTGCAACTCTATGCCTAAGGCTCATGGAACATAGTGGATCTAGAGGTTGAGAGAAAAATAATGCATCCCTCAAACCTGACCAGAGAAATTTTCTTATACAGTAGAGTCTGATGCACATAGAAGGGCACAACTGGCCGGGGTCTAAAAAAATAAGTGACTACATAGTGTGTATCCATGGATAGGATCTTATATTGTAAATCACCCACCGACAGAGTGGGAGGACGGTTGTAAGAGCAAAGCTTGGCCCATGAACACAGGTGAGCAGAGGGTTTCAGCTCACATGTGAACTTGCAGCAAAGGTGGCATCGATATCAAGACCAATAAAAACTCAATTAAACAAGGCCCCAGATGGAAGGGGAGAAATGGGTCCCTGGCAACCCTAGACTATGAAATACTGGAGAATGTTGGTTACTGGTTAAGAAAAGGGAGAGTATTCCTTATTTGCATTCCCTACATGGGCTGACTGGACTCCAGTGGATGAATTTGTACTGAAGGACATCTGGTTACAAATGAGTAACTGAACAAGACTTACCATGCATGGCAGAATACCATGAGGTCTGTTGGTGGCTTGGAGGGGTAAGGATCAGGAAGGGTGTTTAAATTTGATTAAGAACTTTTTTATAAAATTACAAAAGCTCATTGAAAGAAAACAAATATTTCTGGGCTGGAGACATGGTTCAGAGATTAAGAGCACTGGCTGCTCTTGCAGAAAACCTGGGTTCCATTACCAGCACCCCCACATGGCCGCTAACAAGTGTTCCTAAATCCAATTCCATGGAAATCTAATACATTCTTCTCTCTTCTGCAGGCATTGAATTGCACAGGTGCACTTATATACATGCAGACTATATATCCATAAACATAAAAACTAAAACAAATCTTCTAATATGATATTCCAATACAAATTCTCAGGCTCTTTCTCTCTTTGTATGAATATGTGTCTACATGATCAAACTTATAAACATTTCCTCCTCAGAATCATTAATTCGTGGTGTATCATGTTATGATAATAATGCATCAAATTTTCCTCAGATGAATGTGATTTATTTAATTTTACAATGCAATTCTGATTGTCTTTACACTTTTCAGACTGATGTATTACTTTATAGCAAGGATATTTTATCTGTTTTCCAAATAAACTATGTATTAATAGTTATTTCATTTTCCTAGATACATTTTCTTAGAAAATTCTATTTTCAAATTATTTGATAATTTTTACATTGCATTTATTTGTATATTTATTTATTTTATATATCTGTATGGTCAGAGAATAACTTGCTGAACTTAATTTTATCCTTCCACTATATGATTTCCAGGGCTTGAGCTCAGGATGCCAGATTTCATGATGAGTACCATCACATCCTCAACCATCTCAATGCCTCTAATTTTTAGCAACTGAATTGTAAGGACCGTGTCCCTTTATTTATCCTCATTTCTGCTTCTATTTGTAGGTGATTTTTTTCTTCCTTCAGACTAGAATTTCCAGTAAGCATTTTTCTATATATTTTCCCCATAAGCCACACTTACCATTTCAGTTTAAAAATGACTCTCTGAAAATTACTCTTTATTAGTTTAATCAAAAATTATTCTAGGTTAAAGTCATTTGACTGGAATATCTTCCGTTCACGATTATGGCTGACCTTGAATTCTAGTAAGCAAAAATTCATGCTAAAGTATTAAATGTTTTCTGGTCACTCAGGTTAGTAATCCTGTTTTTATATCAATTTTTATTTGTTTCTATTATTAAAGCATACAATTCTTGGTTATTATTCTTAAAGTTTACTAACTTAACTGTGTAAGTGGATTATTTTCAATAACATTCAGCTCTTTTAGTGATCCAGTTGTTTTGTTTCCCTTCTTATGTATTTGACAAGTTAATGTCATTAATATAATGGAATTATTTGTAAAACTAGAATAGTGGTTATATTTATTTATGAAATAAAGATACACCATTTATATTTTAAAATGCTTTAGCAATTCAAGATGTCAAAGTTTTGTAATTTTGGAAACATTTAAAAGTAGGATAATAATTAAATTTTTTACTAACCTATTTTACCTACTTAAGAGATATGTAGTTTTCTTATTTATAAATACTTTATTATTTCTATGGGTTTTTTTTTTTTTTTGGTCCTTTCAAGACAGGTCTTCCTGTAGCCCCAGATGGCCTGGAACTTGCTCTGTAGACCAGGCTGACCTTGAACTCACAGAGGTCTGTCTGCCTATGCCTCCTGAGTGCTAGGATTAAAGGTGTGCACCACCACGCCCGGCTATTCCTTTAGTTTTTACTGAACTTTAACACATATCATTTAACATTTCTTAATAAAATTTAGATTTATATCCATTCCCCCTTCTATGCCCCCAACCTCTCCAGAGCTCATCCATTCTGCCATACAAGTCTTGCATATTTTTCTCAGTCCTTTCTTTTTTTTAAATTTTCAATGCAGAAGTTCACTGTTTAGGGCAGAAGTTTACTGTTTTCGTCAGTTCTTGAGCAAGTCTTTTGTTGTTCTTTTTTATTTATATTCCTCTCTCTCTCTCTCTCTCTCTCTATATTATATATATATATATAGAATATATATATATATATCTGCACATATACCAAATTACGATATCTGAAAATAAAGTATACATTAGGTAGAACACATGTTTAGGGATTCACTTTTTAAGAGTAGAGTTGCATGCAAGTAAAAAGAAATGAACTTGCTACCTGACCCAGTCGTACCACTCCTGCATGTATACCCACAAGATTCATCCTATTGCAGATATATGTGCATAACCATTTTTTGTACCTCCCTTCTCAGTAGCAAAGAGCTGGAAGCAACCCCAGTGTCCTTCGCCTGACATGTGGATAAAGAAAATGTGGTATATCTAAACAATAAAGTTCTGTGCAACAGTAAAGAAGGATGTAAAAGGATGGAACCAGAAGCCATTATGGTAAGTGATGTAACACAGTCTCAGAAAAACAAACAATATATGGTGTCCCTGAATTGTGGATCCTAGCACCAAATCCTTATTTGTAAGGCAAACTGAGTAACATTTTTTTTCTTTTTTAGTAAATATAATACCTGATGGAATTACAAAAAAGAGCACATTAAAACATACATCAACTTGCTATTTAACTTAAGAATGTAAAGTAATATAATTTCCTCTTGTTTTACGGACATATAACTATTAATTATATGTGGAGGATCTAATTTCAATGTCCTTGTATAAAACCCAAAACTCTACACACTGCTTTTCTCTCTCTCTCTCTCTCTCCTCTCTCTCTCTCTCTCTCTCTCTCTCTCTCTCTCTCTTCCTGCTCAATATATATATATATATATATATATATTCATATATTCTCCTTTTTACCTGTTCAGATTCTTCTACTACAGGGCTAGTTCTTTAGCTTAAATTCTTTGATAGTGGATGAATTTGGAGGAATCTAACTGACAGTCTCTGTTCTTGGCACTGAAGACAGGCTGGATTAAAGTTGAAAACTTGTGTTTAAAGTTTTCACTCTAGGCGCTGGAAAGATAACCTAGCGGTTAAGAGCACCGACTGCTCTTGCAGAGGACCTGGGTTTGATCCCCAGCACTCACATGGTGGCTAAGAACAGTCTGTAACTCCAATTCCAGGAGAACTCCAGTTCCAGGGGAATCCGAGACCCTCTTCTGATGTTCGTGGCATTGTAAGACATGGGTGCACAAACCTACATACAGACAGTACATTCGTACACATATAAAAATAAATTAAAAAAAAAACAAAAAACAAACAAACAAACAAAAAGAATAGCAAGTGTTCTAAAATAAATAAATAAATAAAATAAATAAATAAAGTTTTCATTCTATTTGAAAGCTATTTCATTTATTTTCATTTCATCTTTGTGGGTACATTGCCTGCATTTACGTAGGTGTGTCTGTGTCCAACAATGACAACAGAGATTAAAAGAGAGTGTTGGATCATCTGGAAATGCAGTTACTGACAATCATTATCCTCCATGTGGGTGCTGCTAATCAAACACAGGTCTTCTGCAAGAGCAGTAAATGTTCTTACCTGCTGATACATCACTCCAACACCTTGAAATTGCATTTCATTAGAACTTATTTTAACAATGAAAACAAGTGAAACCAAGGATGATTTCATGACCCAGAAAAGATAAAATGAGTATGCAGAATTGCCAAAATTATATTTTAACCTTTGAGGGAAAATATTCTCTAGCAGGAAATTTTTCAGACAGATTCATTCATATGTCATAAAGCTATGTCACTATAAATGCAAGTGTGATGGATTTGAATAAGGGAGGGCTTGAATGAGTGAAATTGACACATTTAACAGGGGAGTGTCCTAAACAGATGGCTCTGTCAAAACCACATGCCAGCTCGACAGTCTGACACAGATCCATGTTCTGATTGAGACAATATGATCTGGATATAGTGCTGTAACATCAAAGTTCAAAATCCGTTTGTTCTGGAATGGATTCATGTTCTTATGCCTTATTTTGGTAAAATTTCCATTCAACTATCATTGCGATAATGTTTTCAAAAATTATTTTTTGTGACATGTAGCAGTAGGAAGCCTACCCTGGAAGTTTGGCCTAAATCCTACTTATCTTTGTGGATTCTCAAGTTTTCTACAGTAATTTTAAAGTTTACCACTGAAGGAGCTTCTCTGAGGTTTGTCTCTGGGCCTGTTTTGATATGTTATTTGAGTAGGTATCTCTTCACATCCTTTCAAATCTTTCAATATTTTGGGGGAAATCATACCATTATTTTTGAATCCTACCCCTTTTTCTTTGAGATATCAGAAATGTACCATTTCAGGCTTTGTAATAACATGATTTCTAAAGCTTTCTCTACTAGTTCATTAAAGGAAACTTAAAGCCAATTTTTAAATACTACTGCACACTCATATATTATTTTACATATATATTTTTTCTTAGAGTTTGAATTTTAGCTGTCTGGTTTAAATTCTTATTTCCTTTCATTTATTAGGATATACGTCTAGTAAATCTCTTTCTTATTCATATAAGTTACTCCAATTTTCATATTCACTTTCCAGTACATGTTCTGATAAGTAGGCTGAATAATTATACTTTTATTTTTAATCTTTTAAAAACTCCACATCTCATTTTCCTGAGGAAATGTAATTTTAAAGAAAATACCTTATGTATTAGTTAATTTTCCGTTGCTGTGATAAAACACCATGACCAAGGAACTTATAAAAGGAAGAGTTTATTTGAGCTTACAATTGACGGTTCCAGGGAATTAGAGTCCATTGTGGCCGGAGGTATGGCAGCTGGATCTGGAGCAGCAAGCTGAGGGTCACATCTCGCAAAGAGCACAGGAAGCAGAAAGAGCAACTGGAGACCACGAGGCTTGTTAAACTCACTAAGCCTGCTCCCAGTGATATACTTCCTCTAGCAGGGCCACACCTTCTAAGACCTCCAAGAACAGTGCCACCAACTGGAGACAAATGTCTGAATACTTAAAGCCTATGGGGGACACTCATTCAAACCACCACACCTTATTTTAAATAATCTGATAAGTGTTTTGTGTCATTACATGTGATAGTATATTTTTTCAACTTGAAACAACCTAGAAGCACTGCGAAAAAAAAGAAATCTCATCTGTACAATTTTCCAGACAAGATGGGCCTCTGGCCATGTCAATGAGGAGTTGTCTTAATTGCTAGTTGATATGGGATTGCCCATCCCACTATGGGCTTTGGCAGATGGACTTGGGCTGTATAAGGCAGCCAGATGATGCTACTCATCTGTTCTGTACACAGATTCCTGCCTTGAGTTCATGCTTTATCATCTCTCAGAGATGTAGGGTAATATGTACCCTACATAGAGCTTTATTTGTTTTTAGACCCTAAGTTGTTTTTTAGTCAGCGTTTTATCACAGTGACTTAAAAAACTACAATACTTCTAAATTTCAGCATGAATTCATTTCTTCTACTTTTTGTATTGATGTATATTAACAAAGTATGTCTCCTCATAAATAAGTACAGAGTGCATGTTTAATATTCTGAGTCCTCTGAGAGAACTTCATAAAGAAAACAGTGCTAGCTGTGGCAAGGATTTTAACTTGGATCATATTTAAGGATATGGGTCTGGAGAGAAGGCTCAGCAGTTATGAACACTAACTGCTCTTCCAGAGAACCTGAGTTCAATTATTAGTACCCATGTCACAGCAGCCTTTAACCCCAGCACTTACTCAAACACACACACACACACACACACACACACACACACACACACACACAATTAAAATTTAAAAAAAATTAAATAAAATAAAGTTTAGGCTGCTACCCATGCAAGATATTGCATCAATAGATAACAAAATCTTCATCATTTAAAGTCCATGACTCTTGGTCTGTAAACCTTGTTGAGAAACAATAAAACATCAAGAAAAATTTAACATCATGTATACAATGTCTGTAAAGAAGGAGAATTTCAAATTAGGAATATTTCACATCTGCCAAAGCAGCTGATGCCCATATGTGTTCCTAAATTTCTGCAGAAGGTTTATGTTCACACAGTTGCTGTTCTATAGAGATATTCACTCCTCTGAGGAAAACAAATTTACTATCTTCAGAAAGGAACTCACTAAAAATTCCTTAAAGCATATGATTAAAACCTGACATTCCGTGCTCAATGAACATGTCTTCTTTGGTGAACGATTTGAAATCTTTATTTTGCAATACCCCTGGATTGTGCTCACATTTGCACAATTGACAGAGGGGCAACAGAGCACTACACATTCTGCCCGTGTTTCGGACAACATATGTGGAATAGACTAGATGGCAGAGAGATTAAGAGTAAAAATACGGGGGCTGGAGAGATAGCCTAGCGGTTAAGAGCACCGACTGCTCTTGCAGAGGACCCGGGTTCGATCCCCTGCACCATGGCGGCTAAGAACCATCTGTAACTCCAATTCCAGGAGAACTCCAGTTCCAGGAGAATCCGAGACCCTCTTCTGACTTCCGCGGCATTGCACGACACGGGTGCACAAACCTACATGCAGGCAGTACATTCATAGAAAAATAAAATTAATAAAAAAAGAGTAAAACTACATCCTTTAGATTGATTTTTTTTTAAGCACCATACGTTAGAATATATGGATCAGTAGAGAGGAGCAAACATTGGCATTATTTTTTCTTGTTTCTGTCTTTCAGGAACAAAAGCCTCGTCTCCACCTCTACATGGAGGTCACAGTCGGCTGTGGCTTATAATCATCCTCAATTGTAATTTATTTCAAGAAAAATGTGTTTTCTTTACATAGATCAAATTTGTGATCTAAAATACCTGTTTTTTTTTTTTTCCTTCTTTGGTTTTATTTTCTTTTGTTTCTGTGTTATTTATCCTTGTATTCATTCTATAGATTTATTCTCAACTTTAATTTCATTGGTGAATATTTATGGAATACTTAATTATATGATAATTTCTGGTTCTGGAAATTAAACCAAGAGCCTGTTTAAGAAGAAATTTACTATTGAGCTACATTCCCAGCCCCCATTTTTTTTTCTTACTTTTATCCTTTTTTTGGTATTTTTGAGACAGGGTTAGCCCTCCCCTGACATCCTGGGCATTACACAATACAGATGCACTTACATACATGCAGGCAATACACTGACACATAAAATAAAATTTGAGGAAATAAAATATGAGAAGCAGACAGAGATGGAGTCTGTATTGATACCATGATTAACCAGAAGTGTCATGAGGGTGTTGGTGCTGAAGCAACTGCTGCAGCTGCTGAAATCAGGTTTGAATGTTAAGCTGCAGACTTCCACTGCTAGGTGAAAGGCCAAAATGATCAGGAGCAGAAAATAGGCTGTTTCGATAGTACTTTGTCAATCTGGGACAAAATTCAGGAACATTCGATGAGTCCACAGTGCTTGAAGCATATATCAATTATCAGACAATAGGTTAGTGTGGAATCATGCACTGGAAGTGATTGGTCCCCATCTTCTTACAGGGTCCAGTGAAGGGAGTTGTACCATTTCCTTTGTCTGGTATACTCAAGAAATTCCTGGCCCTGGTTTTCCTCATATGGTTTTAGTATTTCCATGTGTCTCCAAAGTTTCAATTCATGTGATTAACTGACAAGATGGAATCTTAGGGATTCTCAAGTATTTGAGAGATGTGCAGTTTTTGGGTCTGCTGTCATCCTTCTGCTTATAAAAAGGAGTCTCCTAAAGCAATTCACAGCCTGAAAAAAAAAAAAAAAACATTTTAAACACTGTGGAGGAACCTAGAGTAGGGCGCAGCTTGTCTCTGTACACTTATGTTTTCTTAGACTGATAAATTAAAATGATATTTGGCTATTAAGGTATAAAAGTTTAACAATAAAGTAGCATACAAGTCCCCTTGAAGTTTGATTCCACTTAATGATATGTTTATTAAAGTGGATGAAAATCAATTTTGAAAGAACAATTTCTGGAGAATTACAAAAATTTTGGGAATTGTCATTGTTTTAGTACCTCACTCACCACATTATAAGGTACATAAATCATACAATTTTTATACCCAACCATAAAAATATTGTGAAATTATATTTGATTTCTCCTGTGTATTAAGCAAAAGTTTATGTAAAATAGAAACGGAAGGTAACACTATATTCATTATTGTCATTATTTTATAACTGTCACAAAACATGTATAACTCCAATGAATAATTTGATACTGTATGTTTTAACTTAGGAACTCATCACCCAGTAAAGGGACTATAGTAGCTTAAGCATGTATATAATTTCAAAAGTTTATCTTTGATATGCCAGAAATATAATCATAAAATTTGTAGGACTCCCCATCTTAAATGTAAATTATTGTGTATCAAGTGATGGAAATTTGAATACTTATGGGGCTCCCTAATTAGTATAATAATATTAATATTCTTAGATGTCAGATTTACGTGGCTGAATAATGTATTTTCCAATTTTAGTGGATTATATGTCATTGTATGTGTTTTTCCCCAGCTCTAACAAAATATGATAGATTTATTCTGCTTTGAACTACTTACTAGATGTCTCTGAAGCATAGTTAAAGATGTACAATGTGCAATAGATGTAAAAAATGATTTGTTTACATTACACCATATAAATGAATTGTATGCTTAATGTGTTGGAAATTATTTGGTGTAATATGGTAGCTCATACCCCTGTCACGAGATTACTACGATAAACAAGATCTTCATCTAATTTAGTTTTATAAGTTCTCAAATTCAATGCAGGATTTTAATAATAATAACGTGATCTTAATAATACACATATCAATTTAACATATAACACGTATGCTATTTTAATTCTTATTTAATAAAAATATCCCTTTAAAATTGTAATTTAACATTTAAAAATCATATACAATTTATCTATGTAGAAGATACCAAATGAAAAATAACATTTCAACTTTTTTTGCATCAGACCTAGTATTTCAAAACATAAAGTCTTATAAACAAAATACTACAGTTCTGCTACTTCACTGACATCTCTCTGAACTACAATCCTGACATTGGTACTTATATCATGAATTAATCGATATATATATATATATATTATATATATCTATATATATTTTTTTTTTTTTTTATAGTATTTACTTTTTAATGCATAAAAATAAAATTTCTTTTTTTTTAATAATTTTTTTTAAATTTTATTTATTTCTGTACGTGTATGAATGTACTGTCTGCAGCAAGTCTGTGCACCCGTGGCGTGCCAATGCCGCGGAGGTCAGAAGAGGGTCTCGGATCCCCTGGGAACTGGAATTTCTCTGGAATTGGGGTTTCAGACGGATCTCGGCCGCCATGTGGGTGTCTGGGATTGAACCCGGATCCTCTGTAAGAGCCGTCGGCACTCTTAACCGCTAGGCCATCTCTCCAGCCCAGAAATAAATTTTCTACACACCTAATTTTTGGAATTTTACTAGTTTTAAAGAACAGTTTTTTTTATTATTTTTAATTTTTATTGATGCTTTGTTGCATTTGTACATCATTTTCCATTCAGTCAGGCATATTTCCCTTTCCCTTCCCCCCCACCCCCACCCCATCCCAGATCATGTATTCTGCCATAACTGTCCTGCATCTTTCATTGGTTTTTTTTTTTTCATTTTTAGCTATAAGTGATAATCCATGAGTACAAGCATCCTTCATGCAAAACCTATCTGCAGGCTGTTGTGCCCAAACACCTACAGCCCCACCATCCAGTGGGGGGTGACAGGTTGTTTGTTCAATCAAGTTGATCAAATGAGTGTCCAGACTACATTGCTGTAGTTTCACCATTCACCCCAATCGCAGCCCTTACATTCTACCACGCCCCCTCTTCCGCAGGTTGTTCCCTAGGCTTAGAAAAGGGGCACAGGTGGATGAGAGGTAAAACAGTCCACTCTCTCTGGAGCTGTTGACTTGGACTCTGGTCAATTCTGGCTGTTTCCTTTCATGGGCTGACAGTTTGTTCAGGAGTAACCTTTCGATCCTACTAATGAAGAGTTTTATGCTTAAGCTTGAATTACATTGAGATATTCATATACAATGTAATGCTCATAAAAGTTACACACTAGGGGCGCTGGAGAGATGGCCTAGCGGTTAAAAGTGCCAACTGCTCTTGCAGAGGACCTGGATTTGATCCCCAGCACCCACATAGAATCTAAAAACTGTCTTCGATTCAAGTCCCAGGGGAATCTGACGCCCTCTTCTGACCTCAGTGGCATTGCACAACACAGGTGCACAAAACTACGTGCAGACAATACATTAATACACATAAAAATAAATTTAAAAAACTAAAAGAAAAAAGAATTACACACTGGTTTAGTGGTGTTCAAATTCACCTGAACCAAAATGTGTGTACTTCGTATGCCAAGAACTGGATTTGTTCAGTCTTAAGTCATGAGACATTTCATTTAGTAGTTTTTTAGATATTAATTATTTTGTAGCAATTTATAATAAATGTAGTTGTTTAAATGAGTAAACATTTTTCTGTAATTTCTCTGGGAAAGGCTGAATTGAGGCCTAGGATGGCTTTAGGTTACTTGAACAGGTGCATTCCCCTCAAGTTTCAACTGTGACTCAATGAATTCCTGAGATCACTGGTGTGGTTGTTGATTGGACTTGAAAGCCCCCAGGATATTACACAAAGTCGCTCAGATCTAAACCCAGTTATGGCCTATTGGAAGTCCACAAAGGAGTTCAGTTATCATGGAAGAAAGGCCAGGAGCAAAGAGGGAAGAGCTTCTGAAACTCATTTATAGTTTTCTCTATATCACCATTCAATTTTTCAGTTCTTCTTACTATGAGTGATCTTATGATGACGGCTGATGATAAAACCTTATGTAATTTGTAGTTGTTTAATTTTTCTGTGTAATCTGAGCACAAAATTATTTTCATACAGTGTCTCTTCTTTTTTGTTTGTAATTAAAAATAATGGTAATCAATTGTTTCAAACTTATAAGCTCCTATGTAGCTTCACTCTTCCTATCTTCAAAAATTTTAGGCATGAAGATTATCTCTGTTTACTGAATCTGGTATTCAATATGTTTGAATATACTTCAGAATTTTGCAGAAGTGCTGTTACATGAATATTTAAATTACATCTCTAAAATATTTGTAGTACCTAGTCATGTTCAGACAGAACCAACAAAATGGAACACATCTAAGAAAGAGTCAAGAACAACCTCTGTATTTATGAGAAAACAAAGTGAAACCCAAGTAAGAGCAACTGTTACCAGTGAGACATGTTGATGAAGGTTTCTCACACCACCTAGTCATGGTCTTGCAATCAATGATGGATTCACAGGAAAAACTTCATATTAGGGAATTCAGCACTCCATAACTTAGTGCATCCCAAGTTGACAAGTGTAAAAAGTAGCCATAAATAAATAGCTGTTTGGTGCATAATGATATATATCCTATATCACATTTCAGGTTGAACTGAATTACAGTGCCAATACTGGGGATTTGAGAAGTAGCCAAGAAAAAGCCTTAAACAGAAACTTAGTCACATCAATGAAATAATCAGTCAATAAACCATCATTGTCATTATCATCATCATTATCACCAGCATTATCATCATCATCATCATCATCATCATCATCATCATCATCATCTCAAGAAAGGGGCCAGACAGAGAAATTCCCTGTCTAACCTGGACTCTAGACAAGAGGAAAAATGTACATACTTTTTATTTGGAGGTCTGAATCAAAATTTGCAATGAACTACTCAAATTTATACTAATTTTGTATCCAAAGTCATAACAAGATTATCATTTATAGGAGTCTGAGTTTTATAAAAATTAAAAATAAAGATTTCAATGAATGCAGTCAAAACAAGACCATTTCCATTGCTTTATGATGTTGTAGAGGTATGAATGTAACCATGTTCACATATAAACTCACCTAGGTGGTCTAAAAATATAATGACTGATATTTATTTTTAGGAAAATTTACAGCAATATCATGGGCAAATCTCCCCTGTCAAATTTCAGATATTTGGTAAATTTTGATAGAATATAAATTATGATAATATTGAATCTTTTAAGACAATCAAAAGACAATGAACAAAAAGACAAGATAAAAATATGTACACTTAAAAATGCAAAATGAATATTTAGATATTATAAAGAATTCAAATAAAGACACACTTGGTTATTTTATAATAGTTTATGTGCCAATAGATAAAAAATTAATGAGGAGCTGAAGAAATGGCTTAGTGAAAAGAAGCATTTCCTGTTCAGTTTTTAAGATTGGAGTTCAGGGCCGGGCGTGGTGGCACACGCCTTTAATCCTAGCACTTGGGAGGCAGAGGCAGGCGGATCTTTGTGAGTTCAAGGCCAGCCTGTTCTACAGAGTGAGTTCCAGGACAGCTGGGGCTACAGGGAGACCCTGTCTCAAAAAGACCAAAAAAAAAAAAAAAAGATTGGAGTTCAAATTCCAATACCTACAATGCAAGCCAAGTGTTCAGCAAACACATGTGACTTCATCTCTGATGGATCTCACACCTTCTCACCTCCATGAGTATGAGCACACATATACAAGTACATATAAAACACATAAATAAATAAATAAATAAATAAATAAATAAATAAATAAATAAATAAATAAATTGAAAATATTGTTAAATTGGGGGTCAGATTTGGAAAAAAAAAATCACCCTAGATTTCAACAAGAAATCAAATACTTCAAAAATACAAACCCAAGATTCAGAGGCATAATGGACAGAGGTATTTTGTAGAAATGTTAATGAAGATTTGCACCGAAGAAAGTTTTGCTTGCCAAAAAGACTTATTGACATCAGTGACAATGGATACAATTCTATTGACTACTATAACAAACACACAGTAACAAAATAATATTTAATTAAAAGTAAACACAACAGTTAAAGTTTGATGAGAAACCAGGCTCTGGGGTTAAATTTCTACAGACTGTAATGATTTGATTTGTGAGCAAATCAAGCAAATCAAATCACCCCAGTGGACTGAAAGCTTTCCATCATCTCTATATACTGGATATTAATCCTCCTTCATATAGCTATGTTCCTGGTGAGGATTTTCTCCCACTCTTTCACTCTTGGCTTCTTCACTTTATTGTTTGTCCTTGCTGTACAGAGGTGTTTGTTTGTTTGTTTGTTTGTTTGTTTTTTAATGAGGTCTCACTTGTCAATTGTTGACCTTAATTCCTTAGCAAATGTTGTATGAGTTAGAACTTCCTTTTCTGTACCTATATCTTCTAGGGCACTGCCCCTGGTTTCTTCCAGAAATTTCATCATTTCAAATGTCACGATGTACTGTTTGATCCATTTGGAGTTGACTTTTGTGCAGGGTGATAGATTAGGGTTTAGTTTAGCACTTCTACAGTTAGAGATTTGTTGAAGCTGCTGTTTTTCCTCCAGTGCGCATTCTCGGCAACTTTGTCAAATATCATGTGGCTGGAATCACAAGCACTTTTGTTTGGGTTGTCTGTTTTATTCCACTGAGCTGTGTGTCTGCTTTTGTGCCAATACCCTGCAATTTTTATGACTGAATCTTGGTTTTCTAATTCTGTGAAGAATATCATGATGATTTTGATTAGGATTCATTGAATCTGTAAACTCTTTTTGGTGGGAAAATCATTTTCATAAAATTTATTTTACAAATTCACGAACACAATAGGTCTTTTCATCTCCTGTGTCTTCCTAGATTTCTTTCTTCAAATACTTAAATTTTTCAGTGTTAGACGTATTTAATACTTGTATTAATCTTTATTCCTAGGTATTTTTTATACTATTGTAAACAGAAGTTTTCCCCCAAAGTCGTTCTAAGATTGATATATGGAAAGTCTATTGATTTTGTAACCTGCCACTTTGCTGAAAGTGTTGATAATTTCCAGAATTTTTCTGGTGGAATTTTAGGATATCTTAGTTAAAGAGTCTATCATTTGTCCACAAATAAAATATCAGATATAAAATATGTAAATTTTTCTGAGAGTTTTGAGAGTTTTACCTTAGATATAAAATATGTAACTTTTTCAGAGAGTTTTTGCCATTCCCTGATTTTTTTCACATGGAGGAATCATCATCCTATCTGGTTTTCAGTGTTTTTTTTTTTTTTTTTTTTTTTTTGTCTTTTTGAGACAGGGTCTCCCTGTAGCCCCAGCTGTCCTGGAACTCACTCTGTAGACCAGGCTGGCCTTGAACTCACAAAGATCCGCCTGCCTCTGCCTCCCAAGTGCTAGGATTAAAGGCGTGCGCCACCACGCCCGGCTAGTTTTCAGTGTTTTCACAGCCACTTACTCCCAGGGAATAATACTTTGGAGAGAAATTAATGGTTACTGTAACATCATATTATACTGTTTCATTATAATTCCTACCATGCCAAATCCTGCTAAATCTTATTGATTGAAATATAATATAGCTGTATAGCACAGCTTCTTAATTGATGAGAAAGGTACTATAAATCCCAACAGAAATTTGACTTTGAAAAAAAAAAAAAAGAAATTTGACTTTGAACATCTTGGTTCCCAAATAATATGTACAGGCATTGAATTCCACTGTGGAAGGAGGTATAAAAATGATTAAGACATTCTGTATGAATACAGAAAAATTCAACTAAAAGTTTACAAAATAAAATGGGCTAAGCATCTGAACAGAAACATTTCAATAGAAATAAAATGACTGAGAAAAAGTTCTAAAATATTCTATATCCTTATTAATGGGGAAATAAATATCAAAACCACTTTTAGAATTTCATCTTACCCCAGTCAGTCTGGCTAACATCAAGAGAACAGATGATGTCAAAAGGAGGGAAGGATATGTTGAAAGAACTACACCCATTCACTGGTGGTGTGATTGCAAACTTCTACAACCACTATTGAAAGCCATGTGAAAAACTCTTAATAAACTAAAAATAATTCTACTATATTATCTGGTTCAACTCCTACTAAGCACATACCAAAAGTATTCATATCTAGTGCAGACATGTTTTGTGCTGCTCATTTCATAATAGCTAAGAAATAGAAATTGCCTAATTGTCCCTCAATTGATGAATGGATAATTAAAATTTAATAAATTTATTCAATTGTGTTCTATTTTGTGAAAATGAAAAAGGAAATCATGAACTTTATATGTAAAAGGATTGAATTAGAATCTATTAACCGGGGGCTGGAGAGATGGCCTAGCGGTTAAGAGTGCCTCCTGCTCTTGCAGAGGACCAGGGTTCGATCCCCAGCACCCACTTGGCAGCTGAGAACCATCTTTGACTCTAGTTTTAGGGGAATTCTGCCGCCCTCTTCTGACCTCCGCGGAACTGCACAACACGGGTGCAGAAACGTGCATGCAGACAGTACATTCATACACATATGAAAATAAATAAAATTAAAAAAAAACTTAAAAAAAAAGAATCTGTTGTATCAAATGAAGTAACACAGGCACTAAAAAACAAGAAATATATGATCATTCACATCTGTAGATCTTAGCTCCAAATATCTAGATGTGAATAAATATCCTAATGTAACAAGAGAAGAGAGGGAAATGGAAGGGAATCATGGAAATAAAGGGGAATAAGGAGCCCGAGAGTGGAAGATAATATGAGACAGTTGTTTGGAAGGAGGAAATGGGGGGCATAGGAGAATTTAACTAGGAAGGGATGAAGGAGAGATACACAAGGAATCATGGGAGTAAAGGGAAAGAAGGAGCTAAAGTTAGGAGGCATAATTGGAGACAAGTTTTATAACAGAAAATGTGAAAAATGTGGTTCCCTAACTGTAGAGGGGAAGAGGATATGGAAGCAAGAGATAAAGCCAAATAATGCCTTGTTAGTGTGAAAAAACAGAGGGAAATGTAGTTCAAACACCTATTGAAAAGTACACATCCTCATACCACATATACACACACCACGCCAACACAGTGTGTGTGTGTGTGTGTGTGTGTGTGTGTGTGTGTGTGTGTGTAACTGATGGCTATATAAGAGGAAACACAGGGCCAAACATGACAAACCTCCCTCAGAGTTGTGGTCATGCTAGTCCAGTGACTCCAACCCAATGTAAATTCTAATAACCACAACCACGACCAGCACAGCAATCTATCTCTATTGATGCGGTAATGGAACGTTATATCTTGGTGGTAATAAACAGCCACTTAATATGATGTGAAACAAGCTAAATAGGAGGGAAATAATGTGTGGTACTATAAATACAGCTAAATACACATGGCTGGAGTGAATATAGATCCTATAGAAAAACCTATATCTGTCACCTAATTAGGCAAACATATTTTCTTACTGTATGTTAAATATTTATCTTTTATTTACAAAAAATTATAATCTTTACCACTCATCAAATAAGATCCATTTTGCAACATATGACGGCTAATACAGAGTTCCATAATTAGTGAAATGCAAAGAATAAATGTCTGAGAGTTGCCCAGCCCTAAGCAACATGTTCATCTCTTTACTCCATCTTTTGAGTAGGCCATTTGATTTCTTAATTCTTGGTTTTTTTAGTAGTCTATATATTCTTGACTTTAATGCTTTATCACATGAATCACTGGTGAAGAATTCTTCCCACTCTATGGGTTTTCTCTTCACTTCCTTCATTGTTTCTTTAGTTTCATGAGGTTCCATTTGTAGACTGTTGACCTTATTTCCTGTGCAGCTGCTGTCTGATTTAGAAAGCTTTTTCCTACATCTAGGTCTTGTAGGTTGTTGCCAACTTTTTCTTCCATCGCATTCAGGGTTTCGGTTTCATGTTGAGATCTTTAATCCACTTGGGGATGATTTTTTGTACAGGGTGAGATGTAGGGGTTTAATTTTGTTCTACAAATGGTGATCCAGTTTTGTTAGCACTATTTGCTGAAGATGCTATCCTTCCTCCATTGAGGTTTTTTTTTTTTTTTTTTTTTTTTTTTTTTTTTGCCCTTGTCAATTATGAGGTGCCTGAATTGTATGAGCTCGTTTAGCTCTTCAAATTATTTCCATTGGTCAATGGGTCTGTTTTTTGTGCCAGGACCAGGCTCTCTTTATGACTATAGCCCTGAGATATAGCTTGAATGCTGGTTAAACAATTCTCCTGGCCAACATCTCCATGCTAGAATAATTCATTGCTCATATCAGAGCTCTCCTGTATTAATAAATTTTGCTTAAGTGCATAGCTTAAGGAGACTTTAGTATTACATTTGGTTTTGAATAGAGAATAATCCTTTTCACAGTTCCTATGTATATTAGTCAATCAAAGAAGGAAGTTTTACTGGTTTTATAAGAGATTACCTCTAGAACAGTTGGCTCCAATTTACAGTTACAGAACGACCTCATCATCATCATATTTCTCCTTGTTCTATGGAGGGGTGAGGTAGGAAAGTCTCTTGTATTAAAACTTTGCGGCACCTAGACGATAATTTTCATTAGGACTCATTATTTCGATTTTCACTCAGAGTTGCTTTAGCTAATCAGGGTCTGTTGTCTTTCCATATGAATTTAGGGATTTTTTTTCAAAGTCTGTGAAGAAACTCATAAGGATTTTGATTAGGATTGCATTGAATCTGTATATCATTTTAGGTAAAATGGATATTTTTACTATATTAATTTTTCCAATCCATGAGCATGGGAGGTCTTTCCATCTTTTGATGGCATTTTCAATCTCCTTCTTCAGGAGTTTAAAGTTTTTGCTGTAGAGGTCTTTGGTATCTTTGGATAGGTTTGTTCCCAGGTATTTTATTATTTTTGAGGCTATTTTGAGTGGTAAGGTATTATATTCTTTCTCCACTTGTTTATTGTTGGTGTAAAGAAAGGCTACTTATTTTTCCAGGTTATTTTTGTATCCCTCCATTTCAGTGAAATACTTAATCATTTTTAGAAGTTTTTTGGTGGATATTTTAGCATCCCTTAAGTAAACTATCACAACATCTGGATAAAGGTATAACGTAACTTTGTCTTATCCAGGTAGTGCTCCTTTAATTTCATTCTCTTGCCTTATCACCCTAGCAAGCATTTCAAGCACTATGTTGAAGAGGAGTGGCTATAAGAGGCAGCATTGCTGGGTCACCTTTAAGAAGAATGGTTCCAATTTTTCTCCATTTAGGATGATGTTGGCAGTGGGTTTGCAATATATGGCTTGGATCATCTTGAGGAATATTACCTTCAGTCCAATTCCTTCAAGAAGTTGAAATATGAAGGGAATCTTGATCTTTTTATTGCTTCCTTATTATTTTTTTAACAGTAAGTAATAGTTCTGAGTACAAGCATCCTTCATGTAAAACCAATTGGCAAGCACTTGTGCCCAAATCCACACAGCCCATGTGTCCCACAATCCAGCTGGGGGGTACTTGTATTTTCAATCAAGTTGATCAAATGAGTGTCCAGAGTATATTGCTGTAGTTTCACCATTCACCCCAATCACAGCCCTTACATTCTACCACGCCCTGTCTGCTGCAGATTGTTCCCTAGGCTTAGAAAAGGGGCACAGGTGGACAAGAAGCAAATCAGTCTACTTTCACTGGAACCATTGTCATGGACTCTGGTCAATTCTGGCTGTTTCCTTTCATGGGCTGACAGTTTGTCCAAGAATAAACATTCAATCCTACTAATGAAGCACAAGGAATTAGATATATAGGTATTTAAGCAGTACTAATTGCTATGGTAGTTTACTTTGGTATAGACACAGATGTTTGGATGGCATGTTAATCCATGAATTACGTTTTTACTCTTAAATGTGACAGGGCCTTACTGTGGCTTATAACATCTCCTAACCACTAGAGGATGTAAGCTTGTGGCATCAGCCATGGGTTATTCCTCCAAGGAGAGAGCTAATAGCCAATTAGATTTGGGATATACAGGTATATGGCTGCCACTGTTGCACAGTATTTCCAGGTGGGTGAGGTGTAGCTGGTGCTGATGGAGGAGTCTTGCTTGACTCACGGAGACCTATATCTGCTTTGTTTGTTTAGTGGCCTCTGGTAACACTCTCTGGTATTCCAGAGACCAACTGGCCACTTGCAAGTGCGGTCTCAATACATCTTTCCCATGCTTACATCAGGTCTTCAACATCAGGGCCTTATTGCCTCTCTTCTTGCAGGTATCCCAGTTTATAGGCAAGAAGCCTTTATCTTTGGGCGGGGGGGTCTTGGATCCCCTGGCCAACATCTCCATGCTAGAATAATCCGTTGCTCATATCAGAGCTCTCCTGTATTAATAAATTTTGCTTAAGTGCATAGCTTAAGGAGACTTTAGTATTATATTTGGTTTTGAATAGAGAATAATCTTTTTCACAGTTCCTATGTATATTAGTCAATCAAAGAAGGAAGTTTTACTGGTTTTATAAGAGATTACCTCTAGAACAGTTGGCTCCAATTTACAGTTACAGAACAACCTTATCATCATCATATTTCTCCTTGTTCTATGGAGGGGTGAGGTAGGAAAGTCTCTTGTATTAAAACTTTGCAGCACCTAGAAGATAAGTTTCATTAGGATTCATTATAAATAGTTGTTACAAGTAGGATCCACAGAGGGGTTTGATGTCTGTAGCAATCTGAGGCTTTTTTTCCTTTCAATGTTCAGACGGGTCAACCTTTCTGCTGGCACTTCCTGGTGCATCCTACACAATGCAAAGCTGTATCTTTTCTTTCTCAGCCATTAATTTGGTGACATTTTGACCTGTTGAAACATACAAACCTTTTCTCATAGTTAGTTTTAAGATTTGAATTGCAGAGTTTTTGACACAAAGGTTTAATATCTATCTGTATCCCCCTTTTTTTTTAGGTTTTTGTTTTTTTGACCCATGAGTCTCAAAAAGGCAGTTGAATTACACATACCTATAGGCTGGAATCAAGACACAGATTTCATCCAATTCACCCTTGCTGTTTTGGGTGACTGTATGTGGTTAACTTGGGAAGCGAACTTAATTTTTTAAGTTAAATCATCCTACAGGTAAAAGATAATGCTACAAGATGATACTGTACAACAGAAAAATTATAGAGAACATTTGTATGTGCCAATCCCAAAGTTATTGCTATACAGATTTTAAGTAAATAAATGTGGACAACAACAATTTATAATTCCAATTAACTCAGGTGCATTACCGTTTTTATCAGAACCTTTAAATCAATGTTGTTTAATATACACATATTTACTGTTACTAAGTCCTAAAACACCATGTAACCTATAGACAGAGTCTAGGCAAAATTGGATACTTGTTGAACTCACATCAATTAAATATGCATTAATCAAATATACACACATGTCCCTCTCTAGCCCCTCCAACCCCTCCTGAATCACAATTTCAGTCAGTTTTCTGATGCAGTCTTTCTGTTGTTGTTCTTTTTTTTTTGCTCACATTTAATTTTTATTTTGATTTTTTAATGCTGCACAACACAATATTTATTTCATTTGTTTCATTTGTTTCATTTATTTCTTTATTTCTGTTTGTTGCTGCTTTTATTTTATTTACTGAAAGTGAGAGGGAACATTTGTGGCCTTTTTCTTTTTCTTTTCAAGGCCGCCTTAAGCTTACTAAATTTGGAACATCAAAGCAAGCGGAGGGGAAAAGGGTTTTTTTTTCAAAATCACTTGGGGAAAGGAAAGGTTGCGTTGTTCATCATGCCCTATGGTGGGTGATCAACTGCTTGTAAAGTTGCGTTTCACTTTTAATTAATTGTGCTTAAGGCTTTACTTAAATTTGGGTGTTCCCTCTTTAGAGCAGCTCGTACTGGCGAAGGTGCATGCGCTGGATGATGTCACGGCAGTCATTGAAGACACGGCGGATGTTCTCAGTGTCCACGGCGCAGGTAAAGTGAGGGTAGCAGTAGTGGCGCCCGTCTCCGCTAGCAGTGCTGATTCTCAGAAACTCATCGCGGATGAAGTACTTGGCCCGGGTCACTCGTGGGTCCTCTCCGGGCTCGGGAGTCGCATCCTCAGGAGTAGTGTAGCGAGCAAACTCTGGAAAGTAGACCTCAATCTTTGATTTTCCAGCGAGGACTTTCTCAGCAAGCAGATCTTGTTCTTTTAATATGCATCCCTCTCCAGAAGAAATATTTATACCTGGGTTATTGATGCTAGCATCCACATATGAGGGATAACATTCGTCATTTGTTTTTCTGGGACTGTGTTACTTCATTTAATATAATGTCTTCTAGCTCCATCCATTTACCTGTGAATTTCATGATGTTGTCTTTCTTTACTGCAGCATAGACTCCATTGTGTACATGTACCACATTTTCTCTATCCAATCGTCAGTTGAGGGGCATTTTGGTTGGTTCCCGCTTTTTGGTATTGTGAACAGAGCTGCAATAAATATAGCTGTGCATGTATTTCTGCAGTAAGATGAGTCTTGTGGGTATATACTCAGGAGTGGTATGACTGGGTCAAATGGCAAGCTCATTTTGACTCTTCTAAAGGTTCTCCACATTGCTTTCCACAGAGGCTATACACGTTTACATTCCCACCAGCAATGGATGATTGTTCCCATTTCCCTTGCAACCTCTCGAGCACTTGATATCATTTGTTTTCTTGATCCTGGCCAGTCTTATGGCAGTGAGATGATATCTTAGAGTGATCTTAATTTGCATTTCCCTAATTATTAGTGAAGTTGAATAGTTTTTAACACGTTTCTCAGCCATATCTAATTCCTCCTCTGTGAAGTCTCTATTCAGGTCTTTGCTCCATCTTTTGATGATTCGTTTTCTTTCTTCTTTGTTTTTTGAGTAGCTTGTATACTCTGGAAATTAATGCTTTGTCAGATGTATCTGCATTGAAGGTTTCCTCTCACTCTGTGGGTTTTCTCTTCATATCCTTTATTGTTTCTTTTGATGTACAGAAGCTTTTGAGTTTAATGAGGTCCCATTTATCAATTGTTGATCTTATTCCTTGTGCAGCTGCTGTCTGATTTAGGAAGTCTTTTCTTATGCCTATGTGTTGCAGTGTGCTGTCAAGTTTTTACTATATTTATTTTCCCAATCCATGAGCATGGGAGGTTTGTCCATCTTCTGATGTCTTGTTCAATTTCCTTCTTCAGAGGTTTAAAATTTTTGTTGTAGAGATCCTTGGTGTCTTTGGTTAGGTTTGTTCCTAGGTATTTTATTGTTTTTGAGGCTATTGTGAGTGGGAAGGTCTCCTTGTATTCCTTCTTCAGTTGCTTATTGTTGGTGTAGAGAAAGGCTACTGATTTTTCTAGATTTATTTTGTATCCTGCCACTTTGCTGAAGTTCTTAATCATTTCTAGGAGTTTCCTGGTGGAGTTCTTAGCATCCCTTAAGTAGACAATCATATCATCAGCAAAAAGGGATAGCTTGACTTCCTCTTTTCCGATTAGAACTCCTTTAATTTCCTTTTCTTGCCTTATTGCCCTAGCAAGGGTTTCAAGCACTATATTGAAAATGAGTGGTGACAGGATGCAGCCTTGCCAAGTTCCTACCCTTAAGGGGAATGCTTCTGTCGTTTCCCCATTTAGGATGATATTGGCTGTGGGTTTCCTGTATGTGGCTTTGATTACATTGATGAATGATCCCTCCAGTCCAATTCCTTCTAGGACTTTAAATATGAAGGGATGCTGGATTTTGTCAAAGGCTTTCTCTGCATCAATTGAGATGATGGTGTAGTTTTTGTCTTTCAGTCCATTTATATACTTGATGATATTTATTGATTTTCAAATGTTGAACCATCCCTGCATCTCTGGTATGAATCCGACTTGGTCATGATGGATGATCTTCTCAATGTGGGTCTGTATGTGATTTTCCAGAATCCTGTTTAGAATTTTGGCATCTTTGTTCATTAGGGAGATGGGTCTATATTTCTCCTTTTTGGTTGTATCTTTACCTGGTTTTGGTAATAGTGTGATGCTGGCTTCATAGAAGGAATCTGGGAGAACTTCCTCTGTTTGTATCCTAAACAACTTGAGTAGTAATGGTTGTAAGTCTTTTTGAAATATTTTATAGAATTCTGCAGTGAAACCATCTGGGCCTGGGCATTTTTTGGTTGAGAGGCTACTTATTACATCTTCAATTTCTTCATGTATTATTGGTCTATTTAGGCTGTCGATCTCTTCTTGGTTGAGCTTTGGTGATTCCCAGGATTTCAGATATTCATCCATTTCTTCTAGGTTTTCAAACTTAGTAGAGTATAGGTTTTTGAAGTATTCCCTTATGATTGTCTGGATCTTTTCATTGTCTATTGTGACATTTCCCCTTTCCTCACACATTCTATTGATTTGGAGTTGTTCCTTCTTTCTTTTGGTTAACTGGGCTAGAGGTCTGTCTATCTTGTTTATTCTCTCAAAGAACCAACTTTTGGATTGCTTTTTTGTATGGTTCTCTTTGTTTCTATTTCATTAATCTCTGCTCTAATTTTTGTTATTTCTTCTTGTCTGCTGCGTTTAGGGTTCATTTGTTGTTGTCTCTCAAGTATTTTTAGCTGCAGTGTTAAATCATTCACTTGTGCTCTTTCTGTTGTTTTTTTTTTTTTTTTTTTTCTTTTTTTTTTTTTTTTTTTTTTTATGTAGGCACTTACAGCTATGAACTTCCCTCTAGGACTGCTACAATAAAATGTCCCACTCAGTTTGCTGTGTTGTAATTATCGATATGTTATTCATTCCAGGATACTGTTTTTTATTTCTTTCTTTATTTCTTCCTTGACCATTCATTATTCAGGAAAACTGTTTGTTTAGTCTCTATGTGTACTTGTAGGTTGTGTGGGTTTATCATGGTGTTGATATTGAATTTTATTGCAACTGTGTTCTGATAGAACGCATGCAGGTTATTTCAATTTTTTTGTATTTGTTGAGTTTTGATTTGTCCCACGTATATGGTCTAATTTTGGAGAAATGTTCGTGGGTACTGAAGTAACGAAGTGTTTCTATTGTGTTTGTGTGAAATATCGATAGATGTCTGTGAGGTCCATTTGCGTCTACTTGTATCATTTACTTCAGATGTCTCTCTATTTATCCTTTGTGCTTTTGATCTGCCTAAGGGACTTAATGGGGTATTGAAGTCCCTAACTTTCGAGTGTGGCTCGGCCAGTTTAAGTACTGTGTCTTAGATCCTGAAGACCCTTCTTTATATAGTTTGGGTGCACTGGCATTTGTGCGTATTATTTCGTGATTAATGAGATTCTTATATTAATTGTTCCTTAATAGATGAAGGGGAGAGTATGGCCCTCTGTCTTATTTGATTTCTTTTTGCTTTGAAGTCTGTTTTGTCTTATTATTAGAAATAGCAATACCTGCTTTCTTTTTGGTACATGAGTGCTTGAATAATTTCCTTCCGTCCCTTCACTTAAGTTGGTGCCTATTCCTTGAAATTGAGAATGGGTTTCTTGTAGATAAGCATATAGATGGGTTTTGTTTCCTAATCCTTTCTCCCAGTCTAATGCCTTTTTTTGGATTGGGGAGTTTAGCCCGTTAGTATTTAAGGTTATAATTTGAAGATGGATGCTGCTTCCATTCACTTTATTATCCATTTGGACTTATTGGCCTCTGATTTTACTCCTATGGTTATGTTTTTATTAGTTTCTTTTTCCTAGGTGTTTGAGGTTGTTGCTCCTCCTTCTGCCTTTGAATTGCTTCAAGTTTTTTTTTTTTTTTTTTTTTTTTTTTTTACATGTATTCTTCATCTTGTTTAATGGCATGGAAGATTTTCTTTCTCCTTCAATTATAGTTGACATTTCTGCTGGGTAAAGTATTCTGGGTTGGCGTCCATAGTCTTTAACACTGGGAATCTTTGCTCCATGTTCTTAATTGATGTCATGGTTTGCGCCAAGAAGTCAGTTTTAATTCTAATGGGCTTTCCCTTGTATGTGACTTTAGTTTTTTTCTTAGCTAGCCTTAAATTGTGTTTTTTTTGGGTGTCTAGCATTTTTTAACTATGATGTGGTGTTGGGAGTTTCTTTTTTGATCGTGTCTATTTGGAGTCCTATGTGCTTCTTGTGTTTGTATGGGTTTGTCCTATGTTTCTAGTTTGGGGAAATTTTCACATATTATTCAATTGAAACGATCTTTCAAACTACTTCTCTTGAGATTCTTACTCCTCCTCTATTCCTATCGATGCGGGAGGTTTTGATCTTTACCATAGTGTCCCATTTTTTCCTTGTTATTTCCAATTTTTGTATTTTTTAATTTTTTTCACAGTCTTTATTTGCCAGCTTTTTAGTTGCTCTGCGTTATCTTCCAGATATGATAATCTTTTGTTCTGCTTCCGTCATTCTATTTCTGAGGCTTTTTCCTTTCCTTTCTTCTTGATTGGATGACCTTTCTAGATTCCTTTTTTGTTTCATCCCATGTGTTTCCTTAGTATTTTCATTTCCTTTTTTTGAGCTTCTCAGTCTCTTCTGCTGTGACTCCTTACTTCATGGTCCGGGGCTTCTTTTTCAGTGTTCTACTTCCTTCTTCTTGGAGTTGTTGGGTTTTTTTTCTCCTCTAGTTCTTTATGGAGTTTTTAATCTGTTCCTTTACGTCTTCTGAAGTTTGTCATTGCATTCACCTCAGGTCCTTTTATGGTTTTGTCAATTTCTCTCTTTATTTCTCTGAATTCTTCTTTTATTTTCTTTAATTTCTCTGAATAATTCTGCAATTATTCCTCTAAGATCTGTTCCTTGGGTCAACTCCAAAGGGATCCCATTGTAGCTATCTCCTACAGGATTTGGTAGAGCCTGGTTTGGGGATTATCTGTGCCTTTCCCATGTTGTTCCTTTGTTGTGTCTTGGAATGTGGGTTTCCCTTTTTGTGATTCAAATCACAAATGTCTTGTCACTATGTTAGCAGATCGATTAATGGCTTTTTGCTTGCCTTCTTCCGATGCCTTTTTTTTTTCTTTCCTCCTCCTTGTTTATGTGGTATTGACTTCTCTAATGTTTCGGCTTTCCTATTTTTTTTTATATATGGGATATTGGAAGCCTAAGTCACTCTTACCTTCCTGTTCTGAAGGTTCTCCAAAAAAGTCCACTTGGATACTCTCTCACCAATTCCTGGTGGCGGGGGGGGGGGGAGGTGCCTGACTTAGTCTGCACTCTGGTACCTGTCTGGATTGACTTCCATGTTCCTGTGCCTCAGGATCCGGCCCGTACAAAGCCACAGAGGCACGAAACCCAAACCCACCCTGCTGGTCACTGGCTGCAAAGGAGAAGGACAGCTCTGCCCTGACAGCCACCCCCTACAAAAGGGTTCACAGTTGTGACCCTTTTCCAGCAGCCCAGGAGACAATCTACCCTGAAATCTACCTGTCTGGAGTGACTTCCCGGTTCCTGTGCCTCCATTACTGTTGATGGAGTAGACTTTATCTGCATCAGTTGAGATGATTGTGTGGTTTTTGACTTTGACTCGATTTATGTGTATTATGATATTTCTTGATTTGTGTATGTTAAACCATCCCTGGATTTCTGGTATGATTTCAACTTGATTGTGATTGATGATCTTTTTGATGTGGGTCTGTATATAATTTGCAAGTATTGTGCTGAGAATTTTTATCTATGTCTATTAAAGAGATGGGTCTATAGCTTTTTTGTTGCTGTTGTTTGTATCTTTTCCTGGTTTTTGGTATTAGAGTGATGCTGGCTTCATAGAAGGAATTTGGGAGAATTCCCTCTGTTTCTATCCTTCTGAACAAATTGAGTATTAATGGTTGTAGGAATTCTTTAAATGTAATATAGAATTCTGCTGTGAATCCATCTGGACCCTGGCTTTTTTTAGTTGGGAGATTTTTTATTACATTCTTCATTTCCTCAAATGTTATGGGTTTGTTTAAACTCTCAATCTCTTCTTGGTTAAGCTTTGTTGGTTCCCAGGATTTCAAATATTCATCCATGTCTCTTGGGTTTTCAAATATAGTGGAGTACAGGTTTTTGAAGTATTCCCTTATGATTGTCTGGATCTTTGTCTGTTGTGATGTTTCCCCTTTCATCACATATACTATCGATTTGGAGTTGCTCTTTCTTTCTTTCTTTCTTTTTTTCTTTTTCTTTTTTTGGTTTAACTGGGATAGAGTTCTGTCTATTTTATTTATCATTTCAGAGATCCAGCTTTTGGGTTCATTGATTTTATATACTATTTTCTTTGTTTCTATTTCATTGATTTCTGCTCTGATTTTTTGTTATTTCTTCCTGTCTGTTGGGTTTAGGGTTCATTTGTTGTTGTCTCTCAAGTCTTTTTATCTGCAGTGCTAGATCATTTATTTGTTCCCTTTCTATTTTTTTTCTTGTTGTTGTTGTTTTGTTTTGTTTGTTTGTTTGTTTTTTAATGTAGGCCCTTAGGGCTATAAATTTCCCAGTCAAGACTGCTTTTAAAGTATCCCACAAATTTTGTTGTGTTTTATTGTCTTTTCTGTTCAGTTCCATGAATACATTTATTTCATTCTTTATTTCTTCCCTGACTCATTCATTATTCAGGAATTTGCAGTTTAGTCTCCATTTGTTCTTATAGCTAGTTGGGTTTTTTCTGGTATTAACATTGAGCCTTATTGCACTGTGGTCTGATAGAATGCGTGGAATAATTTCACTCCTTTTGTATTTGTTGAGATTTCTTTTGTGCCCCAGTATGTGGTTGACTTTAGAGAATGTTCTGTGAGGTGCTGAATAGACAGCATATTCTCTGGAGTTTGGGTGGAATATTCTGTAGATAGATGTCTGTGAGTTCCATTTGGTGTATTGTATTGTTCAGTTGCAATATCTCTCTGTTTATTTTTGTCCTGTTGATCTATCCAAGAGGCTTGGTGGGGTATTGAAGTCCCCTTCTATTAGTGTGCTGGGATTAATCAGTGTCTTGAGGTCCTGTAGAGTAGTGTTCATAAAGTTAGGTGCACCAGAGTTTAGTACATAGATATTTAAGATTGTGAAGTCTTCATAGTTAATAATTCCTTTGACATGGATGTAATCATCCTCTTTGTCTCTTCCGATTAGTTTTACTTTGAGATCTATTTTGTCTGATATTAGAATAGCCACTCTGGCTTGTTTCTTGATACCATTCACTTGGAATATATGTTTTTTCTATCCTTTCACTCTAAGGTGGTGTCTGTCTTTGAGGGTGAGATGGGTTCCTTGTAGACAACATATAGAAGGATTCTCTTTCCTAATTCATTCTCCCAGTCTATGTCTTTTGCTTGGGGAGTTCATACCATTAGTATTTAAAGTTATTATTGAGAGATGTATGTTGCTTCCATTCACCTTTTTTGTTTGTTTTCATTCTTGGTCTAGGTTGGTATTTACTCTAATATGATTCTGTTTATTTCTCTCTTTAATTGCTTAGGGATAGTTGCTCCTTTCCTCTGTTCTTTGTATTACTTACAAGATTTTCTAAAATTTTGGCTTCTTAGACATGTATTCTTTCATCTTGTTCATGACCTGAAAGATTTTTTTTTCTCTTTCAACTATAACTGACATTTTTCCTGGGAATAGTAGGCTGGGCTGGCATCTAAATTCATTTAGTATAGGGAATACTTAGGTTCACATTCTTATAGCTTTCATAGTTTAGACTGAGAAAGCAGCTGTAATTATGATGGTTTTTCCCCTTATATGTAACTTCTTGTTTTTCTCTTTTGGCTTTCAGTATTTTGTCTTTGTTTTGAGCATCTACTTTTTTTTTTTTTTAACAATTATATGACATTGGGAATTTCTTTTCTGGTCCTATTTGGTGTTCTACGTACTTCTTGTATTTGTATGGGTTTTTGTTTTTCAATTTCAGGAAATTTTCTTCTATTATCCTGTTGAGGATCTGATCAATAGAGTTGTCTTGGAATTTTTCTCCCTCCTCTATCCCTATGGTGCAGAGGTTTGGTTTTTTCATAGTGTCCCACATTTCCTGGTTGCTCCACTCTTGTGTTTTTTTTAAAATTTTCATAACCTTTACTTGAGCTTTCTAGTTGCTCCATATTATCCTGAATGTCTGATATTCTTTTTTCTGCTTCTTCCATTCTGCTACTGAAGCTTTATCCCATCCTTTCCTGGTGATTGGATGAATGTTCAATTTCCTTTTTAATTTCATCCTGTGATTTTTTTAGATTTTCCACTTCATTCTGGAGCCTGTCATTCTCATATTGTAGCTCCTTGTTTCATTGGTCATTTTCTTTATTCATTTCAGCCAGGGATTTTTTTCAGCTTTTCCACTTCCTTCCAGAGTTTGTCATTTTCTCCCTTTAGTTCTTTCCAACATTTCTCATTATCTCCCTCTAGGTTCTTCTTGAGTTTTTCAACCTCCCCCCTTAGCTCTCTTAGTTATTTCCACAGTTTGTAATTATCTCCCTCTAGGTTTCTCTTGAGATTTTTTTTTCATTCTCTCCCCTTATTTCTCTAATTTCTTTAAATATGTGTACAGTTGTTCTTCTAAGGTTGGTGTCTTGATTTCCTTCCTCAGTGATCTCCTTGTAGGAATCTTCTGTGGTGTTGGTAGAGTTCAGTGTAGATTTATTATAAGCTTTTCCCATGTTGTTTTTTCTTTGTGTCTTTGGCATGTGGATTTGTTTGTTTGTTTGCTTGTTTGGATTCTGTCATCTCAACATTGTCTGCACACACAATAATCACTAATACTGTGTCTGCTAGATCCTCTACACCAGTCTCCACCAGGTTGACTATGGAGGTGGTGGGTTGCCACATTTTTTCTGGGGCAGGTGGTGAGCCCCCCCCCAAAGTTCATTCTGCCTTGCCTTACTGGCACCTCACTTAGACCATGTGCTTCTCTGGAACTCAAGCTGAGAGTTCCTGGAGTGAGTATTGATCCCCCCAAGGGACAAGGCAGTTCCAACTTGCCTTACTGGCATTGCACTTAGTCTGTACACCTCTCTGGATCCCAATCTTGGATTTGTGGGGCATTTTTGAGCTGCCCAAGAATGTAGGCAGTTCCACCTTACCTTACCACCACCTAACTGAGACTGTGCACCTCACCAGAACCCAAGCTGGGAGTTGTGGGGGCAAAAATTCTCAACAAAATACTTGCAAATTGCATACAGACCCACATCAAAAAGATCATCTATCATGACCAAGTTGGATTCAAACCAGAGATGCAGGGATGGTTCAATATACATAAAACAATAAGTAACATAAAACACATAAATGGAGTAAAAAACAAAAACCAAACAATCATCTCAATTGATGCAGAAAAAAACTTTGACAAGATCCAGCATCCCTTCATATTTACAGTCCTAGAGGGAATTGGACTGAAGGGAACATTCCTCAACATGCTCAAAGCTATGTATAGCACTCCCACTACCAACATCATCCTAAATGGAGAAAAACTGGAACCATTTCCCTTAAAGGCAGGAACCTGGCAATGCTCACCCTTATAACTTCTTTCTTTTAACATAGTGCTTGAAATGTTTGCTAGGGCAATAAGACAAGAGAAGGAAATTAAAGGAGTACTAATCGGAAAAGAAGTTATTCCTTTTTGCAGATGATATGATAGTTTACCTAAGGGATGCTAAAAACCCCACCAGAAAACTTCTAGAAATGATTAAGAGTTTCAGTAACGTGGTGGGCTACAAAATTAATCTGGTAAAATCAGTAACCTTTCTTTACATCAAAAATAAACAAGTGGAGAAGGAATATAAGAAGACCTTCCCACTCACAATAGCCTAGGAGACCTATATTTGCTTTATTGGTTTAGAGGCCTTTGGTAACAGTCTCTGGTATTCCACAGACCAACTGTACACTTGCAAGTGCAGTCTCAATACATCTTTCCCATACTCACATCAGGTCTTCAACAGCAGGGCCTTATCCCCTCTCTTCTTGCAGGTATCCCAGTTTACAGGCAAGAAGCCTTTTCCTTTTTTGGGGGGGGGGCTTGGATCCCCTGGCCAACATCTCCTTGGTAGAATAATTCATTGCTGATATCAGAGCTCTCCTGTATTAATAAATTTTGCTTAAGTGCACAGCTTAAGGAGACTTTAGTATTATATTTGGTTCTGAATAGAGAATAATCCTTTTCACAGTTCCTATGTCTATTAGTCAATTAAAGAAGGCAGTTTTACCAGTTTTATAAGAGATTACCTCTATTAACAGATGGCTCCAATTTACAGTTAGAGAACGACCTCATCATCATCATATTCCTCCTTGTTTTATATAAATGAGGTAGGAAAGTCTCTCATATTAAAACTTTGCAGCATCTAGAAGGTAAGTTTCATTGGGATTCATTATAAATAGTTGTTACAAGTAGGATCCACAGAGGGGTTTGATGTCTGTTGAAGTCTGAGGCTTTCCTTCTTTTCAATTTTCAGATGGGCCAACCTTTCTGCTGGCACTTCCTGGTACATCCTACACAATGCAAAGCTTTATCTTTTCTTTCTCAGCCATTAAGTTGGTGACATTTTGACCTGTTGGAACATAGAAATCTTTTCCCATAGTTAGTTTTAAGATTTGAATTGCAAAGTTTTTGACAAAAAAAGGTTTCATATATATCTGTATCCCCCCTTTTTATTTTAGGTTTTTGTTTTTTGATCCATGAGTCTCAAAAAAGGCAGTTGTAGTACACATACTTATAGGCAGTAATCAAGGCGCAGATTTCATCAAATTCACCCTTGCTGTTTTGGGTGACTGTATGTTGTTAACTCGGGAAGCAAACTTAATTTTTTAAGTTAAATCATCATACAGGTAAAAGAGAATGCTACAAGATGATACTGTACAACAGAAAAATTATAGAGAACATTTGTATGTACCAATCCCAAAGTTATTATTATACAGATTTTAAGTAAAACAAATGTGGACAACAGCAATTTATATTTCCAATTAACTCAGGTGCATTACAGTTTTTATCAGAACCTTTAAACCAATGTTGTTTGATATACACATATTTACTTTTACTAAGTCCTAAAACATCATGCAACCTGTAGACAGAGTCTAGGCAAAATTGGATATTTGTTGAACTCACGTCAATTAAATATACATTAATCAAATATACACCCGTGTCCCTCTCCCGCCCCTCCCACCCCTCTGGATTCACCATTGCAGTCAGTTTTCTGATGCAGTCTTTCTGTTGCTGTTCTTTTAATATGCATCCCTCTCCACAAGAAATATTTACAACTGGGTTATTGGTGCTAGCATCCACATATGAGAGATACCATTCGTCGTTTGTTTTTCTGGGACTGTGTTACTTCACTTAATATAATATCTTTTGGCTCTATCCACTTACCTGCTATACCAAAGTAACCTACCATAACAATTAGTACCATCTAAATACCTATATATCTAATTGCTTGTGCTTCATTAGTAGGATTGAAAGGTTATTCCTGGACAAACTGTCAGCCCATGAAAGGAAAGAGCCAGACTTGACCAGAGTCCAAAATGAGAGCTCCAGAGAAAGTACACTGTTTTGCTTCTCATCCACCTGTGCCCCTTTTCTAAGCCTAGGGAACAATCTGCTGAAGATGGGGTGTGGTAGAATGTAAGGCTGTGATTGGGGTGAATGGTGAAACTACAGCAATATAGTCTGGACACTTATTTGATCAACTTGATTGAACATATAAGCCCCCCCCCAAGCTGGATGGTGGGACCCTTGGGCTGTGTGTGTTTGGGCACAACTGCTTGCAAATTGGTTTTACATGAAGAATACTTGTACTCATAAATTATTACTTACTGTTAAAAAGGGAAAAAAATAAAGAATTAATAGAAAAAAAAAGAAGTAAGAAAACAAATGATCTACTCAAAAGATGGTGTATAGAGCTGAACAGTTCCTTCACCAGTGAGGAAGTAAAGATGGCTGAGAAACATCTTAAAAAGTGTTCAACATCATTAATAATTATGGAAATGCAAATTAAAACCACTCTCAGGTGTCATCTCACTCCAATATGACTGGATAAGATCAATAACTCAAAAAGATACCAAATGATGGAGAGGTTGTGGGGAAAGGGAATACTCATCCACTGCTGGTGGGAATGTAAACTTGTACAACTATTATAGAAAGCAGTGTAGAGAAACCTTAAAAGATTCAAAATGAGCCTACCACCTGACCAAACCATGCCACTCCTGGGTTTATGCCCACAAGACTCATACTACAGCAAATATACATGCACATCCATGTTTATTGCAGCTCTCTTCACAATAGTGAAGAGCTGGAACAAATCCATATGCCCCTCAACTGATAAGTGAATGACAAAAATGTGGTACATCTACATAACGGAGTACTATTACTCAGTGGTAAAGAAAGATGATATCATGAAATTTGCAGGTAAATGGATAGAACTTGAAGCCATGATGCTAAGTGAAGTAAAACAGTCCCAGAAAAACAAACAGTGAATGGTCTCCCTCATTTGTGAATGCTAAAACCAAATCCCAAAATGAAAGGCAAGCTGAACAACATTATTGTTATATTACTGTTTATCTGAAAGCAACTACGCTGTTACAATGTAAATATCTTAAAGGGCTCTAGAATCTATCCACCACTTCCTTTCAAACTCTGTAATTACTGTATATAAGTGGAAATTATGTATTAATATTTTAGAGTAATATAAAATTAAATGAGGAAAATGTGAATTCCTAAAGATAAAAGACTGAGTGAAAGATGCAGGGCATTTATGGCAGAATGCATGATCTGAGGTGGGGGAATGAGAAAGGGGAATATTTCTAACATGAACTGATAAATGATGTCCAAAGTACGCAAAACATCAATAAAACCACTATTAATAAAAGCATCTATCACCACATCCAACACTCTACCTATTTTTTTTAATATAATAAATGAATACTAATGTAACCATCAGGAATTTTATGCTTATTTTTGTAGACATCAGAAGATGGAAAGTCTTCCCATGCTCCTGGCCTGGAAAACAATAATACAGTAAAATGTCCATTCTACCCAATTTAATATTCGAATTCAATGCAATACCAATTAAAATATCCAAGAGTTTCTTCAGAGACTTTGAAAAATAATCCTTAAATTTATATGGAAAAACAAAAGACCCTAAATAGCCAAAGTGAACCTGAGTGAAAAGTGAAATAGAGGGGGCTCACTATACCAGAATTAAAACTATATTCTTCGAAAAGATAATCACATTTCATAAGCTGACCCATATGCAGAGAGATGAGAAATGACAAAGACAGATTCCAAATGGGATGTTTCTAATTCCAAGGTTAGTGCATAAATCATTACACACAATACCTCCTCTATAACTGCAATATCATGTACATGCTGGGTCTATTCTAGAATAACATGTCTAGATTAGTACTGATTTTAGACAGTGAAAGTTATTGATTCCCTGTTTTTAAGAGCTATATAGTAATAGCAATTTCAAAGTTTTTAGTTGTGGAGTGTTAAAAACAGAAATGTTTATTAATTTATTGTACTTATTTTTTTATTAATTTTATTTATTTCTGTATGTGTATGAATGTACTGTCTGCATGCAAGTCTGTGCACCCGTGTCGTGAAATTCCGCGGAGGTCAGAAGAGGTGTCGGATTCCCCTGGAACTGGAGTTCTCCTGGAATTGGAGTTTCAGACGGCTCTCAGCCGCCATGTGGGTGCTGGGGATCGAACCCGGGTCCTCTGCAAGAGCGGTCGGCGCTCTTAACCGCTAGGACATCTCTCCAGCAATTTATTGTACTTATTAGTGTAATGTTTATTTGAATATCTATTCATTTGAAGTATTTGAGCATGCAATTATCAATTTTTACACCTACGACTTGCAATAAGAGTTCAGGACCCCTTATAATAAGAGGGTCTTCCAATGGAAATATATGTGGGAACACAAAATTTTAAAAAGTATCAGTGTCCTAACTTATGCAGGGTTAATTCCTTTTTCACTGCAGATAACAGTCTCCCTAGAGTCCTTCATTCAATTTCAAATATTTAATCAAATGAGAAAATGGAAAGTGTAAATCAAATGGGAAAACTCCGGGCAGGATTTCCCAGTGAGGATGTTCCCATGGTCTTATTGACAAAGTTAATGAGATTAGGATACTTGGGTATAAAACCTCTTATTAAGGGGAAAAATGTGTCAGACCTCCGAAGGATTTTAGTACACACTTCCCAAAATCAATGGTTTTAATAGATAAAAGGCTCAGTCCTCTCTTTCACATTATCATTTATTTCTAAACATAGTTAGCCTACTAAAAAGAAAGAGTATGTGCATACACACGTGCATTTGTGTGCAATACACACATTTGTGCCTCTAGGGGAATGTCTCCATTTCAAGTGACAGTAATGAAATTTAAGTTGTAATGACAATCGTGTAAGTTATACAGAGAATGGAGAAAGTGACTTGAGGTCACAGACATATAGGACTTAGGTTCCTTATTTTTTATTGTACAATATTTGATATAATTAAGTGATATATACTTATATACATATACTTATAAATGATATATACTTTATATTTCAGTTTTAAACATTTCCATTTTTTAATATAAAAATAACTAAAGTTTACACAAATTATATAAAAGAAATATAAATAAGTTAATATTTGCCTGATTTACATACTAAGCAACAATATCTGCCTGAGTCCAAAAAAATAATTTCAATACATAACCTCAGCTACTTAAAGGAAGAAGCAGCATCTTGTAAAGGAACAGACTTAACTAAGCCAGGCATGGCTGCATACACCTTTAATCCTAGCACTTTTATGAAAGAAGCTGGAATACCTCTGAGAGATTGAAGCCAGCTTGGTCTACCCAGCAAATTCCAGGCCAGCTGTACCTACAGGGAGACCCTTTTTCAAACAAACAAAAACACAACTAAAGAAAAGATAAAAGAATAGATTAAACTTGATGATGAATGTTTGTGATTTTAGATAAATAAAATTTAAATGCAAAGTTCTTTGATATTTTCATACTGATACAAAATTTAATAAAATTGACATAGAGAAAAGGTCCAGATTTATTCAAGATGTCCCAGAATATTGAAAATATAAAGTGTTTCTTACCCTATTTACAGATATAATATAATTCAACATTGAGAACACTATAAAAACATTTTATTTTGAATATAAGCCAAAATAAAGATAAAATATTAGAAAATTTAAAAGTGTGGTAGTACTTAAGTCAAAATGAATCATAACAAATAGGTTTATTCCAGGAATACATAACCATCAATCATTCCAAAAATCTATCACATATTTTCGTGTTATTTGATCTGTACTTAAGACATGGTTTGCTCTGGAATTACAAAAGAGAAAGATACCCTACCACCTTCAACAAGAAATGTAACATCCATGTATGACCATGAGAAATAATCAGCATCTATTTTTAAAAGATTTAAGTACTAGAATTATGCGTAAGAAACAAAAGTATCAATCTAAATTCCTGATCAAATTAAATTAAATTTTTTTCAAACTTTGTAAATTATTAAATATTACTATATTAATGTGGCCTTTCAAGACAGTTTTTATGAGACCTCAACATTTTTTTATTTAAAACAAGCACCCAAATTTTATCTATTTCAATCTTATAACATTCAAACTAGCTTATTTCATTCCATTGCTAGAAATTTTCTTCATAAGATACATTTTCTCATAATCTCTTTTGATTGTAGCTATTAGTAATGATAGGAAAATCATGAGCATTGTTAAAAGGTACTTTGATCTTACTAAAGCAGAGCTCAAATATTCCTAGAAAAATTGTGACTTTCAGAAAAATAAAAAATATAATGTGTAAATTTTATTATTGGATCCTGTAAAGCAGGTGTTTCTTCTTCTCTGCTTCAAAACATTGAAAAAGAATTCTTATAATCATCATATTACCTCTAGAGAGCCAGCATCACACCTCTGCAGACCTCAAACCCCAAAGCAGGGTTTACCTGCTCTGATGCTCAGAGCTCCTTTTTTCTCTGCATTGATTCATTGCCTCCCACAAGCCACACTTCTGCTCTATTGTTGTTTTGCATGTTTAATATTCCTTCAGGCAGCTGCCTGACAACCTGTGCTGCTTGCCTGTTCTGCCCAAGTTATTTCCCAAGACACCAATTACTGGTTTGGTTAGGTTTCTGTTTACATAGCTGCATAGGTTTGGGGTAATGCTGTCCTCCTCTTAAGCCTTGTGATTGTTAGTGGTGATTTTGCTGAATGCCAGGTCTTTCACAGCATGTTTATTTAATTCTAATAGATATACCTGTACTAAAAGTGGTAACACAACTTGTTCTAAATAGTAAAGATACTTTCAATAAGCCTAAGTTTGAAATAGCTAAAAGAGATAACATGATAGAAGAACAATTGACAAGACAGTGATAATGGACAGCAAGTTTCAATAAAAATCTGAATTATTTTGAACATAATAAGATGGGAAAATTACATTATTAATATGCTTTCCCACTTTAAAAATGGTTACTACAAAGTATGTGAAATATCAAATGCAAATAGTTACTCTTGGTTTCAGATAATGTAGTAGAACATATAATGAACAATGTATATATCAGTTGTCCTGTCGCTCATGTCCCCATAAGTTTCATCTGTGAAAAATCTATGATTTATAGCTACTCCCCATTGAAAATTAGAGGCAAGTAAAATTTAACATAAATAACAATAGCATCTTGGATAAAGAACCAAACCTTTGGATATGAACTGAAAACAACAACAAAATCCTTTTCAGCCCCAATCTCCACAAAGCAATCAGCCAAAAAAAAGCAGTTTTCAAGTCTCAGGGAAGATTGATTCATGACCAGGGAAAGCAGATTTAGTCCACTCAAATTGGGATGCATAAGAGATATGAGTTGCATTATCTGCCAAAATATCCCAGATCAGCAACTGCAGTGATGGCTCAGTGGGTAAAACATTTGGCAACAAGCATAAGGATGAAGTTGAATCGCCAGAGTCCCCAAAAGATAGAACCAATAGCAAATACCTGTAATCTCAGTGCTCTCATTAGAAACAGCAGAAACTCCACAAATTCTCCGTGACAGCTTGTCTGGCATACGCAATTGCAGGCAACTTGCATATAGGCCTTGCTTCAAACAAAGAGGAAGAAGAAGGCAGAAAACTGAAAGTTGTCCTCTGACCTCCACACTTGTGTAGTGGCTCATATGGACTCACATACTGGACACAACCATATGTATACATGGACACATAGATAGATGTGTCATTCGACTGTGAATGTGATTGATATGAAAACTAAGGGAATTACCTGAGCACCCACACTCAGATAAAAGTTCAAAGTGGCAAAGCCATTAATGAGAATGAGCCAGTAATTTGAAGTAGATATTAATTGCTCTAAATATGTGCAAGAGTTGTGGAATAATCTCTCATCATTACAAAACGTTAGAATTTCCAACTGCTCTGCTGGATTGAAACAGAAACCAACTAGATCCATGATGGACAGAAATAGGATTATTTAATTCAAGCCCTAAGACTATCACTCTGGTTTGGGAAAATGGAAATCAAAATGCTAACGAGATAATGAACAAAATATGTAGTAGAGTGACTTCAAATAGTTTAAGAGTAAGTTCACATTTTATAGTCAGAAAACTTTAAAGAATATTTGGTATAGAGGTAGAGTTTCTACCTGAAGAATGAATGGATAAATTTACAGTTTAATTGAGCCTACAATGAAACCCTTTGTGTTTAGCATATGTCTGTTGTCCTAATTTATTTATAATATTGCATTTTGGTTTTGTTAGAATCATAGATTTCCAGTTTATTATTGGGCACAGTCACATGCAACAGTTGTGCTGTGAAACATTAAAGGAAACTCAATTAAAGAGAGAAACCAAACAACTTTTGATTATTTTTTATTTTTCCACAGCTGAATAAACTTACTATATCGTAAAAATTGTTGAGATCTTTTTAAATAAAGGTTGCAAAAATATAAAGCAATCACTTTTTGTAAAGAAAGGAAGTACTAGAACAGAATAACTTAAGAACATGAAAGACATATTTTACATAACTGTTGATTTGGAAAAGATAACTAAATTCAAAATGCATAACAAATTACCATTATATGCACTCTGACTTCCTGTCAGGCTGAGATCTGTGCAGATTATTAACAGGGGCATTAGTCTTGAGTCACCAGTATTGATTGTCTAGACCCTGTCATGACAGGGCCTTCTTAGGACACTCAACTAAAAGAAGAGTTTTAGCATATCTGGGATGTCTTGGCGAGGTATAGTAGTTGCTGTCTTATTTAATAGTTTGATAGGAAAACAAGTAAAATACATATTAAAAGCTCTAATTTTCTGTGTAATCTACCAATCATTATATTTTCCCAATGTATTTTGCTAAATCAAAAAAAGTTGGCCACACTTCTGCAAGAGCAATGAATAAAACATATTTATAGTCAGAATGATCTTAATAATTTTTGAAGATAGTAGAAATGAATATTTTCAAACAATATGTTAATTTCCAAAACTGTATTAGTAACAAATTAAACTATTCCATATACACAGATAAAAACACACAATCACACACACAGTCACTGCAAATGAGCAAAGAACCTTTATAAACACCTTTCTCACAAGGGTTATAGAACTGAACAGTAAGCACGTTAAGATCCTCAATATTGCTAGCATTCAGGGTAATTAAAATGGAAAGCATCATGAGTTACCAATGTTTGAATTTATGATGCTGTGAAGAAGAAAGCTGATTTTATGTTCTAATGGTGGGATGATAAATAACGTGAAATTTCCTCAAAAATTAAAACAAAATGTAGCTACTATAATACACAGAAATCCCAACTCTATGTATCCAAAAGAAAATTATATAAAGGAGATATTTACACTCTTCATTATATAATTATTTTTAGCATACATACGGTGGAAATGATACAAATATCACTGAATAGGCAAATGGATATAGATAGTATGGAATATTAACCTTTAAAGATTAAGAAAACTATGGGGCTGGAGAGATTTTTCAGTTGTTAAGAGCACTGGCTGCTTTTACAGAGGATCAGAGTTCGAAATTCAGGATCCACATGGTGATTGACAACTGTCTGTAACTCTAGTTCTGGGGGGATCCTATATCCTCTTCTGACCTCCAAGAGCATTGCCCAACATAGGTGTACTTAAATACACTCATAAACACAAAAATAAAAAAAATTAATAAATGAAGAAAACTCAAAAAATTATTATGCTCTGGGTGAACCTGAGCAACATTATATTAATTAAAATGTCAGCCGTAAAAGAATGAATTAGTTATAAATTTTATAGAATTGCTGCACAGTTTAGAGATTATAGTTAGCAACAAGACACTGTATATTTAAAATTTTAATAAAGATAAATATTCTTAGTGCATGTATACACACAAATGAAATAAAATAAAGCAACATTAAAGGATATAAGCATTTGGAGATGACAGATATTTTTACTGTATGTTTTGTGCTCATGGAAACATGAGTATGTTTTGTATGCTTAAAAATTCTCCTGGGGCTGGACTTCTGACCTCCGCGGCATTGCACGACACGGGTGCACAAACCTGCATGCAGACAGTACATTCATACACGTATCGAAATAAAAAAAAAATTCTCCTAAGATAAATATACATATATAATGTATCAGACTGTATACATGACTTAAATTCGAAGTATTTTATGACTTAATTTTGCTCCTAAACTATATATTAATTTATTATTGTTGTTACTCAAATTTCATTTAATTTGTTCTTTTACAACTTTAAACATGCCATGGATTACATTTCATTTTATACTTCATGCTTTGTTGCATTCTCATTCAAAAAATGTAAAATTATATTAGTATACATTTAGAACAAGAATAAAAATAATATTAAGAAGAAATATTAAAAATATATTTTCTCTATTAATAGAGAAATATTAATTAAATTGAGTGATACAGTGGCTTAGTAAAAAACTGTGCCATTAAATTCAAGGGGTCAGAATCAAGCTAAATATCCAGGCAATAGATTTAGAACCAAGCATTTCTTAGGGAAACAAAACTATTTGAATGAGGAAAACTCAAAACAGGAAGCACTTCATTTACAGTAGTCAAGGACTCTTCCATAAAGAAAAAGCAATATATTTTCTTGATTTGTTCCCTAACGCTACTCAAGTATGCTCTCTGATGATGACATGAAATACCCAGCTTTCAAGGGCACAATGTACTTCATTGGATCCCCTTATCGCAAAAAATGGAAAGGACTAGAAATCCATGCACAATTAAAAGAAAATCCCATTTCAGAGTTAATGATGTTTTAACCTAAATACTTTGCAACCTCCCCTAAATTGCTATTTTTTTTCTCTTTGCTGCTTCATTACATAGTATTTGTATCATTTACCTTGATGGTAGCTTAGCTTATTTCTTCTTGGTTCTAATATTCATTGGAACTGCTGAGGCAAATCTAGGTAAAGAAAACAGAGCCTCTGTCAAACAAATTGTCTCATATGAGATCCTATACTGAAAAACCACATTGTCTGAATCTCATTATCTAGATATTTATGTCATATGTTAACAATCTACTGTTCTTTAACAGCCATTAGAAGCTATTATTAGGTGAATGTTATTCTACAGATATACTTTTGAGATGATCAAAGTGGTCTAAAATACCTCTTCTTTGAACAAGATTTATCATTGGACAAGCTGCAAACTACAAATATGGAGTCTGGATTATTAGAGGGCAGGGCTAAGGGCAAAAATGAGCCTGCAGCCCACAATGCTTGCAAGAACACACATGGAACTCTAGGATACCATTGGCACCACATTGAGGGCCTGGGGCAAATCATAGCTGTCACGTGGGGCTGCAGGGGGAGTTGCTTGCAATTTTTTCATCATAAGCTGAGGATGCAGAATTCATCCCAGGACTCTGCGCAGGCATAGAAAGAAAGGAGAACAACAGCTCAGCTACTGAGTGTGTGCTTACCTTCATTAATTTGTAGGCAAGCCCAATAAACCCTCTAGTCTTCTAGAAATTAAGATTGGAGAGGCTGCTCATTGCTTTGAATAGTACCCGGGGAACCTGAGGCACAGGCTGGGCGAGACATTACGTGTGTGGTTCCCCCACTCAGTGAATTCTCTGTGATAATCATCAAAGCCTCAAGGCCTTTATTTTAAAATATATAATAAGCATTCTTTGTAATACACAGTTTAGTGTGTTCGTTTGTAAGTCTATGGATAACTATTTTCACCCTATCTAAAATAAAGTTGAAACATAACATTCATGGATCTATTCATGAGAATAAAATCCAAGCCGGGCATGTTGGCACACGCCTTTAATCCTAGCACTTGGGAGGCAGAGGCAGACGGATCTCTGTGAGTTCAAGGCCAGCCTGTTCTACAGAGTGAGCTCCAGGCCAGCTGGGACTTAAAGGGAGACCCTGTCTTAAAAAAAAAAAAAAAAAAAAAAAAGAGAATAAAGTCCATATCAAATATAAATCACATAAAAGTCAGAGATAAAATCATGACAGAAGATAAAAAATATCTAGTGTCTTAAAATCAGAGCCTGTGTATGAACCAGGTTTTGGCTTACACCTTAAAGGAAAATGAGGTTCATACACAGGAATATAAATAGAAAAATATGCCAATAATTTTGGGTTTTTTTTTACTTAATTTTTGTGGTTGTGAAAATGGAACCCAGGGCTCTGTGCTTGCCAAGCAAGCTATTTAATTATAAAATCATTGGCCTTAATGTGAGACCTTTAATGATAATATATTGAAAAGACTTTATTTTACATTATTGTATGGATTTTCCACACTTGCATTAATCATCTATCAATTGTTGTCTTTGCATTTAGAAAGAACAATAGACTAAAACCTATTGTCATCATATTGCAAACCATCAAAGTAATTCCTTTAATCGTTTATTCTACAAATATTTAGTATACGATCACTATCCAAATCATTAATACATACAGTGAAATTATTGAATACATAACAACAAAGCATTCTTATTTTTTTCTCTAAATGCCACTTTTTATAAATGAAGACAACTTTCTTTATGCTGTCTGAGTAGATATCCCAAGAAGATGATGAATGAGAACGGGAAGAAGGCTTGGCAGATATTCAACTAAATCAATATTTTTAGAGAGAAATGAATGAGCAAAGCTGCTTTGCTGGTAAGTGCTGACTGGTTTAGAGCTGTGGAAAGATCAAGGACTAGCACATGTAGAAGCACCACATATGCTAGGGTTTCATATGATTCATGTCCCTTGATGGCTTGTAAATTCAAAAAGATCATTCTGGCCAAATAGATTACAGTGGAGTGGTATCAACAGCCTGCAGAAGCTAGCCAAACAACACTGCACATGAACTACAAAGTGCTTTTGGCATTTGTGGTTGTTTAGACAATATTGCCATTATACAGGAAATTTATGGGAAGCATTCATAGAATCTAAGGAATATATATCCCTGAGGTAGAAATAACATGCTTTCTGAGTAAAGATTGTAAATGCGTTTTTTTATGAAAAGAGTAAAGCGCATCTTAGAGTAATGTGATATATGCAATTTGTTTTTAGAGTAAAAGGATAAAACAATGTCTCCAAAATATATTCCACAAAGGATATAACGCAGACTGCCTGCATTCAGACTCAGATTTACAAACTAGCAATTTTTTTTAAGAAACTGAAAACTTTGCACCAGAAAAGAGCAATGACCTCAGGTGCATATGTTAATATTCAAAAATGTGAATGTATTTTATTTCAGGGAGTCTTCATTCTTTATAAACAAAACCTTTAGCAATATGCTACCTGTTTCTACACTCTGTAAGTCCTGATCAAGATCAATTCACACAGTCCACATTATCTCTACAATCAATGTCTTACTTTTCTGCTTCTGTCTTTGTCTCTGTCTCTCCCTCTCACTTCTCTCATTTCTTTTCTTTTTATGACATGAGAAGCTAGAAACATGGAGAAAAGTCTGATCATATCTCTTTTGAGTATAAAACAATACAGTGGTCTTTTCACATCTACATGGTTAGCACTCTACAATCTTTTTATATTTGTATTGAATATGCCTTTCATACATTAAAATTTAATCCTATTTAGACTCCTCCTCCCATCTACAGCTTAATAGTCACCCAGCAGATTTCATGAATTCTGTCTTGTATCTTAAGGCCTATACAATTGAGTTGTTGTACCTAGGTGTCCCTTGGTGGAATCCTTTAACATATGTCATTGGACAGAAAGGAAGGAAAATAAAAGTGGCATTTATTATTATTCTAGTTTGAAAATATTATTTGCTGAGACTAAAAGAGATGTTGGGTCCTGAGTAATATTACACTGAAAGAAGTTACATACAAAATACATCTTATTTTTTCTAAGATCCATAATATTTCCGATATCACAAATAAGACCATGTGCACATCATATTAAATACCCTTTTGTGTCTATAGTCAGCATTATATATTCACTGTCCAGATACTATATTTGAAGTTCATTATATTTAAACAATTATCAAACTTTAGGAGAAATTAGTAAAGGAGTAAGAACCTCCAATATACTTATGCTAAAATAATAAAACATGATATTCTAAAATATGATACAAATTAGAGAATATTGCTCCTTTCTGAATCAGAGTTTTGAATTTCAATCAAAAGCATTCATTTATAAATCTGACAATAGTCACCTTCACTCCCTGTGTGTGTTTTCATTTATGCATTAGGATGCACCAGATGTTCCACATATCATCATAATGCATGCTTAATAGTCAACAACATACAATAATACAAATCCCTTTGAGCAACAATCTAGAACAGCACAGGTGGGGATTTTTTTTAATCTTTTTGAGGCAGGGTCTACCTATAGCTCCAGCTGGCCTGGAACTCACTCTGTAGACCAGGCTGTCCTGGAACGCAGAGATCTGCCTGCCTTTGCCTCCTGAGTGCTAGGGTTAAAGGTGTGTGCCACCATGCCCAGCACAGGTGTGGATTTTTGTGTGGCACTTTATTTAGGGAATATCGTTTAGTCAGCTTATTAAAGTTTATCTTCAATTGCAATTATTTGGATGTAATTTTACCTGAATATTATCTAAATTTAGTTTGTCTGGTTGAAAATAATTTACATCTTCATCTATTGTAGAATAATTTTCACAATTCAAAAACATTGTTCAGTCCATAGAGTTAGTATAGATAAAAAGATGATGTTGACTGGATAGTCCACATGGCAGCAATACTAACACTTAATGTATTGTTAAAGGTAGAGAGCATGAATTTGGTAGAGAGACATGTTGAGTAGCATTGGCAGAGTTGCTTAGGGAGCAGGATTAGATCTGACCCAAAGAAATATACATAACACATATGAAAATGTCAAAAGAGAAATGAGTATATTATTAAAATGGTTATAGTAGGAAGTTTGAATTTTTTAATAACAATTATTTATAACATCCATTTGATAATATAATGACTCAAGATCCATGACAAAAAGTTCCAGTTTAGAATGTCTGTAAAGTACTGTAGTACTTTCTTCATCTTTTTTTTAAGTAACTGTCCTTCATATGGAATGAGAACAGCAGCAGCAGATTCCAGGTAGAGAGAAACCAGAAAGGAGTTGACTGATTTCCACTGAAATGAGAAGATACAAGTATGATAATGTTACTGGTTAGATTGAATGAGAAACGACCATTTAACTAGTGACAAAACACTCTGACCTTTGGTGTCTTTGGTTAGGTTTATTCCTAGGTGTTTTTTTTTTTTTTTTGAGGCTATTGTGAAAAAGGACATTGAAAATGACATCAAAAGATGGAAAGACCTCCCAATCTCATGGATTGGAAAAATTAATATAGTAAAAATGTCCATTCTACCCAAATTAATATACAGATTCAATGCAATCCCAACCAAAATCCCCATGAGTTTTTTCACAGACTTAGAAAAAAAAATCCTTAAATTCATATGGAAAAACAAAAGACCCCAAATAGCTAAAGCAACCCTGAGTGAAAAGTGCAATACTGGGGGGATTACATTACCAGACTTCAAGCCATATTACAGGGCTATAGTCATAAAGACAGCCTGGTACTGGCAAATAAACAGAACCATTGAAGAATGGAACAAAATTGAAGATCCAAACTTGAGTTCATATAACTTCAGCCACCTCATATTTGACAAAGGGGCCAAAAAGCTCAATGGAGGAAAGATAGCATCTTCAGTAAATGGTGTTGGCAAAACTGGATCACCATTTGTAGAACGAAATTAAACCCTATCTCTCACCCTATACAAAAATCAACTCCAAGTGGATCAGAGATCTCAATGTGAAGAGTGAAACCCTGAAAGTGATAAAAGAAAAAGTTGGCAACAACCTACAAGACATAAGTGTAGGAGGAGACTTTCTAAACCAGACAGCAGCCTCATGGGAAGTAAGGTCAACAGTTGACAAGTGGGATCTTATAAAACTCAAAAGTTTCTGTGCAGCAAAAGAAACAATCAAGGAGGTGAAGAGAAAACCTACAGAGTGGGAAGAAATCTTTACTGGTGACACATCTGACAGAGCATTAATGTCAAGAATATATAAACTACTCAAAAAACAAAGAAGAAGACAAATGACATTCTCAAAAGATAAAGAGCTGAACAGAGTCTTCACCAGTGAGGAGTTAAAGATAGCTGAGAAACATCTTAAGAAGTGTTCATCATTAATAATTAAATGCAAATTAAAACCACTCTCAGATATCATCTCACTCCAGTACGGCTAGCTAAGATCAAGGAACAAAAGACAACAGCTCCTGGAGGGGTTGTGGAGAAAGGGAAACACTCATTCACTGCTGGCGGGAATGTAAACTTGTACAACCACTATGGAAAGCAGTGTGGAGAACCTTTAAATGTTTCAAAGTGAACTGACCACCAGACCCAATCATACCACTCCTGGGTATATACGCCAAAGACTCAACCTACCGCAAAGATATATTCACAGCCATGTTTATTATTAGCTCTCTTCACAATAGCCAAGAACTGGAACCAACCCATATGCCCCTCAACAGATGAGTGGATGACAAAAATGTGGTACATCTAAACAATGGAGTACTATTCAGTGGTAAAGAAGGATGACATTATGAACTTTGCAGGTAAATGGATGGAGCTCAAAGCCATTAATGCTGAGTGAGGTGACACAGTTCCGGAAAGACAAATAGAGAATGGTTTCCCTCATTTGTGGATGCTAACTCCAAATCCCCCAGACGAATGGCAAGCTGAACGACAGTATGGTTATAATTTTGGTTTATCTAAAAGCAACTATGTTGTTATAATGTGAATCCCTCAATGGGCTCTACCCACCAATTATTTTCAGAATAGAAGAATCCACCCACCAATTATTTTCAGACTCTGTAATTACTGTATACGGGTGGAGAAAGATTCAGGACAGTTATGACAGAATACATGATCTGGAATGGGATGGGGTGGGGTGGGGGGATGGGATAGGGAAATACGTCTGAACAGAAATAGAAAATTATGTATGAAATACATAAAATATCAATAAAAATAGAGTATAATAAAAAAATAAAATTTAAAAAAGCCTTTAAAAATTTATAATTTTTGTAATTTTAATTTTGTTTTTTTTTGTTTGTTTTTTTTTTAATTTATTTATTTTTAACAAATCTAGACCCGTGTTCCCACTCATTCCCCCACCCCGCCAGAGCTCGTGCATTCTGCCAAACATGCTTTCCATCTCTTAGTCTTTCTCAATATTTTCCATGGGGACGTTGACTGTTTTGAGCAGAAGTTCACTGTTTCAGTCAGTTCTTTGATGCAGTATTTTCTGTTGTTGTTGTTGTTTCCAAAATGCATTATGTCCAACTGCTTTGTACAGAAGCTCAGGGGGCCCTACACAAGAAATACTTACAACTGGGTAATTGGCACTAGCATCCACAGATGAGGGATACCATTCGTCGTTTGTTTTTCTGGGACTGTGTTACTTCACTCAGCATGATGTCCTCTAGCTCCAGCCATTTTCCTGCAAAGCTCGTGATGTCGTCTTTCTTTACTGCTGCATAGAACTCCATTGTGTAGATGTACCACATTTTCTCTATCCATTCGTCAGTTGAGGGGCATTTAGGTTGGTTCCAGCTCTTTGCTATTGTGAAGAGAGCTGAAATAAACATGGCCGTGCATGTATCTCTGTGGTGGCGTAAGTCTTGAGGGTACATGCCCAGGAGTGGTATGGCTGGGTCGGGTGGCAAGTTCATTCCAAGTCTTCCAAGGGTTCTCCACACTGCTTTCCATAGTGGCTGTACGAGTTTTACCTTCCCACCAGCATGGATGAGTGTTTTTCCCTTTCCCCACAACCGCTCCAGCCACTGGTAATCATTTGTTTTCTTGATGCGAGCCAGTCGTACTGGATAAGAGGATATCTTAAAGTGGTTTTGATTGGCATTTCCTTAATGATTAGTGATGTTGAGAGTTCTTTAAGTGGTTTCTCAGACATCTCTAATTCCTCGCTTGTGAAGTCTCTGTTCAGTTCTTTGCGCCATTTATTGAGTGGGTACCGGTTGTTTTCTTTTTCTTGTTTTTTTGAGTAGTCTTATATGCCATTCTGGATCATGCTTTGTCAGATGATTGCACTGAGAAGGATTCCTCTCCACTCGTGTGGGCTTCTCTCTCACTTCCTCTGATTGTCTTTTGTTGTACAGAAGCTTTTGAGTTTAATGAGGTCCGCTTTTTATCATGTGACCTAATGCTTTCATGGATGCTGTCCTGATTTTAGGAAATTCCTTTCTACGTGGTCTATTAAAGTTTTCTTGCCTATGTCTTGGGTGGGTAGTTGCTCAGACTTTTTCTTCTATCACCTTCGAGTTGGGTTTCAGTTTCAATAGATCTTTATATATTGTGAGTGTGACTTTTGTGCAGGGCATGAGGTAGGGTTGTAGTTTTTTCGTCTACAGTGGTGATCAGTTTTGCCAACCATTCTGAAGAGTGTCCTCGTCACCATTTGAGCTTTCTTGGCCCCTTGTCAAACTATGAGATTGGCTGAAATTGTTATGAGCTCAAATTTGGATCTTCGGTTTTGGGTTCCATGGTCAACAGTCGGTTTTGTGCAGTACCAGGCCCTTGGTGTTTTATGACAGAAGCCCTGGAGTATAGTTTAAAAATCTGGTATAGAGATCCCTCCTTGAACTCTTTTCACGCAGGATTGATTTGTCGATTCGGGGGTCCTTATTGGTTGGTTCTCCAATGAAGTTTTAAAGACCTTTGTGTTTTCCAAGCCTGTGAAGAAACTCTTGGGAATTTTGGAATTGGGATTGCATTAAAATCTATACAAGAGTTTTGGTAAATGGACCATTTTTACAATGTAATTTTTCCCAATCCATGAGCATGGAGGTTTGTCCATCTTCTGGGGTCTTCTCATTTCTGTCTTTAAGGGTTTAAAATTTTTTGTTGTAGAGTTCTTTGGTGGTCTTTGGTTAGTTTTTTTCCTAGGAGCTGAGGGTTTTTGAGGCCGATTGGGATGGAAGGTCGCTTTGAATGCTGTTCTCAAGGTGCTTGTTGTTGGTAAAGAAAGGGCCATTGGATTTTCTAAAGTTTATTTTGTATCCTGCACTTTGCTGAAGCTCTTAACCGTTTCTAGGAGTTGGTCTTGGTGGAGTTTTTTGCATCTTAAGTAAAACATCATATCATCAGCAAATAGGATAGTTTTGACTTCCTCTTTTCAAATAGTACTCCTTTAAATCTGTTTTCTTGCCTTATTGGCTCAGCAAGTGTTTCAAGCACTAATTGAAGAGGAGTGGTGATAGGGGGGCAGCCTTGCCGAGTGCCTACCTTTAAAGGTAATGTTGCTGTCATTTCCCCACTTAAGATGATATTGGCTGTTGGGTTTCCATGTATATGGCTTGGATTACATTGATGAATGATCCCTCCAATACATTTCCCTCTAGAACTTAAGCATGAATGGATGTCGGATTTTGTCAAAGGCTTTTTTCTTTTATCAGCATCAATCGAGATGATGGTGTGGGTTTTTTTTTTTTTTTTTTTTTTTTAAAAAAAATTTTGTTTATGTGTTTTATGATTTTCATATGTATGAACCATCCCTGTATCTCTGTTATGAATCCAGCTTGTCATGATGGATGATCTTTCTTGATGTGAGTCTGTAAATGTTTGCCAGTATTCCTTTAGAATTTTGGCATCTTGTGTTACAGATTAGGGAGATGGGTCTATATTCTCCTTTTTATTCTGTCACTTTGCCTGGTTTGGGTAAAAAGTGATGGTGGCTTCATAGAATGAATTTGGGAGAGTTCCCTCGGATTGTATACTTCTAAACAGTTTTTGAAAGAATGGTTGTGTAGGTCTGTTTGCAATGTTTTAAAGTAGAATTCTGCTGTGAAACCGATCTAGGGCCGGGGCTATTGTGAGATTTTGATTTGGGTTCTTATCTACAATCCGCTCAGAGATTCTTCATATGGTTATGGTGGTCTGTTGGTAAAGCTGCTAGGTTCCTCGCTCTTGCCAGCTTTTGTGAGTCCCAAGATTTCAGATATTCATCCATTTCTTCTACTGTGTTCCAAACTGGTGTAGAAATATAGGTTCTTGGTGAGAGGTAGGCCCATATAAGTTGATTGGATCTTTTCCATTCCGGGTTGTTATATAAATATGAGAAAAAAGTCCCGTGATGTCATCACGAATGTGATGGATGTGGGGAAAATTTAAGAAAGTTCCTATCTGTTCTTTTTGTTAACTGTGGGCTAGAAAAATATTCGATGTCTAGCTTGGGTTGGTATTCGATTTCAAAGAACGGCAAAAAAACTTTGGCGTTCATTAGAAAAGTTTTTGTGAGTGTGTTTGGGTTCGGTGTTGGGTTGATCGGTTCATTGAGGGTTCGGCCTGAGTTTTTTGTTATGGATTCTTTCCTGTGCAGGAGAGTTGCTTTTAAGGTTCATCTGTTGTTGCCTCTAAGGTGCTTTTAGCTGTAGTGTGTTAGATCATTCACATGTGCTCGTAAGTAAAAAGATGGTCTGTTTTTTCTAGAAAGATAAGAGGCACCAGTTGGTCAAATATATGATCAAGTGGTGCCCTCGTTAGACTGCTTTTAAGGTATCCATAAGTTTTGTTGTGTTATACTGTCATAAAGGTGTATTCAGTGTCCGAATGTTTGAATTTCTTTCTTTATCTCTAACCTTGACCCATTCATTATCAGGAGAGTGTTGTTTAGAATCCATGTGTTCTTGTAGTCAGGGAGATAGCTTAGTCCGTGTGGTGTTGATGTTGATCTTCATTGCACTGTGGTCTGACAGGATGCATGAAAATTATTTCAATCTTTTTAAATCTTTGTAGAGGTTGCCTTCCGGGTCCGCCGATGTGGTGCCAATTTTGGAGAATGGTGTCCATGGGGTGCTGAGTAGAGTTTGTATTCTCTGGTATTAGGAGGGAATGTTCGGTAGAGGCATGCATCCATTTGGGGTGATCATCTCCGTTTCATTCAGAACTACACTGGAAAGGTGCAGGATTATCCCACGCCAAGCTTTACTCACCCTATGGATGACTCCTGCCGTGGGATCCCTCCGGGGATGGCCCAGGACACAGACATCAGAAACACAATTGGGAACATCCTTAAAGAACTACAAGCCAATAAAAGAACAAATTAAGAACTAAGAAAAGAGAATATGGACACGAGGATAGAGACGAGAGAAATGACATAGCTCCAGGGGAAGGAGTAAAAACGACAAAGTAGTCCCATGCGTGAATACAAGAAAAAAGAAAACCACACACACAGAAATGAGCTAAAACATAAAAAATCGAGAAGCTTTCAAAATAGAATAGAAACACTACAGAAATCAGAATAGGAAATGAAACAAGGAAATCAAACAGTAAAGGGCGATCCTGTAAGGGCTGTACTATCGTGAATAACGAGATCCATTCAATCAAGCAGGAAGTGAAGTGAAAAGCATAAAGAATGAATGGAGACAGAACAAGAATCAAAGACCGCAGGATACCAAACAGAACATAAAAACCTTCAGGGAAAGTCTTATGAAAATTTAAAAAAATACACAAAAAGAAAAAAAAAAAAACCAGACGGGACTATTAAAAGATCAAACTCCACATCATAGGAATAAAGAGAAGGAGAAGAATCCCAGGAGAGAAAGGTATTGCATCAGATCTTCAACAGAAAATAAGATTAATACTTCCCCAAACTAAAAAGGACAGACTCAAATACCATACAAGAAGCACAATAGAATCCAAACAGACCCAAGGATCAAAAGAAATTCTCCAACCACATCATAGTTTAAAATGCTGACACCAAAAAAGACAAAATACGGTTAAAGGCGACAAGAGAAAAAACAACAGTAGACTATAAGGGGAAACCATCAGAGATAACAACGGACTTCTCAAGCAAACGAGATAAAGCAAGAAAAACCTGGGGCAAAGCATTCCAGTGTGGAGGGACAATGGATGCCAGCCGGTTACTATAACCAGCAAAAATTTCAAATTATAGTGAAAGAGAGAGGAAAAGCTTCAGGAAGGAAAGGCATTACAAAACGTTGAAAGAAGACATGTCCGGAAAAACCAAACCCTTCATAGGAAACTTGAACAATTCAAAGAACAGAAGAAAGGAGCAACCAACCCAAGCACCTAGAAAGAAAAATCAATAAAAGCATAAAACTGCAGAAGTAGAAACCTAAATCATAACCGCAGATGGATAATAAGCAAAAGGAAGCAACACACAAACATATCAGATCATAACCTTAAAGAGTATTAAGTGGACTAATTCCCCATTCGACAACAACATAAGACTAGCAGGGATGGATTAAGTAGAAAACAGAGACTACCATCATATGCTGTCTGGAACATAGGAAAACAACGAGTCTTACCTTTCAAGGAACAAGCACCGACCATGGTAAAGGCATGAAGTGGGAGATAAAAGAAAATATCAAGCAAATTGGGTACCAAAAAGAAAGCAGGTTTGGTTGCTATTTTGATATCGGATAAAATAGACTTCAAAGTGAAAAAAAAATCGAAGAAGAGACAAAGAAGGCCATTACATTTTCATCAAAGGAACAATCCACCAAGAAGATTTCACAATTATGAATATATATGCCCCAAATTCTGGTGCACCAAACTTTATAAAGACAATTCTCCAGGATCACAAGTCACAGACTAACCCCAGCACACTCATAGTGGGAGATTTCAATACCCCACTGAGTCCTTTGGATAGGTCAACAGGACAAAAAATAAACAGAGAGACATCTGTAATTTTAATTTTGAATGGCAATTTATGGTATGATTTTTTAAAGTTGTTTATGTTTTCAATTTTTATTAATTAAAAACATTTTACAAATTAAAAAAAAGACACTCTGACCAAAACCAACTTGGGGAGGAAAGGATTTATTTGCCTCTCACTGCATACTCATGGTTAATATTTGATGTGAATCAAGGTAGAAACTTGACATTTGATGCAAACAAGGCAAGATCCTGAGAGGAGGAATTCTGTTTATTGGTTTATTCCTCTGGTCTGTGCTCAATCTACTTCTGTTACTGCACAGAATCACCTGCCCAATTTGTTAATTGAACAAGAACATGGCTCACAGATGTACACATAGGCCAATTTTACAGAAAATTCCTCAGTTAAGCTCTCCTCTTCCATGGTGTGTCAAGTTGACAACTAAAGCTACCTAGCATATTCTATATGACTTCAATAATTTGAACCCTTGGTCCCCAGTTGGTGGTATTTTGGGGGAAGTCATAGGGCCTATAGAGAATGATGATTTGCTGAAAGGAGCATGTCATTGGAGTGGAGATTGAGAATTCAAAGTCTTGCCCAACTTCTAACTCATTCTCTATGCTTGATGCTTGTGACTTAATTGTGAGTGCTCAGCTTCCTGTTCCTACTGCTATGCCAGTGACTTGTTGCAATATTTTCCCACAAGGAGAGACTCTTCCTCTGGAACCATAAGCTAAAATAGATTCTCTCCTTCATAAGTGACTTTTGTCATCCCATTTTATCACAGCAACAGAAATATAAGCAAGGCAGTGTCTTTCAATGCAACTTAAACTTTACAATTCAAAGAAGTCAGAGTGAAAGAAACCATAGATATATGAGCAAGATATTAGTTTTCTCCTTCAGCCTCATTACAGCATATTGTGCAAGAAAAGTTGTTACAAAGTAAGAAAAAGGGCTGGAGAGATGGCCTAGCGGTTAAGAGCGCCGACCGCTCTTACAGAGGACCCGGGTTTGATCCCCAGCACCCACATGGTGGCCAAGAACCGTCTGAAACTCCAGTTCCAGGAGAACTCCAGTTCCAGGGGAATCTGACATCCTCTTCTGACCTCCGCGGCATTGCACGACACGGGTGCACAAACTTGCATGCAGACAGTACATTCATACATATACAGAAATAAATAAAAATTAATAAAAAAAATTAAAAAAAAACAAAGTAAGAAACAATCTCAAAGGAATATGTGATTTTTTTGAAGTGTCTTTTTTTTTCTTTTCTTAAATTATATAGACTATTACAAATATATGGGGCTGAAGGGATGGCCTAGCTGTTAAGACTGCCGACCGCTCTTGAAGATGACCTGGGTTCGATCCCCAACACCCATATGGCAGCTGAGGGCTGTCTGTAACTCCAATTCCAAGAGAACTCCAGTTCCAGAGAAATCCGACACCCTCTACTGACCTCTGCAGCATTGCACAACACGGATGCACAGACTTACATGCAGACAGTACATTCATACACATAAATAAATAAATTAAAAAAAATATTCACAAAAGGTCATGTAATGTGTGGGGATATGTTTGAATGTGTATGGTGTGTGCTTGTTTGTGTGTGTGTGTGTGTGTGTGTGTGTGTGTGTGTAAATATGTGTGTGGTTGTGTCACCATCCAGGCATGTGTGGAGATCAGAGTTTGGTGTGGATATTTCTTTCACAATCACTTTACACCTTAGTTTTATGGACAGGATGTTTACTGAACCTGAAAAATGCTGCTTCAGCTAGATTGGCAGGCTAACCAGCATGCAGGATCCATCTTTCTGCCCTGGAGTTACAGACATGTGCCAGGGTATGCATCTTTCTTTTACAAAAAAAAAATAATTCGCAATTTCCATATCATAGAATTTGATATTTCTAGTTCCTCACCCATCCTCACATACTCCTACTGCCCCCACAACCAATTCAATGCACTGCACTATATATACAAAATGGTCTATAGTGTCTTTGTGTCCTCACATGTCTCTCAGTGTAGGACTGAGATTGGAGCCTGGCGAACCTACCAAATGCCTCATTGCTGTAAGAGGCTGCCTCTGCTCCTCCCAGCAGCCATTAAGTGCGAAAAAATTCCTTAGGTTCTGTTAATATTTCTTCTATGCTTCCCTACATCTACACTGGGATTTAGTATGGTTTGAACTTCCCTGGGACTTGTACATGCTGTCACCATTGCTGTGAGTTTGTATGTGTAAGTGGACAGTTTTCTGAAAATTTTTGTTTCTTTGTGGTCATTCAACACCTCTGGCTCTTATATTCTTTCTGCAATGAGTACAGAGGCTTGTAGAGCAGAACTCAAAGTATATGTCCTATTCAGAGGTAAGAACTCTATAGCCTCTTCTCTACACTTTGATTATTTTTGTATTTCTGTGTTAATCACCTCTGCTGCATGTTAACTTTCTTGTGAGAATTGAGAGACTCATCTATCCCCTATGTACAGGTTTCATTGAAAATGTATTGCATTGAAAATGGGCTGTTTCACAGATTATAATGCTCTGTGTTTGAACAGCTGTGGAACTATTAGAATCCATTTGATGCAAAAAGAAGCTTCTTTTTGACGTATTTATTTTATTCTATGTGAATGAGTGTTATGCCTGCATGTGTGCAAGTGCACCCATGTGTCATGCAGCACCTGCAGAGGACAGAAGAAGCCATCAGATGCACTAGAACTGGAGTTATGGATCTTTGTTAGCCTCAATGTTGGTGGGATTTGAACTCAGGTATTCTGCAAGAAAAACCAGTATTCTTAACTGCTGAACAGTCTCTACAGACATGCAAAAAGAAGCTTCTTTGATGAGTGGTAAGAGGCATATTTCTCTGCATATTTGAGTTTACATACATAAAATAAAGTAACAAATTACATGGGTCTAGGAATAAAGCAAAAGTAGGCATTTCTCTATGGTCTATGACCACTCTAACCATGTGTATTTCTCTGTTTCCAGTACCAGACATGAATTTCTTCCACGGGATAAATTCCTCTCAGGGAATTCCACTTAGGGAAAAAGTATCTCTTTTAGTAACTCCTAACAAAAAAGTGCCACTACTACATAAATATCAATAGTTTACTGGCCTAGTCATTGTTTATTATGCTTTACACCTGCATAGGACCACTGATTGGCTTTCTCCTTGGCGGCTTGCCTAGCATCCTCTGGAACCATGAGAGCTAGTCTAGGTAAGGAAGGAGGCTTCCTGGTCAGTTTGTGCTCTTTTGCTCCAAGTGCTGTGTTCAAAGTATGTTCTGTCTTTACCCACAGGGTCTTAGTTTCAAACTAATGGAGGCAATCAAAGGTAATAGCCTCTGTTATTTTGAGAGGCTCTTAGACTACCCAGGCCCCAATTTGAAGGAGGGTTTCTCCTACCTGCCTGGCACTGTGTTTTTGTTATATATCCTTCAGGTTTACATATATATATATATTGCTTAATTTTCAAATGACATGGAAATAATATAGTTCTCTCTGCTGTTTCACACCATCTAAGTACGAAATATGAAATATTTTCTCCTCCTTGTATAACACTCTCTATTTCCACAGTTAAAATACCTCACTTTCCGCATTTCCTCATTTTTCACTTCATAGCACCTGCCACCTACTATCCCTATATCTCATGCTTCTTCCTTTTTACCTCCAAGGTCTCTTTTTATTTTCTTGGCTCCTGTGATTTAATTAGGTCATATATTCACATCTAAGGATTTGAAACAAAAGTGCAGAAATCAAAATGTGCCTAAGTCACTTTTTTTTTCTCCTAAATCTCTATTGTTTTGCTTAGTATAACAGTTTCTAATTACTTCCATTTACCTGCACATTTTGACATTTTGTTTTTCTTTGCCACTGCTTAGTACTTCATTTTATATATTTTGGGAAGTTATATTATCCATTTGTCAGTTAGGGACATTTAGATTGTTGCCATTTCCTACGTAGTATGTAAAGAGCCACGACAAACATGGCTGTTGCATCTCCGTAGGAGGATAAGTCCACTGGGTATATGCCAAGGAATGGCATATTCAGATCATACAGTAGATTTAGTTTTAGGGTTTTGAGGAGTTCTTCACACTAGTATTTAAGGAGAAGTCTTCAATGTCAGTTCCAGCTCCAGTGCCCAATGTTTGTCCTGTCTTCAACAATAGGGTCTGACCTTCAAGTTCTTAGATCTAATCAAAGGTTGTGGCAATAGCTTGTGTTATTCTGGGAGTCTCATAAACTACCTTGAACAACAACTTGAAGGGAAGTTTCTCCTGTTTGGGACTATGCTTCCTGTGTTATAGTCTTCAGCTATACATGCACTCATGTTAAGATATTTTATGTATCTTTTTAGAAGGCTTTTGAACTATATTCTGTCTGCTTTTTCATACCGCACAAAACTCATTTTTTCTCATCTCTCTCACAGTTTAACTCTTCCTTCTCCTTCCCTAAAGTATCAGCATTTTCCTCTTTTTACCCTGATAATTCCTCTCAATATCTACCCTGTATTATGCTCCATTTTCCCTTTTACCCTAATTGTTCCTTGAAAATCCTTTCCTCCTCCCTTCCCAGTTAAGTACTCCAGATTTCCCCGTTTATCTCTTGGTGACATATATTTCCTAGTATCTCACTTTCTCTGGTTCTTTCTATTTAACTCCATGGTCCTTTTCCATTTACCTGATTCCTGCAGTTACATCAGGGTAGATACTCTTATATGTGATAAGAATTTGGTATTAAGATCCACAAATGAGAATGAACATATGTCTCCTATTTTTTTCTGAGTCTGTGTTATTTAACGTAGTTTAAAAGTTTCTGGTCCCAACTATTTACTGATCATTTCATGATTTTGTCTAACTTTAAATCTGATTAGAACCCCAGTGTGTGAATGTGCCACATTTAATCATCCATTCTGCAGTTGAAGGACATTAAGTTTTTCCCATTTCTCTGTTATTGTGAAGGAACTGCAACACACATGGATGTGTAATTATCTCTGCAGTAGGATGGATGAGTCATTAGGTATATTCCAAGGAGTGGTATAACTAGATCATATGGAAGTTTCATTTTTAGTTTACAAATCATTCTCCACACTGCTTTCCATAGTGGTTCTATGAATTTAATCCCACCAGCAGTGAATGAGCCTTCCCCCTCTATCTACATCTCACCCAGCCTTTGGTATCTTTCATTCTCTTGATCTTAGCCAGGATGCGTGGAGTAACATGAAATCTTAAAGTGGTTTTTATTTGCATTTTCCTCATTACTAAGGATGTTTAATAATTTTTGCATTGTGTCTTAACTATTTTTATTTCAGATTTAATTTGCTCAGGAATTAAGGTCAACAGTCAACAAATTGGACTTCATTAAATTTAAAGGCTTCTGTGCAGCAAAAGAAACAACCAAGGAAATGAAGAAGAAACCCACAGAGTAGAAGAAAATCTTTACACATATGAAAGAGGATTAAGATCTATAATATATAGGAACTCAGAAACAAAGAATCAAGAGAACAAATGATCCAGTTAAAATATGAACAGTGTATTGTAACAGAAATTTCTCAAAAGAAGACATAAAATTAGTCCAAATCTTTATGTATTTTTTTCCATTCCCCATATCACATATAATGATGATACAAATATGGGCATAGAAATAGTAATTTAAGAGATTTAATAATTTTTTTCTAAATCTAGCAAGGGGTAATTAAATAATGAAAGAATGATAAGGATAAAATAAGCAGATTTTATTGAATTAACTTCTTGATTGATTCTATTAAGACTACATGTGATGCGGAAACATTTTATTTTATTTTTTAATTTATTTTAATTTTTAAAATTTTTGTATGTGTATGAATGTACTATCTGCATGTAGGTTTGTGCACCCGTGTCGTGCAATGCCGCGGATGTCAGAAAAGGGTCTCAGATTCCCCTGGAACTGGAGTTCTCCTGGAATTGGAGTTACAGACGGTTCTTAGCCGCCATGTGGGTGCTGGGGATCGAACCCAGGTCCTCTGTAAGAGCAGTTGGTGCTCTTAACCACTGGGCTATCTCTCCAGCCCAGCAGAAACATTTTAAAATTATATTTTGGTTATTACTATGTATATTTGTGTCTGTATGTGAATGCATGACCACATATGCAAATGTACACATTTTGAGGACAGTGGAAATCTTTCTGGTGTCTTGTCTCTCCTTCCACTGAATGTACAAGGGCGATTAATCAATCAAGTCATCTGGCTTGCATGACAAGCACTTATTCTCACTCATCCATTTTGCCCATTATGTATAAATATTTGAACAAAATAAATCTATGAAAATACAATCAATTAGCATTTTCCACAGACAATAATGGTTCAGTTGAGAGAAAGAGATAGCAATATTTGGATTTAAAATGAATTTTAACCATAATATTAACATTCTAGAACCAATACCATAACCATTAATTATCAATTTATGTTTTAAGTATTTAATCACTATATAAATTCATCAGCAATATTGAAAATTGCAAACATTCAATTTATGAACCTCCTGAAGAAACATTTGTCTAGCTATAAAACCATGAAATCAATTTGAGCAAAATGTTACAGTAATGTGGACAGTGGCTGCAATTACTTAAAATAAACTAATATCACATTTAGTGACCAAATACCCATCATGATCATAAGTTCACTTTAAAACAATATGAGTTGTAGATAGTTTTATAAGGAAGACATGCTGAAAATGTGATATGAAAGGAGGAAGGTAAAAAGCTTTTTCTTGGTTGGTATGTAGCAAACCTAAAAACGATTATTGAAATTTACTTATTCATTAATCAAGCAGTATATTTAATGCCATGTTTAAAACTGTTCCTTTTTTAGAGTCAGTAAATGTCAAAACTTTTGAATAAAAGTGTAGCAAACCAGAAAAAGTAACAAAGATACTGATACGGAGGAGCAGAAGATGGATTTCAATCTTAAGTGTTTTAGAGATTACAGCGACAATAAATATATTATTACAGGGTCTGGGGAGATGCCCACCCCATTGCTTAAGTCCACTGACTCTCTTGCAGGGGACTTAGGTTTGACTACCAACACCCTCATGACAGCTAATAACTATGCATGACTCTAGTTCCAGGGGATCTCATGCCCTTGTTTGACTTCTGTGGGCATTGGATAATATGGGTGAATATATACATAAAGGCAATATATTTGTATGCATAAAAATAAAACTCATAAAATAACATATCTTATTACAATAGGATATGGAAGTATTAAAAGACTAAATTTGGAGAAAAACCAATAGAAAGTAAACATTTAATTACTTCATTAGTTATAAATATTATTGTAATTATATCAAAATTTAATGTTCTGCAGATAAAATAATTCAGTTCTGCCACCATTTGTTAATTCATCTTTAAAATTGTTACACACTAAATTTTTTTTAATTTTATTTATTTCTGTATATGTATGAATGTACTGTCTGCATGCAAGTTTGTGCACCCGTGTCGTGCAATGCCGCGGAGGTCAGAAGAGGGTGTCGGATTCCCCTGGAACTGGAGTTCTCCTGGAATTGGAGTTTCAGACGGTTCTCGGCCGCCATGTGGGTGCTGGGGATCGAACCCGGGTCCTCTGCAAGAGCGGTCGGCGCTCTTAACCGCTAGGCCATCTCTCCAGCCCACACTAAATTTTTTTTAATTTTATTTATTTCTGTATATGTATGAATGTACTGTCTGCATGCAAGTTTGTGCACCCGTGTCGTGCAATGCCGCGGAGGTCAGAAGAGGGTGTCGGATTCCCCTGGAACTGGAGTTCTCCTGGTACTGGAGTTTCAGACGGTTCTTGGCCGCCATGTGGGTGCTGGGGATCGAACCCAGGTCCTCTGTAAGAGCGGTCGGCACTCTTAACCGCTAGGCCAACACACTAAATTTATCTTTATGTAAAAGAAGTAACACTTTATTCTTATCTTAATAGATCAGCTATAAAAGTATACACATTTTCTAGTCCCTGGCATGAGAATTTCAATTTTTCAAGAATAGTCATAAATAAAGACACAAACTGCACCTTGTGATAATAGTGATTCTGATGGTTCCAGCACTCATAATGGGATTTTTTTTTTAATTTAGGAAAGTTCAATTTATACAATTTGATTTCTTATTTGGGCAATTAAATCGTTATTTGTATTTAAAATATAGAATACTATGAATAGGAGAAGTAAACAGGGGCAGTGGGGTGGAAGTATTGAGCAAGTGCAACAGGAAATCATCATTGGATATATTGTAGAAATTTATTGATCAAGGAGAAAAAAGAAAATACTGCCGTAGTCTTAGTGTGTTTGAATGTCAAGGTAAATTTATGAAAATTTGACTTAATTTGTCATGATAGTATCTTGTTAAGTTCCATGATTGAAATTCATTTCCATTGAAAGATTTGTGAAAAAGCAATCAATCTGCTGCTAATTTCTATGAATTCTTCAGGAGCATCGTGTGCACTGGGAATAGAAAGGAATGTAACATTAGGAAGCTGATATTGACATTATTTAGGAAAAGTTAACTGAATCAAGTTGAGAAACAATAAAAAGCTAGAGATTTCAAGACTAAATGATTTGAACGATTGTGAATTCATTATAAGAAATACCCAATGAATTTAATTAAATCATTAATTCAGCTTTACATAGACAGAATATGACCAGTATCTAAAAGGAAGAAATGAAGAAGAAACTACTATATTTCCTGTTTTTAATATTAATGAATATACTCTAATTATACACACATAATATAAACTCATTGAAAGGAACAAATTATCCGTGTACCATTTTATGAGTTATAGATAATAAATAGTGAGAGTTCCACTTTGATTACATAATTTTTTTTTGGTCTTTTTGAGACAGGGTCTCCCTGTAGCCTCAGCTGACCTGGAACTTACTCTGTGGACCAGGCTGGCAGATCACAAAGATCTGCCTCCTGAGTGCTAGGATTAAAGGCGTGTGCCACCACACCCAGCTTGAATACATAAAATTTGCCATGTCAACTTCCCTTTTCTTAACTTTCTGAGTTGGTCAGTCTGTCCAGTCCTTGAGTTCAGAAGGTTTGTTGCTATTTCAACAGTCCATGGCTCATAAGTTCTCATTATGATAACAGACCTCTCATAATGTTTTCTATCATAATGATTACCCACTACTATTAATCTCTGGATATTGTGAATCTAAACCACACCATGAATAAGCCCAAAGCTTATTTCTAGTTACCATGCGGAGATAAAACCTACCTATTCTGTGCTATCCCATAACAGAGAAATAAGACAAACATACAAAAAGAAGGCCTACTCAGATGACCATGTATGTTACTATTTGATATATTTAGACAAAGCATGTTGATTTAGGCATCAGGAAGGATAAAGGAAGAAAGAATATCTGTGCCTTGCCTTTATGGAAATTTTGCTTAGTTGTTGTGTCTATTAATATTTTTCTTATGTTACCTTTTATGCCACATACCAGTTGCATTGTATGAAAATGACAAGAAGTACATTAGAGAATTATATAAATAGACAATGAAGTATTAATGGAAAATAAAATGTGATTAACAAATAGAAAATGAATAAATAATAGCATAGCGTTTGGAAAGAAACATTGCTTGAAATATTAAAGAAGATACACCTAAAACACTTGTATTTGTCATGCTTTTTACAGCCTTTTCCCAATTAGATGTGATAAATGGTTTCATATGAATTACATTTAAAATGTATGATTCATTGTATATCTTACGCTTTTGTTTTTTCTTTTTTTTTTTTTTTTTTTTTTTTTTTTGTGTATGTTCAACTAGCCCAGAATTTGGTGTGTAGACAAGCCAGGCCTGGAGCTTACAGAGATCCCCCTACCTCTGCCCTCCAAGTACTAAGATTAAATTTGTTTATCTATCTATCTATCTATCTATCTATCTATCTATCTATCTATCCAATCTATCTATCTATCTATCTATCTATCATCTATTTATCTATCATCTATCTATAATTTTTATTGCTGATTTTTACACTGCATACAATGGTTCTAAATCAATCCCAATCTCCCCACATGCCCCAACCTCCCAAGAGAACAAGTGGGTTACAAAATCCAAACTAATCCTTATACGGTCAAGCTCCCAAACCCAGATGTCCTGTGCATGTCTAGTCAGTATCTAGGAAAGGCATAGTCTTCCTCATTTGGTTCTCAGTCTGGGGTCAGTCCCCCACACATTCCTCTTGCTCTACTTTGAGATATTGTCCCAGTTGGCATGGGCCCCTTGTCGGATGCTGACAATGACACAAGTTCACATGTGAAAGCTTCCAGTCGATTGTAAGCCACTGCTTTTTTACCTTGATGCAACAGTCCTGGCTTTCACAATCTTTCTGTGCCTCTTCTACAAAGATCCCTGAAGTGTGGGTAAGTGGAGTTTAATATGGAAGCCCCATCCATAGGTACACAATCTGGGGCTCCCATTCTTTGTAAGTTGACTAGTTGTGGCCTTCCATTTTCATCAGACTCTATTGTGTACAGAAGCTTTACTGGTGAGAACTGAGGGATACATTCATTTTTCTCACTGCCCCTCATTGTGAGTGTACATGTTCAACCATACATGTGTCTCCTAGCAATGGGAATATTTCATATGTATGAGTTCTGTCTCGACCAGTTGTGGGTTTCTGCATTGGCTTCCATCTGTTGCAAAGAATAGCTTTTCATGATGAGTGATGTAACCTACACTTGTCTGTAAATATAAGATTCCATAGTTAGTGGATGATAAGAAATTTAATTTTTCTTGGGATATGACCCCAATAGGCTTTTCTCTAGGTTCTATGTTCTCTACAGCCTTGTGCATTTGGCTGAGTTTACAGTGGCTCTAATGGGTTCACTCCCACTGATATGGTTACAAGTCAAATTTCATAGCTGTTGAACATCCCCCAGACAACACTGCCTCTACGGCACCAGCACAGGTAGTTTGTTAGGTTTGGGGGCTGAGTTGTACCATTGCTTGATTTTCTCCCTTAGCAGTGTGCACATTGTTTACATTATGAACACATAATTTCAGGTAGAAGACTTCCAGTTCATTTCCTATTCCATTAATCTCAGTCCTACCTCTCCTGTTCTGAACAGTCTTATTTTCTATTTTTGGTGGATAACAAACAGCTTTGGAGAAGCCTTCATTTTTGTGAGAGGAACACTGATCACTCTCAACCACTATTCAAAGGGAATTATCCTACGTCTTCCAATGTGTTCGCTGCCACACAGCCTCCAGGTTGCACCACCAGTGCACTAATGTTCAGACGGTGTATGTGAATTTCTCATGGGGTCTTAGGGACATCACATTACACACTCTGGGGATTTTTAAATATAGTTTTCTAATCAACCAAATTTAGTAGAAAAATAACCTCAGTATACAACTAATTACAAATTTATGACACTCCACAATTTAAGATCCTTGAAAGAATAAGAGTGCAAAAGAATCTATGTAGATATCAGGAAGAAAAAAGTTTAGAAAAAAATAAAAATATTGTTTGCTTGAATGGATTCTAAACTACATATTATTGGATAATAAATTTGTAGCAATCATTATGAATTTCCATCAGAGTACCTTATTATAAAAAAAGAAGTTTAACATGTATGTATTGTAAAAAAATTATTAGAATAAAACCAAAAATCAAGAGAATGTAGTTGGAAATAACTGTCTAGGATGAGATTACATACTTACATTGAAATCCTAGTTGCTTCTTGTTCTCACCTAAATTAAACAAATGGATGCATTTTAATTCTCTTGTTATTGTTTAGAATGTGTAGTGGCTAGTTTGTCCTTTTTTATCCCTTCACTATATTTAAGGCATTGCACTTAAATGTGTGCAACTAGTAAGTATCACCTTTCTGATTTGATGCAGATTCATGAGATTATAATTTAAAGGAAAATGCCCCAACTGGAAAAAAATTCCATGGATGGAATGGGGTAAACATGTATTAATAAGGAAGCATAATTCCAGAAGAAAACTATGTGCTCAGTATAGATGGATGCTTTCAGAAACCAAATTGTGAGTAACTGGTAGAAGCCACTTATTGCAGAAGAATCCACATTCTGAAGAGTCAAACCAATCCTCCGGGCTGTAAAGAATCCTGGGATAAAATGAAGCTTTAGCTAATACACACAAGAAGCCAAGCCTTTATGGCAAACTTAACAAGTAAGTGTATTTAAATGTCACAAGGAAAGAACAGACATACTAGAGAAGCCAATCCACTAAGCATACCAGAAATTCCTAAATGAAGGTTATATTTTGAACATTTGAAGAAACCTGTCTTTTTAAGTGGGGGAAAGATTGGTTTTAATAATAAACAAAGATCTAGAGTATAAATAACATCACTAATCACTGGGGGCACTTGTTCAAATACTGAAATGAATTTATTATTAAACAAAGATCTAGAACATAAATAACATCACTAACCAGTAGGCGGGTTACTTGTTCAAAAACTGAAATGGTTTTATTATTAAACAAATATCTAGAGCATAAATAACTTCACTAATCAGTGTTCGGGGCACTTGTTCAAAAACTAAAAATACTACAGTACATCTCATCTGTCCACATGAATATTACCTTATATAATCACACAGATGGAACAATGATATAATTCTCAGCTTTTGATGGATGTAGCTTTCATTTCTCAGTAAAATACTTGAAAACAGTTAAAAATTGAAGACAATAGATGAGTTGAAGGAGTGTATGGAGAGAAAGGGGTACCCACCTTTTATTCATCCATTTAGGGCAAAAAACATGGCAGACATCAATATTAAACAATCAATTCCCACAGACACTGACTTATTCACAGTTATTATGAAGTAGCAAATGATTATTATATAAAGGTAGTATATTTTGAAATGGTTCATTATACACTTACTTGATAAACATGTGTGCCAGATGTATGTATACGCACATCCATGCATATGTTCATATATATATATGAAGTTTATAAATCAGCATTTTTATTAGATACACTTATGAAATAAGTGTAAGATCAGATTCAATTGTTTGCTAACAAGAAGCATTTCAAGTGTGCACAATTCATAATGTGAAAGAAAATAAATATTACAATCATATTTGAGGGAAAATAAAATTGTGCCAGCACAATCAGTATTCAATACTATCTGTAAGTGCATTTGAAGTAATTTTCCTCATTGTTTCTTTGTCCAAATTCATGAATAAAATCCATGAGATATTTAAAAAAATTCCTGTGCTACCTAGTTCTGTTCATTTCTCCACAAGGAAACTGATACAATTTTAAATAATACAGTTGTACATTGATACAAATATAAATAATGAGCTTCTATACAATGTATCATATAGAAAGCTTTCCTCAATATTGGAATTATAATAAAACTGTAGGAGATCCAAGTGACAGAAAAAATTTAGATTTACTTTCATCTCCATAATTTATACTTGAAGTTAATAATTGAACTATATTTTCTAGCATGCTCACAACTTTCTAGTCCTATATAATAGTAAAAGCTTGAAGAAATAATATTAGTGCTTAGGAGAGGTCCTAAGAGTGAAAAGTGCCCATTGCTTTTCCAAAATACAAAAGTTCTCTTTCTAGCACTCCTTTGAGGGGCTTTCCACTGACTCTTACTTCAGCTTCAGGGCATCTGATGCCTTCATTTGAACTCTACCGCACACATATTGCATACACAAACAGACAAACACAGAACTCATGAAATAAAAAGATAAATATTAAAAAGTACAATATTTATGTGAAATTATATAAAGTAAAGTAGATTATTAATTTAACAATATCAGATCATTGTAATTTTCACATGAAAATTTGAATACAGTCTAGCATAAATAATATCTGACGTGGAATGCAGGTGTTATAAAACTTTAGGTTTTTGCTAAGAAGTTTTACTCACAAAATATTCTCCATTAACATATGTACATTTTCTAGAAATTAAGAAATGTTTAATATATATATATATATATATATATATATGATGAACAGTAATTGAGGTTATCAGGATATTTTTGTAAGTTTCCCTTTAAATTCATAAATAAATATTTAGCATCAACAATTTCCATGGAGTATTGTTAATCCACTGAAATGTATGCTGATGAATTAGATTTTCAACTTAATTACAGTATATTTTCTATTTATTATAAATACGAAAAGGATATAAGTATATTAGATTTTTAATTTATTAGAAGCATAAAAATCCAGTTAGCTTGAAATCTATCTTACTATCATGTGTCTCTCCAAAATGGATGAAAGTATGAAACCAAATTTGAGCTCATACAATTTCAGCCACCTCATATTTGACAGAGGGGCAAAAAAGCTCAATAGAGGAAGGAGGGAACCTTCAGAAAATGGTACTGGCAAAACTGTATCACCATCTGTAGAAGAACAAAACTAAACCCCTACCTCTCACCCTGTACAAAAATCAACTCAAAATATATCAAATATCTCAATGTGAAACCTGAAACACTGAAGGTGATAGAATAAAATATTGACAACAACCTACAAGACATAGGCAGAGAAAAAGATTTTCTAAATAAGACACGTAGGAAAGGAATTTCTAAATCAGACAGCAGCTGCTCAGGAAATAAGGTCAACAGTTGATAAATGGGACCTCATCAAACTCAAAAGCTTCTGTACAGCAAAAGAAGCAATCAGGGAAGTGAAGAGAAAAGCCACAGAGTGGAAGGAATTCTTCTCCAGTGATACATCTGACACAGCATTAACGTGGAGAATATATAGACTACTCAAAAAACAAAGAAGTAAGGAAAGAAATGACCTACTCAAAAGATGTAGTAAAGAGCTGAAGAGAGAGTTCACCAGTAGGGAAGTAAATATGGCTGAGAAACATCTTAAAACATGTTCAATATCATTAATAATTGAATGCAATTTTTAATTATATTTATTTATTTATATTTTTGTACAAGATTATGTTACAAATCAAATCTAGACCTGTGTTCCCATCCCTACCCCCCCACCCCACCAGAGCTCATGCATTCTGTCAAACATATTTTTCATCTTTTTCTCAGACTTTCTCAAAATTCTCGATGCAGAAGTTGACTGTTTTGAGCAGAAGTTCACTGTTTCAGTCAGTTCTTTGATGCAGTCTTTTCTGTTGTTGTTTTTTTCAATATGCATCACTCCCAACTACTTGGACAAAAGCTCAAGGATCCCTGCACAAGAAATACTTACAAATAGGTAATTGGCACTAGCATTCACAGATGAGGGATAACATTTGCCGTTTGTTTTTCTGGGACTGTGTTACTTCACTTAACATAATATCTTCTAGTTCCATCCATTTACCTGCAAAGTTCATGATGTCATCTTTCTTTTTTTCCCTCTTTTATTTGTTTATTTTTAAGGGATTCTACAATATAATAACACAGTTGTTTTCAGATAACACTGATGTTACTCAATTTGCCATACAATTAGGTAATTGGTGCATTTTTTTGAAGTGAGCCAAATTATTAAACATAAGCAATGAATGTAAGTAACATTCATGTAAAACCAATTTGCAAGTATCTATGTCCAAATTTTGAACAACCCAAGGTTCCCAAATTCCAGTTGGAGATGCTTGTATGCACAGGCATGTTGATCAATTAGGAGTCCAGTCTATATTGCTGTAGTCTCACGATTCACCCCAATCTCTCCGCAGTCTTTACATTCTACAATGCCTCCTCTTCCGCGATTTGTTCCCTAGGTTTTGGGAAAAGGGCACAAGTGGGTGAGAAGCAAAACAGTCTATTTTCTCTGAAGACGTCATTGTGGACTCTAGACTGTTCAGGTTGTTTCCCTTCATGGGTTGACAGCTTATCCAGTGATACCTTTTCAGTCATACTAACAAAGCATAAGCAATTGGATGTACAGGCATTTAAGCAATACTAATTATTATGGCAAGCTAAGCTGTGAGCATAGACACAGATGCTTGGATGGTATGCTAATCCACAAACTGTGGTTTCTCTATAAAGGGTGACAAGTTCTTATTGTGGCTTATAACATCTCCTAACCACTAGTGGACATAAGTTTGTGGCATCTGCTGTGAGTTATTCCTCCAAGGAGAGGGTTAGTAGCCAATTAGATTTGGGATATATATAGACACTTGGCTGCCACTGTTGCACAGTATCTCCAGGCAGTTGAGGTGTAACTGATACTGATGGCGGAGTCTTGCTTGTCTCAAGGAGAACAATAGTTTGCTGTATTGAATTAGTGGCCTTTGGTAGCGCTCTTTGGCATTTCAGAGGCCAGTTTTACATTAGCAAGTGATGTCTCATAACATTTTTTCATGCTCACACCAGGTCTTTGACAACAGGGACTTAAAGAGGGAGGTGGGAGATGGGGTAGTATCCCTTCTGGGATACAAATGGAAAACTCTGTGTTACAATCCTATTGATAAATTTTCAATTTTGAGATCTTGAATCTAACAATGGGAGGATATTTGTATGTTCCCACAGGTAAAAACACCAATCTAAATGCCTGAAAATATACAACTTTGGGCTGTGCAGGATGGACTGGGAAATACCAGCAGAGAGGTTGACCCATCTGAACATTAAAGAAAGCAGAAATATCAGCAGAGAGGCTGACCCATCTGAACATTAATGAAAGCATAATTGCCTTTAATCCTAGCACTTGGGGGGCAGAGGCAGGCAGATCTTTGTGAGTTCAAGGCCAGCCTGGTCTACAGAGTGAGTTCCAGGACAACTGGGGCTACAGGCAGAGCCTGTCTTGAAAAGACCCCCCCCAAAAAAAAGAAAGCAGAACCTCGGACTGCCTGAGTCACAGACACTGAGCATCTCTCTGAATTCTATTGGGGTTAACTGTTTATAATGGGCTCTAATGAAGTTTACCTTCTGGACGCTGAGAAACCTTCCAACCTCTCCACTTTATAGGAAAAAGAAAGACATGATGGTACTGAAGTCATTCCCTAACTGTAAATTAGAGCCAACTGTTATAGTGGTAATCTCTTATAAAACAGGTATAACTACCCCTTTTCAATTGACTGATATGCATAGGAACTGTGAAAGGATAATTCTCTATCTAGAGCCAAAATCAATAGTAAAGTCTTTAAAGCTGTGTAATTAAGTAAAATATATTAGTACAGGAAACCTCTGATATCAGCAATGAATTATTCTGCCTAGGAGATGTTGGCTAGGGGATTCAAACTACCCAAAATTATAAAGGCCTTTTGCCTATAAGTGGGATATATGCAAGGAAATGCAAATTAAAACCATTCTCAGATACCATCTTACTCTGATACAACTGGCTAAAATCAAGAAAACAATACACAGCAAATGCTGGAGAGGTTGTGGGGAAAGGGGAACACTCGTCCACTGCTGGTGGGAATGTAAACTTGTACAACCATTATGGAAAGCAGTGTGGAGAACTCTTAAAAGACTCAAAATGAGCCTACCACCTGGCCCAGTCATACTACTCCTGGGTATATACCCATAAGACTCATCCTACCACGGAGATGCATACACATCTATGTTTATTGCAGCTCTCTTCACAATAGCAAAGGACTAGAACAAACCTAAATGACCCTCAAAAATGTGGTACATCTACACAATGGAGTACTACTCAGTGTTAAAGAAAGATGACATCATGAACGTTTCAGGTAAATGGATGGAACTCGAAGCCATTATGCTAAGTGAACTAAAGCATTCCCAGAAAAACAAATGGTGATTGGTTTCTCTCATTTGTGGATGCTAAAAACAAATCCCCAGTTGAAAGGCAAGCTGAACATTATTTTTATAGTTTTTTTTTCTTAAATTAATTTTTTATTGAGTGCATTTCATACAGCATTTCTTAATCAAATTTAGACTCATTCCCCCATCCATGCCCACCTCTTATGTCCCCCCACCCCCGTACACCCCCTCTGCCAGAACTCATGGATTCTGTCATACATGTTAAGTCCTGTCTTTGATCTTTTTCTCAGGCTTTTATAATCTTTTCGATGCACAACTTTACTGTTTTGGTCAGTTCTTTGAATACGTTTTTCTTTCTCTCTCACTTTTTCGTTCCCTTTAATTTTATATTATTCCAGAATATGCATATATACACTCCACACATGAATCGAAATTACAAGTTATGAAAATAAACTATAGGTTAATTCCTAAACACATTTAGAGATTGATATTTTAACAGTAAAGTTGCATGCAGGTAAAAAAGATGTGTAACTTTACATTCATTATTTTTATTTTTAGAATATGAATATATGTCTTCCATCCATATATGATAATTACTATGTGTGAATAGAAGTGGTAGGTCAATTCTAGAGCTCATTAAGAGATTCACATTGGAATAGCACAATTGCTTTCAGATACAACGAAATATAATAATAAAGTTGCTCAGTTTGCCTGCCAACTGGGGATATGGTGAGGATGACTATATTCTTTTTTATTATCAATACTTTTTTGTTTGATTTGATTCTAAAATATGCATACATACACTCCATACATAAGTAAAAATTAAAAATTATGAAAATAAACAGTAGGTTGATTCCTAAGCACATTTAGAGATTCACATTTTAGCAGTAAATTTGCATGCAGGTATAAAGTCGTGTAACTTTACATTCTTTTTTGAGAATATGACTACATCTCCTCCATCTATATATGGTAATTATAATGTGTGAGTATAAGTGGTAAGACAATTCTAGAGCCCATTTATAGATTCACATTGTAATAGCACAGTTGCATTCAGATACAATGAACTATAATATTAAATGTGCTCAGTTTGCCTACCAACTGGGGATTTGGTGTTAGCATCCACAAATGAGGGAAACCATTCACCTTTTTTTTTTCCTGGGACTGTGTTATTTTTTTTTTTTTTTTTTTTTTTTT
>VZQC01007142.1:4654279-4740659 GCA_009823505.1 Rhizomys pruinosus | reverse complement strand
TTTTTTTTTTTTGGCTTTTCGAGACAGGGTCTCCCTGCAGCCCCAGCTGGCCTGGAATTTGCTCTGTAGACCAGGCTGGCCTTGAACTCACAAAGATCCACCTGCCTCTGCCTCCCAAGTGCTAGGATTAAAGGCGTGAGCCACTTACTCTTGAGCACAATCAGAGACCCTGAGCTTTCATGGGAAACAACATCAGAAATGAGCAAGACAGAATCTTTAGGATTCTAATAGAACAGAAATAATTTTCAAAGGTTTACTTATTGACTTATTTTTCCCATGGTGCTGGAGATGGAACCTCCATTTTCATGTCTTGTCCGCAAGCACCATACAAGAGATACATCCCCAGTCTGAAAATTATTTTTTTGGTCTTTTTGAGACAGAGTCTTCCTGTAGCCTCAGCTGTCCTGGAATTCACTCTGTAGACCAGGCTGGCCTTGAACTCACAAAGATCCGCCTGCCTCTGCCTCCCAAGTGCTAGGATTAAAGGGGTACACCACCACACCCAGCAGGACTGTGTTATTTCACTTAGTATAATTGCTGCAAGTTCAATCCATTTACCAGCAAAGCTCACGATGTCATCTTCCTTCACTGCTGCATAGAACTCCATTGTGTAGATGTACCATATTTTTGTTATCCAGTCATCTTTGAGGGGGATTTGGGTTGATTCCAGGTCTTTGCTATTGTGAAGAGAGCTGCAATAAACATATCTGTGCATGTATCTTTGTGGGAGGGTGCGTCTTGTGGGTATATACCCAGGAGCGGTATGTCTGTGTCAGGTGGTAGGCTCATTTTGAGGGTTTTTTTGTTTGTTTGTTTTTTGGTCTTTTTGAGACAGGATCTCCCTGTAGTTCTGGCTGTCCTGGAACTCACTCTGTAGACCAGGCTGGCCTTGAACTCACAGAGATCCGCATGCCTCTGCATCCCAAGTGCTAGGATCAAAGGCGTGCGCCACCACTCCTGGCATTTATTTATTTCTGTATGTGTATCAATGTACTGTCTGCATGCAAGTTTGTGCACCTATGTCGTGCAATGCCGCGGAGGTCAGAAGAGGGTGTCCGATTCCCCTGGAACTGGAATTCTCCTGGAATTGGAGTTTCAGAAGGTTCTCGGCCGCAATGTGGGTGCTGGGGATCAAACCCGGGTCCTCTGTAAGAGCGGTCGGTGCTCTTAACCACTAGGCCATCTCTCCAGCCCCTCGTTTTGAGTTTTTTAAGGGTTCTCCACACTGCTTTCCAAAGTAATTTCATCAGTTTACATTCCCACCAGCAGTGGATGAGTGTTCCCCTTTCCCCACAACCTCTCCAGCATTTGGTGTCTTTTGATTTCTTGATCTTGGCTAGTATTATTGGAGTGAGATGATACCTTAGTATGATTTTAATTTGCATTTCCTTAATTATTAATGATGTTGAAAACTTTTTAAGATGTTTCTCAGCCATCTTCACTTCCTTACTGGTGAAGTCTCTGTTCAGCTCTTTGCTCCATCTTTTGAGTAGGTCATTTGTTTTCTTACTTCCTTGCTTTTTAAGTAGCTTATATATTCTGGATGTTAATGCCTTGTCTGATGTATCTGTGGTGAAGGTTTCCTCCCACTCTGTGGGTTTTCTCTTCACTTCCTTGATTGTTTCTTTTGGTATATAAAAGCTTTTGAGTTTGATGAGGTCCCACTTGTCAGCTGTTGTCCTTATTTCCTGTGCAGCTGCTGTTTGATTTAGAAAGTCTTTTCCTCACCTATGACTTGTAGGTTGCTGCCAACTTTTTCTTCTATCACCTTCAGTGTTTCAGGTTTTAGGTTGAGATCTTTGATCCACATGGAGATTATTTTTGTACAGGGTGAGAGGTAGGGGTTTAATTTTGTTCTTCTACAAATGGCAATCCAGTTTTGCCAACACCATTTGCTGAAGATGCTATCTTAGCTCCATTTGAGTTTTTTTGGCCCCTTTGTCAAATAGGAGGTGACTGGAGTTACATGAGCTCAAGTTTTGGTCTTCAATTTTGTTCCACTGGTCAATGGTTCTGTTTTGTTTGTTTGTTTGTTTGCTTTGCCAGGACCAGGCTGTCTTTATGACTATAGCCCTGTAATATATCTTGAAGTCTGGTAATGTAATCCCCCCAGTATTGTACTTTTCACTCAGCGTTGCTTTAGCTATTCAAGGTCTTTTGTTTTTCCATAAGAGTTTAAAGATTTCTTTTCTAAGCCTGTGAAAAAGCTCATGAGGTTTTGATTGGAATTGCATTGAATCTGTATATTAATTTGGGTAGAATGGACATTTTTTACTATATTATTTTTTCCAATGCATGAGCATGGGAGGTCTTTCCATCTTTTGATGTCATTTTCAATCTCCTTCTTTAGGGTTTTAAAATTTTTGTTGTAGAGGTCTTTGGTGACTTTGGTTAGGTTTATTCCTAGGTATTTTATCTTTTCTGAGGCTGTTGTGATTGCGAAGGTCTCCTTATATTCCTTCTCCAGTTGCTTATTGTTGGTATAAAGGAAGGGTACTGATTTTTCTAGGTTTATTTTGTGTCCTGCCACCTTACTGAAACTTTCGATCATTTCTAAGAGTTTTCTGGTGGAGGTTTTAGCTTCCCTTAGATAAACTATCATATCATCTGCAAAAAAAGGGATAGTTTTACTTCCTCTTTTCCAATTACTATTACTTTAATTTCCTTTTCTTGCCTTNCAAAGATCTAGAACATAAATAACATCACTAACCAGTAGGCGGGTTACTTGTTCAAAAACTGAAATGGTTTTATTATTAAACAAATATCTAGAGCATAAATAACTTCACTAATCAGTGTTCGGGGCACTTGTTCAAAAACTAAAAATACTACAGTACATCTCATCTGTCCACATGAATATTACCTTATATAATCACACAGATGGAACAATGATATAATTCTCAGCTTTTGATGGATGTAGCTTTCATTTCTCAGTAAAATACTTGAAAACAGTTAAAAATTGAAGACAATAGATGAGTTGAAGGAGTGTATGGAGAGAAAGGGGTACCCACCTTTTATTCATCCATTTAGGGCAAAAAACATGGCAGACATCAATATTAAACAATCAATTCCCACAGACACTGACTTATTCACAGTTATTATGAAGTAGCAAATGATTATTATATAAAGGTAGTATATTTTGAAATTGTCATTCATACACTTACTGATAAACATGTGTGCCAGATTATGTATACGCACATCCATTGCATATGTCATATATATATTGAAGTTTATAAATCAGCATTTTTTATTAGATACACTTATGAAATAAGTGTAAGATCAGATTCAATTGTTTGCTAACAAGAAGCATTTCAATGTGCACAATTCATAATGTTGAAAGAAATAAATATTACAATCATATTTGAGGGAAAATAAAATTGTGCCAGCACAATCAGTATTCAATACTATCTGTAAGTGCATTTGAAGTAATTTTCCTCATTGTTTCTTTGTCCAAATTCATGAATAAAATCCATAGAATATTTAAAAAAATTCCTGTGCTACCTAGTTCTGTTCATTTCTCCACAAGGAAACTGATACAATTTTAAATAATACAGTTGTACATTGATACAAATATAAATAATGAGCTTCTATACAATGTATCATATAGAAAGCTTTCCTCAATATTGGAATTATAATAAAACTGTAGGAGATCCAAGTGACAGAAAAAATTTAGATTTACTTTCATCTCCATAATTTATACTTGAAGTTAATAATTGAACTATATTTTCTAGCATGCTCACAACTTTCTAGTCCTATATAATAGTAAAAGCTTGAAGAAATAATATTAGTGCTTAGGAGAGGTCCTAAGAGTGAAAAGTGCCCATTGCTTTTCCAAAATACAAAAGTTCTCTTTCTAGCACTCCTTTGAGGGGCTTTCCACTGACTCTTACTTCAGCTTCAGGGCATCTGATGCCTTCATTTGAACTCTACCGCACACATATTGCATACACAAACAGACAAACACAGAACTCATAAATAAAAAGATAAATATTTAAAAAGTACCAATATTTTATGTAAATATATAAAGAGTAAAGTAGATTATTAATTTAACAATATCAGATCATTGTAATTTTCACATGAAAATTTGAATACAGTCTAGCATAAATAATATCTGACGTGGAATGCAGGTGTTATAAAACTTTAGGTTTTTGCTAAGAAGTTTTACTCACAAAATATTCTCCATTAACATATGTACATTTCTAGAAATTAAGAAATGTTTTATTCTATACTCCAATAATATATATATGATAACAGTAATTGAGGTTATCAGGATAATTTTTTGTAAGTTTCCTTTAAATTATAAATAAATATTTAGCATCAACAATTTCCATGGAGTATTGTTAATCCACTGAAATGTATGCTGATGAATTAGATTTTCAACTTAATTACAGTATATTTTCTATTTATTATAAATACGAAAAGGATATAAGTATATTAGATTTTTAATTTATTAGAAGCATAAAAATCCAGTTAGCTTGAAATCTATCTTACTATCATGTGTCTCTCCAAAATGGATGAAAGTATGAAACCAAATTTGAGCTCATACAATTTCAGCCACCTTATTTGACAAGGGGCAAAAGCTCAATAGAGGGAAGGAGGGAAACCTTCAGAAAATGGTACTGGCAAACTGTATCACCATTGTTGAAGAAAAAACTAAAACCCCTACCTCTCACACCTGTACAAAAATCAACTCAAAAATGATAAATCTCCAATGTTGAACCTGAAACATGGAAGGTGATAGAATAAAATATTGACAACAACCTACAAACATAGGCAGAGAAAAAGATTTTCTAAATTAGACACGTAGGAAAGGAATTCTAAATCAGACAGCAGCTGCTCAGGAATAAGGTCAACAGTTTGATAAATGGACCTCATCAAACTCAAAGCTTCTGTACAAAAGAAAAAAGCAATCAGGGAAGTGAAGAGAAAGCCACAGAGTGGAAGGAAAGGATTCTTCTCCAGTGATACATCTGACAGAGCATTAATGAAGGAATATATAGATACTCAAAAAACAAAGAAGTAAGGAAAGAAATGACCTACTCAAAAAGATGTAGTAAAGAGCTGAAGAGAGAGTTCACCAGTAGGGGAAGTAAATATGGCTGAGAAACACTTAAAAAAAAAAAATAATCAAAAAAAAATTTTTAATTATATTTATTTATTTATATTTTTGTACAAGATTATGTTACAAATCCATCCCTAGTCCCCCACCACCCCCACCCAACCCCCACCCCACCAGAGCTCATGCATTCTGTCAAACATATTTTTCATCTTTTTCTCAGACTTTCTTAAAATTCCGATGCAGAAGTTACTGTTTTTGAGCAGAAGTTCACTGTTTCAGTCAGTCTTTGATGCAGTCTTTTCTGTTGTTGTTTTATTTCAATATGCATCACTCCCAACTACTTGGACAAAAGCTCAAGGATCCCTGCACAAGAAATACTTACACAATAGGTAATTGGCACTAGCATTCACAGATGAGGATAAAACATTTTGCCGTTTGTTTTTTGGGACTGTGTTTACTTCACTTCAACATAATATCTTCTAGTTCCATCCATTTACCTGCAAAGTTCATGATGCTCATCTTTCTTTTTTTCCCTCTTTTATTTGTTTATTTTTAAGGATTCTACAAATAATAACACAGTTGTCTGTTTCAGATAACACTGATGTTACATCAATTTGCCATACAATTAGGTAATTTGTGCATTTTTTGAAGTGAGCCAAATTATTAAACATAAGCAATGAATGTAAGTAACATTATGTAAAACCAATTTGCAAGTATCTATGTCCAAATTTTGAACAACCCAAGGTTCCCAAATTCCAGTTGAGAGCTTGTATGCACAGGGCATGTTGATCAATTAGGGAGTCCAGTTCATATTGCTGTAGTCTCACGATTCACCCCAATCTCTCCGCAGTCTTTACATTCTACAATGCCTCCTCTTCCGCGATTTGTTCCCTAATTTGGGAAAGGGCACAAATGTGTGAGAAGCAAAAACAGTCTATTTTCTCTGAAGACGTCATTGTGGACTCTAGACTGTTCAGGTTGTTTCCCTTCATCGGGTTGACAGCTTTTCCAGGATACCTTTTCAGTCATACTAACAACAAAGCTCAAGCTATTGGATACAGGCATTTAAAGTACAACTATTATTGCAAGCTAAGCTGTGAACATAGACGACAGATGCTTGGATGGTATTGCTAATCCACAAACTTGGTTTCTCTATAAAGGGTGACAAGTTCTTATTGTGGCTTATAACATCTCCTAACCACTAGGGACATAAGTTTGTGGCATCGCTGTGATTATTCCTCCAAGGAGAGGTTAGTAGCCAATTAGATTTGGAGATATAGTATATATAATATATATATATATATATTATATATATATTAATATATATGCTGCCACTGTTGCACAGTATCTCCAGGCAGTTGAGGTGTAACTGATACTGATGGCGGAGTCTTGCTTGTTTCAAGGAGAACAATAGTTTGCTGTATTGAATTAGTGGCCTTGGTAGCGCTCTTTGGCATTTCAGAGGCCAGTTTTACATAGCAAGTGATGTCTCATAACATTTTTCATGCTCACACCAGGTCTTTGACAACAGGGACTAAAGAGGGAGGTGGGAGATGGGTAGTATCCCTTCTGGGAAACAAATAGAAAACTCTGTGTTCAAAACCTATTGATAAATTTTCAATTTTGAGATCTTGAATCTAACAATGGGAGGGATATTTGTATGTTCCCACAGGTAAAAAGACCAACTAAAAGCCTGAAAATGTACAACTTATGGGTGTGCAGGATGGACTGGGAATACCAGACAGAGAAGGTTACCCATCTGAACATTAAAGAAAGCAGAAATCATCAGCAGAGAGGCGACCCATCTGGACATTAATGAAAGCATAATGCCTTAATCCTAGCCACTTGGGGGCAGAGGCAGGCAGATCTTGTGAGTTCAAGGGCCAGCCTGTCTACAGAGTGAGTTCCAGGACAACTGGGCTACAGGAGAGCCTGTCTTGAAAAGAACCCCCCCAAAAAAAAGAAAGCAAGAACCTCGACTGCCTGAGTCACAGACACTGAGCATCTCTCTGAATTATTGGGGTTAACGTTTATAATGGGCTCTAATTGAAGTTTACCTTCTGGATGTTGAGAAACCTTCCAACCTCTCCACTTTATAGGAAAAAGAAAGACATATGGTACTGAAAGTCATTCCCTAACTGTAAATTAGAGCCAACTGTTACAAGTAATCTCTTATAAAAAGGTATAACTACCCCTTTTCAATTGATGATAGACATGAGAACTGTGAAAGGAAAATTCTCTATCTAGAGCCAAAATCAATAGTAAAGTCTTTAAAATGCTATGTAATTAATCAAAATATATTTAGTACAGGAAACCTTGATATCAGCAATGAAGTATTTCTGCCTAGGAGATGTTGGCTAGGGGATTTCAAACTACCCAAAATTTATAAAGGCCTTTTTTCTATAAGTGGGATATATGCAGAGAATGCAAATTAAACCATTCTCAGATACCATCTTACTCTGATACAACTGGTAAAATCAAGGAAACAAAAGACAAGAATGCTTGAGAGGTTGTGGGGAAAGGGGAACACTCGTCCACTGCTGGTGGGAATGTTAAACTTGTACACCATATGGAAAGCAGTGTGGAGAACTCTTAAAGACTCAAAATGAGCCTACCACCTGGCCCAGTCATTCACTCCTGGGTATACACCCACAAGACTCATCCTACCACGGAATCATACACATCAATGTTTATTGCAGCTCTTTCACAATAGCAAAGGACGTAGAACAAACCTAAATGACCCTCAAAAATGTGGTACATCTAACACAATGGAGAGTACTACTCAGTGTTAAAGAAAGATGACATCATGAACGTTCAGGTAAATGATGGAAACTCGAAGCCATTATGCTAAGTGAACTAACGGTTCCCAGAAAAACAAAGGTGATTGGTTTTTCTCTCATTTGTGGATGCTAAAAACAATCCCCAGTTGAAAGGCAAGCTGAACATTATTTTTTATATTTTTTTCTTAAATTAATTTTTTATTGAGTGATTTCATACATTTCTTCAATCAAATTTAGACTCATTCTCCATCCATGCCCACCTCTTATGTCCCCCCCCCACACCCCCTCTGCCAGAACTCATGGATTCTGTCATACATGTTAAGTCCTGTCTTTGATCTTTTTCTCAGGCTTTTAAGTTTTTTTCGATTGCACACTGTTTACTGTTTTGGTCAGTTCTTTGATACGTTTTTCTTTCTCTTCTCACTTTTCGTTCCCTTAATTTTATTTTATTCCAGAATATGCATATATACACTCACACATGAATCGAAATTACAAGTTATGAAAATAAACTATAGGTTAATTCCTAAAAAAAATTTAGGGGAATTTGGATATTTTAACAGTAAAGTTGCATGCAGGTAAAAAGATTTGTGTAACTTTACATTCATTATTTTTATTTTAAATAATTATATATTCTTCATCCAATATTGATAATTACTATGTTGTGAATGAAGTGTTAGGTCAATTCTAGACTCATTAAGAGATTCACATTGGAATAGCACTTGCTTTAGATACAACGAAATATATAATAAAGTTGCTCAGTTTGCCCTGCCAAACTGGGATATGGTGAGGATGACTTATATTCTTTTTTATTAAATACTTTTTTTGTTTGATTTGATTCTAAAATATACATACATACACTCCATACATAATAAAAATTAAAAAATTATGAAAAAACAGTAGGTTTATTCCTAAGCACATTTAGAGATTCACATTTTAGCAGTAAATTTGCATGCAGGTATAAAGTCGTTGTAACTATATCTTTTTTTAGAATATGACTAACTATCCTCCATCTATATATTGGTAATTATAATGTGTGAGTATAAGTGGTAGACAATTCTAGAGCCCATTTATAGATTCACATTGTAAGTAAAGTTGCATTCAGATACAATGAACTATAATATAAATTGTGCTCAGTTTTTCCTACCAACTGGGGATTTGGTGTTAGCATCCACAAATGAGGGAAACCATTCACCTATTTTTTTTCCTGGGACTGTGTTATTTTTTTTTTTTTTTTTTTTGGTTCTTTTTGAGACAGAGTCTTCCTGTAGCCTCAGCTGTCCTGGAATTCACTCTGGTAGACCAGGCTGGCCTTGAATCACAAGATCTGCCTTCCTCTTGCCTCCCAAGTGCTAGGATTAAAGGGGTACACCACCACACCCAGCAGACTGTGTTATTTTCACTTAGTATATTGTCAAGTTCCATCCAATTACCAACAAAGCTCAGATGTCTCTTCCTTCACTGCTGCATAGAACTCCATTGTGTAGATGTACCATATTTTTGTTTATCCATCATCTCTTGAGGGGATTTGGGTTGATTCCAGGTTCTTTGCTATTGTGAAGAGGCTGCAATAAACAATCTGTGCATGTATCTTTGTGGAGGGTGCGGTCTTGGGGTATATACCCAGGACGGGTATGCTGTGTCAGGTGTAGGGTCATTTTGAGGGTTTTTTTGTTTGTTTGTTTTTTTTGGTCTTTTTGAGTCTCTCTTTTTAGTCCGTGTCCTGGACTCACTCTGTAGACCACGCTGGCCTTGAATCACAGAGATCCGCATGCCTCTGCACCCAAGTGCTAGGATCAAAGCGTGCGCCACCACTCCATGGCATCTTATTATTTCTGTATGTGTGTATCAATGTACTGTCTGCATGCAGTTGTGGCACCTTGTCGTGAATGCCGCGGAGGGTCAGAAGAGGGTGTCGATTCCCCTGGAACGGATTCTTCCTGGAATTGGAGTTTCAGAAGGTTCTCGGCCGCAATGTGGGGTGCTGGGGATCAAACCCGGGTCCTCTGTAAGAGCGGTCGGTGCTCTTAACCACAGGCATCTCTCCAGCCCCTCGTTTGATTTTTTAAGGGTTCTCACACTGCTTTCCAAAGTAATTTCATCAGTTTACATTCCCACCAGCAGTGGATGATGTGTTCCCCTTTCCCCACACCTCTCCAGCATTTGGTGTCTAATGTGGGTGCTGGGATTCAAACCCGGGTCCTCTGTAAGAGCGTCGGTCTCTTAACCACTAGGCAACTCTCCAGCCCCTCGTTTTGAGTTTTTTTAAGGTTCTCCACACTGCTTTCCAAAGTAATTTCATCAGTTTACATTCCCACCAGCAGTGGATGAGTGTTCCCCTTTCCCCACAACCTCTCCAGCATTTGGTGTCTAATGTGGGTGCTGGGGATCAAACCCGGGTCCTCTGTAAGAGCTGTCGGTGCTCTTAACCACTAGGCCATCTCTCCAGCCCCTCGTTTTGAGTTTTTTAAGGTTCTCCACACTGGCTTTCCATAAGTAATTTCATCAGTTACATTCTCACAGCAGTGGATGAGTGTTCCCTTTCCCCACAACCTCTCCAGCATTTGGTGTCTAATGTTGGGTGTGGGATACAACCCGGGCCTCTGTAAGAGCGTCGGTTGCTCTTAACCACTAGGCCATCTCTCCAGCCCCTCTTTTGAGTTTTTTAAGGTTTTCCACACTGCTTTCCAAAGTAATTTCATCAGTTTACATTCCCACCAGCAGTGGATGAGTGTTTCCCCTTTCCCCACAACTCTCCCAGCATTTGGTGTCTAATGTGGGTGCTGGGGATCAAACCCGGGTCCTCTGTAAGAGCGGTCGGTGCTCTTAACCACTAGGCCATCTCCAGCCCCTCGTTTTGAGTTTTTAAGGGTTCTCCACATCTGGCTTTCTACCAAAAGTTAATTCATCAGTTTTCATTCCCACCAGCAGTGGATGAGTGTTCCCCTTTCCCCAACAACCTCTCAGCATTTGGTTGTCTTTTGATTTTTGATCTTAGCTAGTCATTATGTAGTGAGATGATACTTAGATGATGTTTAATTTGCATTTCCTTAATTATTAATGATGTTGAAAACTTTTTAAGATGTTTTTTCAGCCATCTTCACTTCCTTACTGGTGAAGTCTCTGTTCAGCTCTTTGCTCCATCTTTTTGAGTAGGTCATTTGTTTTCTTACTTCCTTGCGTTTTCTAAGTAGCTTATATATTCTGGATGTTAATTGCCTTGTCTGATGTATCTGTGGTGAAGGGTTTCCTCCCACTCTGTGGTTTTCTCTTCACTTCCTTGAATTGTTTCTCTTTGGTATAAAAGCTTTTGAGTTTGATAGGTCCCACTTGTCAGCTGTTGTCCTTATTTCCCTGTGCACTTCTGTTTATTTAGAAAGTCTTTTCCTCACTATGACTTGTAGGTTGCTGCCAACTTTTTCTTCTATCACCTTCAGTGTTTCAGGTTTTAGGTTGAGATCTTTGATCCACATGGAGATTATTTTGTACAGGGTGAGAGGTAGGGGTATTAATTTGTTCTTCTACAAATGGCAATCCAGTTTTGCCAACACCATTTGCTAAAGATGCTATCTTCTCCATTGATTTTTTTTTGGCCTTTGTCAAATAGGAGGTGACTGGGATTACATTGAGCTCAAGGTTGGTCTTCAATTTTGTTCCACTGGTCAATTGTTCTGTTTGTTTTGTTTGTTTGTTTGCGTTTGCCAGGACCAGGCTTGTCTTTATGACTATAGGCTGTAATATATCTTGAAGTCTGTAATGTAATCCCCCCAGTATTGTACTTTTCACTCAGCGTTGCTTAGCTATTCAAGGTCTTTTTTTTCCATAAGAGTTTAAAGATTTCTTTTCTAAGCCTGTGAAAAAGCTCATGAGGTTTTGATTGGGATTGCATTTGAATCGTATATTAATTTGTAGAATGGACATTTTACTATATTATTTTTTCCAATCCATGAGCATGGAGGTCTTTCCATCTTTTGATGTCATTTTCAATCTCCTTCTTTAGGGTTTTAAAATTTTTGTGTAGAGGTCTTTGGTGACTTTGGTTAGGTTTATTCCTAGATATTTTATCTTTTCTGAGGCTGTGTTGATTGCGAAGGTTTCCTTATATTTCTCTCCAGTTGCTTATTGTTGTATAAAGGAAGGGTACTGATTTTCTGGTTTATTTTGTGTCTGCCACCTTACTGAAACTTTTCATTTCTTAAGAGTTTTCTGGTGGAGGTTTATAGCGTTCCTTAGATAAACTATCATATCATCTGCAAAAAAAAAAAAAAAAAAAAAAAAAAAGGATTGCTTTACTTCCTCTTTTCCAATTAGTACTCCTTTAATTTCACTTTCTTGCCTCATTGCCCTAACAAGCATTTCAAGCACTATATTGAAGAGGAGTTGTGATAGTGGACAGCCATGCCGTGTTCTTGCCTTAAAGGGGAATGCTTTCAACTTTTCTCCATTTAGGATGATATGGGATGTGGGTTTTTTGAATATGGCTTTGATTATTGTTCTAGGTTCTCTTCCATTACTGTGACAAAACACTCTGACTGACACCAACTTGGGGAAGAAAGGGTTTATTCAGTTCATACCTCCTGGGTCACAGTTCATCACTCAGGGACCACAAGGCAGGAACTCTGGGCAGGAACCTGGAGGCAGGAGCTGAAGCACAGGCCATGGAGGAATGCTGCTTACTGGCTTGCTCCCCTGGCCCATGCCCAGCCTGCCCTCTTTTACAGTACACAACAACCTGCCCAGATGTAGTACCACCCATAGTGGGCTGGGCCCTCCCATATGGCTCAACAATCAGAACAATACTCCACAGATATGCCCACAGGCCAGTCCAATGGAGCCAATTCCCCAACTGAGGCTCCCTCAACGCAGGTGTGTCAAGTTGACACTAAAGCTATCCAGCACAATTATATTGAGGAATGATCCTTCCAGTCCAATTCCCTCTAAGACTTTAAGCATGAAGGGATGCTGGATTTTGTTGAAAGCTTTTTCTGCATCAATTGAGTTGATTGTGTGGTTTTAGTCTTTAAGTCCATTTATGTGTTTTATGATATTTATTGATGTAAGTATGTTGAACCATTCCTGCATCTCTGGTATGAATACAACCTGGTCATGATGGATGATCTTTTTGATGTGTGTCTGTATGCGATTTTCAAGTATTTTGTTGAGAATTTCTTGCATCTGTTTTCATCAATGTTATGGCCCTATAGTTTTCATTCTTCTTTGTGTCTTTGTCTGGTTTGGGTATTAGAGTGATGCTGGCTTCATAGAAGGAATTTGGGATAATTCCCTCTGTCTGTATCCTTCTGAAAAGTTTGAGTAATAATGGTTGTAAGACCTCTTTAAATGTTTTATAGAATTCTGCTGTGAAACCATCTGGGCCTGTGCCTTTTTTAGTTGGGAGGCTTGTTAGTACATCTTTAATTTCCTCAAGTGTTATAGGTCTGTTTAAGCTGTCAATGTCTTCTTGGTTAAGCTTTGGCAAATCCCTGGATTTCAGATATTCTTCCATTTCTCTTAGGTTTTCAAATGTAAAAGAATATAGGTTTTTGAAGTATTCTGTATGATCGTCTGGATCTTTTCTTTATCTGTTGTGATGTTTCACCTTTTATCACAAATGCTATTGATTTGGAGTTGCTCTTTCTTTCTTTTGGTTAACTGGGCTAGAGGTGTGTCTATTTTGTTTATCTTTTCAAAGAACCATCTTTTGAATTCACTGACTTTCTTGTATTGTTTTCTTTGTTTCTATTTCATTGATTTCTGCTCTGATTTTTGTTATTTCTTCCTGTTTGTTGGGTTTAGGGTTCATTTGTTGTTGTCTTTCAAATGTTTTTAGCTGCTGTGTTAGATCCTTTACTTGTTCTCTTTCTGCTTTTTTAATGTGGGCACTTAGGGCTATAAATTTCCCTCTTAGGTCTGACTTTAATGTATCCCACAGGCTTTGTTATGTTGTATTGTCATTTTCATTTAGTTCCAGGAATGCTTTTATTTCATTATTTATTTCTTCTCTGACACACTCATTGTTCAGTATTATGTTGTTTAGTTTCCATGTGCTCTTATAGTTAGTAGGGCTTACCCTGGTGTTAATATTGAGCTTTACTGCACTGTGGTCTGATAGAATGCATGGAATAATTTCAATCCTTTTGTATTTGTTGAGGTTTCTTTTGTGTCCCAGTATGTGGACAATTTTGGAGAATGTTCCTTGGGCACTGAGTAGGAAGTATAGTCTCTGGGGTTTGGATGGAATATTCTGTAGATAACTGTGAGCTCCATTTGATGTATTCTGTTGTTCTGTTCTGATGTCTCTCTGTTTATTTTTTGTCCAGTTGACCTAGCCAGGTGGCTCAGTGAGATATTGAAGTCCCCCACTATTAGCCTACTGGGACTAATCTGTGTCTTGAGGTCCTGAAGCATTGGGTTTATAAAGTTCGGTGCACCAGAGTTTGGTGCATAAATATTTGAGATTGTGAGATCTTGGTTAATTGTTCCATTGATAAAGATATAATGGCCCTCTTTGTCTTTTCTGATTAATTTTAAGCTGAGGTCTATTTTGCCTGATATTAGAATAGCCACTCCTGCTTGCTTTTTGGTACCATTTGCTTGGAATATTTTTTTCCATCCTTTCACTCTCAGGTGCTATCTGCCCTTGAGGGTGAGATGGGTTTCTTGGAGGCAGCATAGAGATGGATTATGTTTCCTAATCCATTCTCCCAGTCTATGTCTTTTGATTGGGGAGTTTAGACAGTTGATATTTAAGGTTATTATTGAGAGATGTGTGTTGTTTCCTTTCAAATTATTTTTCATTTGCATTCATGGTCTAGAGGGGGTTGCTCGTTTCCTCTGTTCTTTGAATAGCTTCAAGTATTTTCTGAAGTGTTGGTTTTTTTTGACATGTGTCCATTCATCTTGTTTATGTCATGAAATATTTTTCTTTCTCCTTCAACTACAATTGACATTTTTGCTGGGTATAGTAATCTGGGTTGGCATCTAAAGTCATTTAGTACTGGGAATACTTTGCTCCATGTTCTTCTGGCTTTTATGGTTTGCATTGAGAAGTCAGGTGTGATTCTGATGGGTTTCCCCTTATATGTATCTTGTTTTTCTTTTGTGACTTTCAGTATTTTGTGCTTGTTTTGAGCATCTAGTGTTTTAAGTTGATATGATGTGGGGAATTTCTTTTCTGGTCTTATCTATTTGGTGTTCTATGTACTTCAGGTTTGTCTTTTTTCAGTTTAGGGATGTTTTCTTCTATTATTCTGTTGAAGATCTGTTCAGTACCATTCTCTTGGGATTCTTCTCCTTCCTCTATCCCTATAATGCAGAGGTTTGCTCTATTCATAGTGTCCTACATTTCCTGGTTGTTCCAGTCTTGTGTATTTTTAAATTTTTCATAATCTTTACTTGAGGTTTCTAGGTTTGCTGTGTTATCCTGAAGGTCTGATATTCTTTATTCTGCTTCTTCCTTTCTGCTTCTGAGGCTTTTTCCCATCCTCTCCTGCTGATAGGATGAATGTTCAGTTTCCTTCTTTAATTCATCCTGTGATTTCTTCAGTATTTCCACTTCCTTTAGAGCATTTAATTCTTTTCTTGTAGCTCCTTGCTTTGCTGGTCAGTATCTTTTTTCCTTTCAGCCTGAGATCTTTTCAATATTTCCACTTCCTTCTGGAGTTTGTCATTCTCTCCCTCTAGTTCTTTTCGGAGTTTGTCGTTGTCTCCCTCTAGTTCTTTTTGGAGTTTGTCATTTTCTAGTTCTTTTTGGAGTTGGTATTTTTCTTCCTCTGGTTCTTGTCAGAGTTTGTATTTCTCTTCCTCTAGTTCTTTTCTGAGTTTATCAATCTTTCCTTTTAGTTCTTTCCAGAGTTTATCATTCTTTCCTTCTAGTTCCTTCATGAGTTTTTCATTCTCTCCCTTTAGTTCTCTAATTTGTTCTTAATAGTCTTTGAATATGTCTAAAATTGTTCTTCTAAAGTCAGTATCTTGGTTCCCTTTGTTGGGGGAAGATCTCATTGTTGGGATCTTCTACAGGATTGGTTGAGTTTGGTGGGGATTTATTTCGAGCTTTCCCATATTGTTGTTTTTCCATTGCGTTTTGGGCATGTGTATTTGTTGTTGTTGTTGTTGTTTTTCCCCCTTTGTTTATTTGCTTGCCTTGTGTTGCTAATCTCAAATGTTAATATGGAGGACTGGTTGGTCACTCAGTTTGCTTACTGTTGGTTTCTTCCACATTTTTGGCTATGCAGCCTCCAATCACTGACACTGCTGGATCCTCCCAACAGCATTAAACCACAGCACCAGAAGTTTATACTATCTACCTAAGTATCAGTAGCTTGGGGGGGGTTGAATCCTTTGGCCAGTGCACTGGTCCCCACCTGAGCAGTTGGGCATGGAGAGTGTGTGCCCCTTGCTGGCCTCCTGACCACACATGCTTTCTATGGTCTTGGGGTTGGGTGGCACCTGTGGAGTTGGACCACCTGTTTGCCTATGGGCCTGCAGGGCACAGACCCACCTGAGGAGTTGGGCACGGAGAGTATGTGTCCTTGGCTGGCCTCCTGGCCACTTTATAGTTTTTTTTTTTTTTTTTATCTGAAAGCAACTGTGTTGTTATAATGTAAATCTCTTAACAGGCTCTAAAATCGATCTAGAACTTATTTTCAGACTCTTTAATTACTGAATATGGGTGGATGGCATGTATTCAAATTTAGAGTAATGTAAAATTAAAGGGGAATATGTGACTTCCTAAACATATTTTGGTATTAACATACAGTTTATTCTCAGAGATCATCATTTTGAAGCATATGTGATGATTATATAGGCATCTGTTTGAGCAACACAAAGGGGAGGGGAAAAACAACAACATAAAGACTGGCCCAAAGCAACAAGCCACTGAAGGGAAAAACTTTAGAAAGACTGAGAGAAAGATGCAAGACCTGTATGGCAGAAGGCATGAAAAGGGTGGGATGGGACAGGGAGAGGGGAATGTGTCTAAATTGCACTGGAAGATAATGAAATACACAATTTACCAATAAAATTATTATGAAAAATATAAATAAATAAATGAGGACATAAATAAAAGTGTATAAAATTTCATTCATAAGTTATGTGAATTTGTAGCATGTTGGTGTTGTTTCCAGTTTTAAAATTTTCAGAAGCTATATTGAACAATTGGATAAACCAATGCCTGACATTTTAGTGACTCTTTAAGTGACTAATGATAATGAAGAAGTTTCAAGAAGCAGGAACACTATTTTTTATAATCATTATTACCTGGTTATATGGATGACATGTAATCATTAGGGTTAATAAAAGTGTATGCATTTTAATGAAACGTAACTTAATTTGGAAATTTTTGATAAAAACTGAGTCATATCTTAAAGAACAACATTAAATTAAGTAATAATACTGACCCTCTGAGGAGCACTGAAAATCTTTAAAAATGCAGCTCTTCTGAAGTGTACTTATTTTCCTAACTAGTAAAGTACATTTAATTTCAAGGTAGAGATGCAAAAGACTTTTTTTGAGAATGGCAAAGCCTCTTTATCACTGATAATACATTTGATCTTTGGCATCTTTGTTTTATAATTTGAAATCATCAGTGCTGATGTATAAATATTTATCTTATTTTACTAATAAAATAAAAACAAGACTAACTTATTGACTTTCCAGTGGCTTCCTTATGAAAGAATATATCATTGCTCCAGAATATAAATTTATAATTTTAATAGTGTAGCTAACCATATCTGTTATGTGCAATATTATATGTGTATATGTATGTCTAGAAACAATAAAAAAATTTATTGTTTTACTTTTAAATTTCAAGAGATACATAAATCCAAATTTTCTCATTTTTCTTTTTTTATATAATTTTTTTATTGTGATTAAACTTTTTCCATAGGTAATACATCATGTCTCGATAGAATCTAGAATCACTTCCCTTTACATGCCCCCACCCCACCCGTCCCTTCACTCTGCCATACATTGTCCTGTGTCTTTCTCTGCTTCTTTCCATAGTTTTCCCAGTTCTTTTGCTGTTGTTCTCGCCAACTTGTAATATATATATATATATATATATATATATATATATATATATTTGAAGATTCCTCCTTGGCATCAGAAACATCTATCAATCCTGCACTTTTGCTCTACATGGGGGTCTTTCCCTCCCATGTTCCCCCAAATTAAGTCCAGTAAACACGCATCCTGTCTCGATCCCCTTCCACTGGCCTCCATGATACAGCCCAGGTAGTCCAACAATGGCAGTCTATATTCTGATGAGGCTGACATCCCCTTAGCTGGTTAGTCCACAAACTTGGTATCTCACTAATCCCCACCTGGTATTGAAGGTTTGGAGCATTCTTGGAGAGACATGAGTCCTCATTCCATATTTGAAGGTTAAAAAGCTGTGTCTCATGTCTTTGGGGGGGTGCCAAAAGCAGTGGCAGCCACAGAGTTGATGAACTTGCCAGTAAGAATTGAAGACAGGCCAAACAACAGTGTTCTCTCTCTTTTTTTCTTTCTGTTTCTTTACTAAGATCTCAGGTTCTATGTCTGCAGTACAGTTTCTCTAGTCTTACTGATTATTTATATCTGGTTGTACTTTCCTTTTGGATGCTTAAGGCCACACAGTTAGCCCAGATTAACCAAGGCTTTTGTTTTCTCAAGCTCAGTTGAGGATCTGATCCTCAGGGATCTCTCAGGTTTATTTCTTTTTCAGGGGGGGGTGCCTTGCTCCTTTCAGCTTTTCATTTACCAGTTCCATCCACTCAAGGACAAAATCAGGTCGTGCTAGCCCAGGTTTCCTTTTCTGAAGCATGAGCAGACTTTCCTCTTCATAGACTGGACACTGGCTGACATCCCATTAGTGGCTCTCCAAGACCTCCCTGAACAGGAAGACTGGTGACCCACATTTGCAGGACATTTCAAGAGATGCCCCCATGCATCATGCCCTATGATGCATCTGAGTAAATCCAAATTTTCTATCAGACCATTCTACTTGAGCTCATTTGTGGCTGGATGGTCAACTGGCAGATGCAGTTATGTAAATCTTTGTGAAGAGCTTGACAGGTAAGTAGCTATATCATTGAGGAAGAGGCCAGTGTTACCACTATAAACGCCAAAGTCAACACGTAAGAAGGAAGGAGCTTGCCCTTACTAGAAGAGTTTAATATTTGGAAACACATGGCAGCCTCACTCTGAAATACTACTTTCAGAAAAAGTCCTCTGTATGCTTGGTAGATCAAGTACAATGTACTATCATTGATGTTAACTCCTGCCTGTTTACCTCCAAATATATCTGTGACCACGTGTTCCACACCACAGACATGGTGCTGTCACCTGAAATATGGATAGCTCCCTCATAAACAATTTCCATTCCAAGATCTCAAAATATTGTGTCTGACTCTACTCTCAAGGATCAAGAGAACTCAATCCTGAGATCTCTATCATTGTCTAGAGTGTAAAAGCTAAAGACAACAAAAATATTTCATTGCATTATTTAAGTTACTTGGAAAATATATTACAATTTTTAAATCATGCCAGAAAACACTAAGATAGATAGAAGATAGATAGATGGTAGGTAGATAGTTAGATAGATAGATAGATAGATAGATAGATAGATAGATAGATAGATGATAGATAGATAGATGATAGATGATGGATAGATAGATTATTGATATAGATACATATAAATATAGAAATAGACATAGATATATGAGCAAGAGAGGAGGAAGAATCATCAATGATTGATGAATAAGTTCACTAAATTAGGGAACCCTAGCATTCCTATTCCTTCGCTTATCTCCAAGCTGGAGACCAAGATAACTTGGTTCATAATTTAAACTCAGTTGACAGGCCTCATGGTGAACATTGTTTCATTTCCATAATTATTATGTGATGTCCACCTACACCGAATAGAACATATAAAATTTCTTCACACAGAGAGCTAATTTATATAATGATTTCTCTCATAGACACCCAGAATCATTGGGTCAGCTTATTAAGTATTCTTTATTTCAGTAAATTTAACATAAAAAGACAAAACATCCACCCATATTTTGTCAACTAGACATGAAATACATGTCCTTAAACCATAGTGAATGTCCAATTAAAGAAAAGATAATAATGTCCTTTAACCTGGAATATGTGTCTCATGCAAAGCTGGAATGTATTCAGCTCTTCCTAACAAGTTGGATACATTCGTGAGTAATGTTTACTTTTCTCATCACATTTAGCTATGATTATGTTGTGTTAACAAGACTTACATATTGCTAATAGTTCAAGATATCTTATGTTACACAATGACATAAGAGAAAAAACATACTTGCAATACACAAATATCACAAATATAGCTATCATTTGTGTAATTGGCCCAGGGCTCATACCTATGACTATAGGTTTTCCTTATCAGTATTGTGATGGTTAATCCTGGGTGTCAACTTGACTGGACTAAGGAACAAATAAGAGAAAAGGATCTTCGGATTGGACCACCTCAACCCAGATGGCCCACCCAAAATGTGGGCATTACCTTCTGCCAGCAGGCAGTATAAAGGGCTATGGCAGAGGGAGCTGGTCCCTTTTTCCTGCAGCTTGCCTCTCTCTCACTGGTGAGTTTGTCTTGCTGCTGTGATCAACCCTTCGGATCCCAGCGTGTACTGAGACCAGCAGATCTGGAATCCACCTGGCCTTCAGCACCAGATTGGGACTACTGAGATATCCAGCCTTGCAGACTGAGCAGTTCCCTGGATTCTTAGCCTCTCCAGCTTTGTTTTTGCTCTATTTCTTATGCCAGATTTTTCAGTTAGAGAACTTTTTGTTCACTTGCATAAATTAAATGTACGTGTAATAGGTTTAACAGGACCTCAGGGTAGGCGTCAGGTGGCAGCACTGAATCCCCAAAGGCCAGATGAAAGTAGTTACTGTAATTATCATAATGGGTGGCAAAGGCAAAACAATACCTATAATGGCATGACCCGAAATGAAATGATCTTTGGAACTGGCTAATTAAGCATGGCATTCCCAGGAACCAAATGCATAAGAAGCCTACTAAGTTTTTATTTGATTTGTATAAGCAGAAAAGCTCTAGAACAAATGACAGGATGTCAACATTGGATTTCAGCAGTAGCGAATCCCATCCAGTTTACCAGTTTCCAGACTTGAGACAATTCACAGACCCAGAACCCCTTGAATGAAGGGGTGTCTGGGTTCCGATGAAAAAGGACCTTGTCACAATACCAAAGAGTTATGCTGTTTGCCTTCCTCCTGTCCTTCCCCAGAGGGACATGAGGCCTTTCACTAGGGTAAGTGTACACTGGGGAAAGGGAAATAATCAGACTTTTGGAGGCCTATTGGATACTGGTTCTGAGTTGACACTGATCCCAGGAGACCCTAAAAAGCATTGTGGCCCTCTGGTTAAAGTAGGGGCCTATGGAGGTCAGGTGATAAATGGAGTTTTGGCTGAAGTCTGACTCACGGTTGGCCCAATGGGTCCCAGAACTCATCCTGTGGTTATTACCCCAGTCCCAGAATGTATAATTCCACAAAATATCTCACTGGTCCACTATGTTGATGATGTTGTGCTGATTGGATCCAATGAACAGGAGGTAGCGCTAGACTAGACTTGTTGGTAAAGCATATGCACATGGGAGGATGGGAAATAAATCCAACTAAAATTCAAGGTCCATCTACCTCGGTGAAGTTTCTAGGAGTTCAGTGGTGTGGAGCATGCAGAGATAGTCCTTCTAAGGTAAAGAATAAGTTGTTGTACCTGGCCCCTCCCTCCACCAAGAAAGAAGCACAATGGCCTTTTTGGATTCTGGAGGTAGCACATTCCTCATCTGGGTATGTTACTATGACCCATATATCAGCTGACTCGGAAGGCAGCAAACTTTGAGTGGGACTTGGAACAGGAAAAGGCACTTCAACAAGCCCAGGCTGCAGTGCAGGCTGCTCTGCCCCTAGGGCCATATGATCCAGCGGACCCAATGGTGCTTGAGGTGTCAGTGGCACATAGAGATGCTGTCTGGTGTCTGTGGCAGGCTCCCATAGGGGAATCACAGCAGAGGCCCTTGGGATTTTGGAGTAAGGCTCTACCTTCATCTGCAAACAACTATTCTCCTTTTGAGAGACAGCTCTTAGCCTGCTATTGGGCCTTAGTGGAAACTGAACGTTTGACAATGGGCCACCAAGTCACCATGCGGCCTGAGATGCCCATCATGAGCTGGGTGTTATCTGACCCACCAGACCATAAAGTAGGACATGCACAGCAACAGTCCATTGTCAAATGGAAGTCGTACATATGTGACAGGGCCCTGGCAGGCCCTGAGGCCACAAGCAAGCTACATGAAGAAGTTGCCCAAATGCCTATAGTTCCCACTCCTGTTACAATGCCTCCTGTGCTTAAGCATGCACCTATGGCTTCATGGGGTTTGCCCTATGATCAGTTGACTGAGGAAGAGAAGACTAGGGCCTGGTTTACTGATGGTTCTGCATGCTATGCAGGCACCACCCAGAGGTGGACAGCTGCAGTATTATAGCCTATTTCTGAAACACCTCTAAAGGACACTGGTGAAGCAAAGTCTTCACAGTGGGCAGAACTTCGGGCAGTGAACATGGTTGTGCATTTTGCCTGGAAGGAGAAATGGCCAGAGGTTTGATTATATACTGATTCATGGGCTATAGCCAATGGTTTGGCTAGATGGTCAGGGACTTGGAAGGAGCTTGACTGGAAAATTGGTGAGAAAGACATTTGGGGAAGAAGTATGTGGATGGAGCTCTCTGAATGGTCAAAGGATATGAAGATACTTGTGTCTCATGTAAATGCTCATCAAAAGGTGATCTCAGCAGAGGATGAGTTTAATAATCAAGTAGATCAGATGAGTCATTCTGTGGATAATCAGCCTCTTTCTCCAGCTTTCCCTGTTGTTGCTCAATGGGCCCATGAACAAAGTGGTCATGGTGACAGAGATGGAGGTTTTGCATGGGCTGGACAGCATGGACTTCCACTCACCAAGGCTGATCTGGCTACAGCTGCTGCCGAGTGCCAGATTTGCCAACAGCAGAGACCAACATTGAGCCCCCGATATGGTGACCAGCCAGCAACCTGGTGGCAGGTTGACTACATTGGACCACTTCCACCATGGAGGGGACAGCGTTTTGTCCTTACAGGAATAGATACTTATTCTGGTTATGGATTTGCCTTTCCTGCACGTAATGCTTCTGCCCAAACTACCATCCAGGGACTTCCAGAATGCCTTATCCACCATCATGGTATTCCTCACAGCATCGCTTCTGACCAAGGAACTCACTTCACAGCCAAATAAGTGTGACAGTGGGCCCATGGTCATGGTATCCACTGGTCTTACCATGTTCCCCATCGTCCAGAAGCACCTGGCTTGATAGAACGATGGAATGGCCTCTTGAAGACACAGTTACAGCGTCAATTATGTAGCAATACTCTGGAGGGCTGGGGCTGGTTCTCCAGCAGGCAGTATATGCTTTAATCAGCGCCCACTATATGGTACTGTTTCTCCTATAGCCAGAATTCATGGGTCCAGGAGCCAAGGGGTGGAAGTGGGAGTGATTCCACTCACTATCACCCCCAGTGACCCAGTAGGAAAATTTTTGCTTCTTGTACCCATGACCTTGCGTTCTGCTGGTCTAGATGTTTTGGCTCCAATGGGGGGAGTGCTTTTGCCAGGAGATACAGCAAACGTTCCATTGAACTGGAATATAAGACTTCCCCCTGGTCACTTTGGGCTTCTACTGCCCTTAAGCCAACAGGCTAAGGAAGGAATAATAGTAGTAGGAGAAGTGATTGATTCAGACTACCAGGAGGAAATTGGACTTTTCTCCACAATGGGGGCAAGGAAGATTATGTCTGGACGGCAGGAGATGCTGTAGGGCGCCTTCTGGTGCTACCATGTCCTATGATTAAGGTCAATGGGAAACTCCAACAACCCAAACCAAACAGGACAACAAATGGCCCAGACCCTTCAGGGATGAAGGTATGGGTCACTCCTCCAGGGAAAGAGCCAAGACCTGCAGAGGTGCTTGCTGATGGTGGAGGAAATACAGAATGGGTAGTAGAAGAAGGTAGTCATAAATATCAGCTGAGGCCACGGGACCAGTTGCAGAAACGTGGATTATAATAGATATTAACCTTCGTCCTATTTGGTTTAAAATATATATATAAATAATAATATTGCTTAATAATAATAATAATAATACTATATTTATAGCATAATATATATTATCGATATGTATAAATAATATATCTAATATCTAACATGCCTTCATATCTAACTCTAATACTCTCATACTTATCTCTACTAGGATATTGATAGATCACTCATCCCTCTCTCATACTCTCTAATCTCCGACGCCTTTGCGTTGTTCCCTTTTGAATGTGCAATTGAGATAACTGTTAAGTGTTGTTATATTTAGGTTATTAGATACTGAAGGACTAAGTGTTCCTCAAGGACATTACCTTCTACTCTAAGATATAATGATTGTCCGGGTCATTTCTCTGTCTGTTGTGATGTTTCCCTTTTCATCATAAAATATTATTGACTTGCAACTGCACAGGAAAACAGGTCAACAATTAACAAGTGGGATATCATTAAACTCAAAAGCTTCTTTACAGCAAAAGAAACAATCAATGAGAAGATTAAACCTGCAGAGTGATGACAGAGCATTAACATCAAGATTATAGAAACTGTTCAAAAAAAAAAAGACTTAAGAAAACAAATGTCCCACTCAAGAGATGGAGGAAAGAGCTGGACAGAGACTTCGCAAGTGAGGAAATAAAGATGGGTGGGAAACATCTTAAAAAGTTTTCCACATCATTAATAATTAAGGAAAATCAAATTAGAACCACTTTAAGATATCATCTCACTTTGATAAGACTGGCTAACATCATGAAAACAAAAGTAACTAAATGCTGGAGAGGATGTGGCAAACGGGGAACACATATCGACTGCTGGTGGGAATGTAAACTCGTACAACCATTATGGAAAGTAGTGTGGATAACCCTTAAAAGACTCAAAATGAGTCTACCACCTGACCAAGTTATACCACTCCTGTGTATATATCCACAAGACTCATCCTACCGCAAAGATGCATGCACATCTATGACTATTGCAGCTCCCTTCACAATAGCAGAGCTGGAACCAACCCAAATGTGGTACATGTACACAATGGAGTTCTATGCAGTGGTAAAGAAAGATGGCATCATGAACTTTTCAGGTAAATGGATGGAATTAGAAGATATTATGCTCAGTGAAGTAACACAGTCTCAGAAAAACAAATGACAAATGGTATCCATCATCTGTGGATGCTAGCACCAAATACCTAATAGTAAGGCAAACTGAACTATATTTTGTTTTACCTGAAATCAACTGTACCATTATAATGTGAATACCATAATGGGATCTAGAATGAACCTACTACTTATTTTCAGACTTTGTAAGTGTGGTATATAGGGGGAGAGCATATATGCATACTTTAATATAAAATTAAAGGGGAAAAATTCAAATTCCAAAAATGGTTACCTTTATTTCTGGATGGGAACACCAAACACACAGTTGAAAGGCAAGCTGAACAGCTTTATTGTTCTATTTCTTTTTATTTAAAAGCAACTGTGCTGTTATAATGAGAATCTCTTAATGGGCTTTAGAATTGACCTACCACTTATTTTCAGACTCTGTAATTACTGTACATGGGTGGAAGGTATGTATTAATAGCTTAGACTAATATACAATTAAAGGGGCAAAATGTGAATGCTAAAACATATTTTGGAATTAACATACAGTTTATTCTCAGAATTCATAATTTTGATACATATGTGATGGTTATATAGATATAGAATGGAGCAATACAAAGGGACAGGAACAACAGCAACATGAATACTAGGTCAAAGAACTGACTGATACAGTTAAATTCTGCTCCAAACAACAAATCTCTGCAGTGAAAAGTTTTGGAAAGACTGAGAGAAATATGCAAGGTATGTATGGCAAAAGCATGAACTGGGAGGCAGGGAGAGGGGAAACTGTGTAAATTGGACTAAAAGAGAATGTACAAAATACACAAATTATCAATAAAAGTATTTTTAAAAAGAAAAAAAATAGGAGTATAATGTAGTGCCAAAGATCTGCTAGAATCTTGTTGGAAAACCAGTTTTTAAAAAAATGTCAATCTGTTCTTAAAGCTAAAAGAAAGTGCATACATTTTGCTTCATGGAGGATTAGACAGAAAGGAATTTTCCAAATCAACAGCTGTATAACTGATACCAGGATATGCAGTGATTTCTTTAAATAATGACACCACGTCTGTATCTAAAGATATAGCCACAATGACTAATTTCTTAAGCTCATAGTAACCCAGTGTTATGCTCTGAAATACATCTATCTTCTCTACAGAACAAGTATGATATGACTGTGGTTGGATTACCACACCAGGCGTCTTTCAAGGTTGTGATGGTTACATTAACTTCTGCTGTTCCTCTAGATAAGTAGTACTGGTTTTCCTTTCCTATTATCTTAGGCAGATGTAATTCTAATGATATACACATTATTTTACTATCATAATAGCCCTTATTCTTCAGGTTGGAGCACCAAATGTGGGAATTCTGGAACTCGCTAAAAATTCTTTTTCTCATTATTCATTCTGAAATGGGAGAAATGACAACAGGACAGAATGAAGACTAGATAGACCAGTTTTGAGATGGCTCTGAGAAAAATCTAGTTGGTCACCTCATATTCCATAAGTTCCATTTGACTAAAGCTTCACAGTCATAAGATATCCTGAAATTAGAGGCAGTTTAGAGCTAGTATTCAGAAATGCTAAAAAATCTGATGATTCCATTTCCATACACAGGCACCTTAGTAACAGGTCATTGCACTTTAACAGGACACTGGAGGAAGGACAATTTTGGTAGTGTACTAGGGTCCTTCCAAGATTACAATCATCTTCTTTTTCATGCAGAAAAAATAATGATCTTCAACTATCTCAAATCTGAGATTTTCTAGAAGAACTGTAATTCTCAAACTTTATTATTTGTGTCAGACTTGTGTTCATGTGGTGTGACTACCTTATGCTGACACATATATAGTGTTAGGACCAGGTCAGAAACAAGTTACTCAAAAGGAAAGGGTCAACCATGCAGGAGCAACTCTCTAGTTGAATCAAGTCTGGTTCCCATGACTACCTTATCCACAAGAATACAGTCTGACCCTTACTTATTAGTTAGTTCCCAGAGCTACCTGAGGTCAGGATGAACTTTCCCAGCCCTGTAGAAGTGCTTCCTACTCCCTAAGAAGCCCATTCCTCTCCAAGGGACTTCAGGATGCTAAACACAACCAATCAGCTTAAAGGTCACCACTGCTTGCATTGTGTTTCTATATCCTTGGAATTGTGTATGTATGATGTCACCAAATTCCTCTAGTTTGTGGCTTTGGCTTTAAAAGTTTTCTGTAACAGAAAGTCAGGGTTACGCTCATCCTTGTGTGGAATGGGTTGCATCCGTGACACATCAACAATTGGCTCCCTTGATGTGTCAGTTTTCTTAATTGGGTTCTGATGCACCAGCAAATTAAGTCAATTTCATATCAATCTGTGGCCCCTCGTTGATTAATTTTGTGAGTGTGGCAGTTTGAGTCCAACATAAGAATTTTACGGACTACTGTGTGCTCCACCTCATGGAACCAAATGACATACAATATGCCTATGTGAGTCAGAGTATGTGGATCAGATTTTTAACTCTATTGTCTTTACAATAACAACGTTGTCTCTGTCAGTTTTCTATTGCTGTAGTACAATAACCTCAGAGGTACTTCACAATAAATAGAAATTTGGGGTCTTTATAAAGCAACATAATACGTTGAAAAACATTTTGTCTTGAAAAGGAAAAATCACTATGTTTTAGCTTCTACTCTCAATGTTCATAATCCTAGTACCACCATTGTTGGGGTCACACCCTCTTGCTCTCATCTAATCCCAAATAATTTTCAAAGACTTTATCTCCACAAGCCATCAGATATGAAGTTAAGCATTATCTTTATAACACATAAACTTTTACTGGCTAATTTTAGTCCTCAGTGTTCCTATCTCAGGCTCTCAGTGTTCCTATCTCCATCCCATGATCTCAAAACACACAATGTTTTTATTTTTCATTTACTCAAAATTCCAGTGTCCATTGGATCAGAGGAATTAGATGTGGTTGTGTTTCAAAGCACGCTTTATAATCAGACAACATGTTAAAAATGAGTGTGTGGAAAAAGAATAAGCACAATCCTACCCCATAAGGCTGGCAAGGATCAATAAAACAAATAATACTAAATGCTGGAGAGGGTGTGGAAAAGGGGGAACACTCATCCACTGCTGGTGGGAATGCAAACTTGTACAACCACTATGGAAAGCAGTATGGAGAACCCTTAAAAGACTCAAAATGAGCCTACCATCTGATCCAGCCATACCACTTCTGGGAATATATCCATCAGAATCTTCCTACCACAGAGATACATGTACAGCCATGTTTATTGCAGCTTTCTTCACAATAGTGAAGGGCTGGAACCAACCCAAGTGCCCCTCAACCAACGAGTGGATAGAGAAAATGTGATATATCTACACAATGGAGTTCTATGCAGCAGTAAAGAAAGATGGCATTATGAAATTTGCAGGAAAATGAATGGAACTAGAAGGTTTTATGCTAAGTGAAGTAACACAATCCCAGAAAAACAAAAGACGAATGGTATACCTCATCTGTGGATGCTAGTACAAAGTACCTAGTTGTAAGACAAACTGAGCAAAGTTAATGTTATATTCCCTCATGATCTAACGATAATTGTGCTCTTGCATTGTGAATCCCTAAACAGGTTCTAGAACTAACCTAATATTTGTTTTTAGTTCTTGCATTTTCGGTACATGATGGAAGGTATGTGTATATCTTTAAGAGTAATATGGGATTAAAGTGGAAAGATGGGAATCAATAAATATGATACGGAAATAACATACAGTTTGTTTCCAAAGGATGCGATTTTAATATAGGTGTAACGCAATAGGCTGCTGCAACTTAGCCTTTCTGGGTGTTTAATGACCATACTTAACACCCATACCAATTGGGTGAGGGACCGGGGGGATAACTTTGTTCATTGCCCTCAGCTGTCAACTAAGTTTTAGGGGATTATGCATGGGGGCATCTCTTGAAATGTCCTGCAAATGTGGGTCACCAGTCTTCCTGTTCAGGGAGGTCATGGAGAGCCACTAATGGGACTTCAGCCAGTGTCCAGTCTATAAAGAGGACTGGACAGTTTGCTCAAGCTTCAGAAAAAAAAAAAAAAGAGAACCCTGAGGACCAGATCCTCAACTATTCTTGAGAAAACAAAAGCCTTGGTTAATCTGGGCTAACTGTGTGGCCTTAAGCATCCAAAAGGACAGTACAAAGAGATATAAATAATCAATAAGACTAGAGAAGCTGTGCTGCAGACATAGAACTTGAGACCTTAGTAAAGAGACAAAAAGAAAAAAGAGAGGGTGTACTGTTGTTTGGCCTGTCTTCAATTCTTACTGGCAAGCGCATCAACTCTGGCTGCCACTACTTTTGGCACTCCTCAAAGACATGAGACACAGCTTTTTAACCTTCCAATATGGACTGAGGTTTCATGTCTCTCCAAGAATCCCCCAAACCTTCAATGCCAGATGGGGACTACTGAGATACCCAGCTTGTGGACTAAACAGCTAAGGAGATGTCAGCCTTGTCAGAATATAGACTGCCATTGTTGGACTGACTGGATTGTATCACGGAGGCCAGTGCAGGGGGAATCGAGATAAGTTGCATGCTTACTGGACTTTATTTGTGGGACCTTGGGAGGGAAAGACACCCCCATGTGGAGCAAAAGTGCAGGATTGATGGTTGTTTCTGATTGCCAAGGGGGAACCCTTGAGCACTTCCTTAAGGAAAACATGACATCTTTCAGGAAAAAAAAAAAAATGGATTTTTTTTTTTTTTTTTTTTTTTTTTGTGTATATATGTATATATTAACTATGTATACATATATCATTACCGGAGTTATATTCTATATATATAATTTTCTGAGTCTTTCCAGAGTTTTTTCTTTTTCCGTTCTTTTGTTGTTGTTCTCTCCAACTTGTATTGCAACTACATATATGTATATATGAAGATATCTTCACATATGAAGAAAATGATACAGGACATTTTCTAAGTGGGGAAGGGGTCATGGAAAGGGAAGCAATTCTAGAGTGGAGTGAGAAATATTGGAAAAAGTTTAATAATACAAATTTATATTTAAAAAGGAATAAGTACTATCCTTCCGTAGTTGATGGTAGTAAAGATATTACAAAGAAGTAGCCATTCTAAAGTGTCAAATAGGCAAGACATGATTCACATGAAATACTAAATAAGTACAAAATTCAATATAGGGAGTATCATTAAATCATATTTTAACATTCTGCATGAAATCCCTAATTATTGCCACATGGAAGCTCTCAAGGTGTATGTATAGCTTGTGCCAGCCAGAAGAATGGGTAAAACAGACATTGTACCCTCTGAGTCACAGCAGAAGCAGTTTTAGAAGATTCCAGAATAAGAGACTGGAGGTGATTTGGGGCACTGAATCCATGGACTGTCCTGCATCTACTCTCTGAATTTAAGAAACCATTTAGTATAAGACTTTACTTTGATTTATTTATTTTTTGCTCTTTTTGTTACATGATCTCTCTGTAGTCTCAGCTGGACTGGAAATGACTATGTAGACAAGGCTAGCCTTGAACTCACAGAATTACATTATGAAGGCATTTGTGAATTGTAGCCTTACTTTCTGCTCAAGAAAATGTTTTCCATTCTGAGTAGGTCTTGGAATTTTCCTTCTTTTTTTTTTGGTCTTTTTGAGACAGGGACTCCCTGTAGCCCCAGCTGTCCTGGAACTCACTCTGTAGACCAGGCTGGCCTTGAACTCACAAAGATCCTCCTGCCTCTGCCTCCCAAGTGCTAGGATTAAAGGCATGTGCCACCACGCCATGCCCAGGGATTTTCTACACAGTTTCCTTTTCACTGTTATTTTTTGTTTCTGTTCTATTATTATGACCATTTCCTGTAGGGGAATCTTATCTGAGCTTAGGTATGCATGGGCTAGCATTCCAGCCAGCACCTCCCAGAGGCACAAGAGAGAGTCATGGGACCTCCCTGGCTATCCCCAGGCATTAGGAAGTGATGATGCAAAGGTCTAGAATTAGACTCTGGGAGGTGAGCTCACACTGCCTATATAATGATACGTTTATTTGAATAAAGCACCATTCTGTATTTGGATTCATACCTTACCATGTGCTGTGCATTCCCACACGTGCTTGTTACATGACCCATCATGGAAATAAATGGGCCGAACCACAAATTCTCTTTATTCGTAGTGTGACATATTGAATTGTACTATGTCTAGAAAAGTTTTCTTCCTTCTCTGAAGAAAATAAAGGGGCATTCAACAAAGCCTTAACAAATTTTACAAAATCATTCCCAAATGTAAAAATGAAATAAAATTTTAGAATTAAAATTTGTCATTCTTTTTGTCATTTCAGGATTATTTATTTTATTTCCTGTTTATGTCATTTAACAAAAAAATGTGTTAACAGTTTCTTTAAAGTAATTATATTTTATCTTGTCAATGAGAATGTGAGATTTGTCACCTCACAGATTATTTCCCAAGTAATAGGAATGCATTTACTCAAGTTGCCACATTTCTGGCATTCTGTATTAATCCACTTTATTTTTATTGAAATATTTGATGGCATTCAGATGATGTACTCTATCTGTACTTTTGCCCAATTCCTCATTCTATAACATAAAGTTCTTTACAACACTTTTCAGTGCAGCATTTTGAAATCCATTTGGTCTTTACTGTATTCATTTCTGTCTACATCCTGCCTATAATCATTTAGGAACTCTTTGATAAATTCCAGATTTTTCCTAGCTTTTTCATCTCTGACTCCTGTAACAGAATATCTCACTCCAAACTATGCTGACCTCTAATCTTCCAGAGTTCTACCTCTACTTCCACATTTTTCAGTACTTGTAGAAAAATAACTCCATTCCTTTGCAATATTTTTTCTGATCCATTTTTTATGTGCTAATATAATATCTGAGAAATTTACAAAGAATAAGCGTTTATTTTTATCACAATTCTTCCAGCTGGGAAGATCCTAGATTGCAGTGTCAGGATTTTCAAAGGACTTCTTGATGAATCATAACAACAAACAGTACTGCCTGTCAAGAGTATGTTAAGTCGGGTATTTCGATGTCTTCTTATAATGGTAATATGCCATCAAGAAATGCCCTTGCCACATGAATTGATATAATTTTAAGATGATGGTAAGTTACACTGTCAACTTGTCTAGATTCAGAAATGCCTGGAAACTGGTAAAGTATGTTTCTGGGAGTTTATGTGATGTTGTGTCTGGAAAAGATTATTAGGTTGTCATGTCAGAGAGTGAACTAACGGGAATATATAGCTTGAAAGTGAGTGGTACCATATAAGAGCTTAACACACCAAAACAAATGATAATATGAGAAAAGGAGAAAACTCACATGTACACTTGACCCTACTTGTGTGGTGGCTTTCTTTTTCTCTGCTTCCTGTTGAGTCCAGATTTCAGGTTCTTCAGCCTTTCAATAAGAAGCTTCATCAATGACACACTCCCTGGCTTCCAGGCCTCTTGTCTCAGATTAGAATTGGATGCTTGGCCTTACTTTCTTAGGATTTGTTTACAGTTTTCTTGCATTTTCACCCTACAAGAAAACTGTTATGGATTTACATAGAGACTGAGATCATTTAAGTAAAATGAATAAACTTCATCTTAAATTTAATTATGTAAATTCTAGCTCTTTTCTTTCTGTTTTTCTTTTTAGTTCTTTTCTGGATAATCCTGGCCAATAAATTGACAAAAGTTCTATATCAAACTATTTCAAAAAGCATGAATTTTGAGACTACTCAAATGAGTTTTAGAAACACACTTCCTTATAGCATATGCTTACAAATCCCTTGAACTGGAGTGCTGCAACTTCCCCTTATCACCCAGCATCCAATTACTACACTTGTGATTATTTTTCCAATAATTGGCTGCAGTTCCTACTGTTTGGTCTGGGAAACAGGGGAGGTTGATTATTAAGCTCATTGGGGATTCTTGGAATCCTCTCATAAATATTCTCAAAGTATAGGTAAGCTGAATGTCTGCTGCAACATCCCAGTGTAGATAATTATGCCTTAAAAACAATCACAGTTTAGCATTCTGATTTCTTTAGGTTTTTGAATACCCATCTTCCCAATTAAACAAGGATGTCAGAGGATCTCCTTCCAATTGGCTAAGGTAAGCCATGTTTTAAAGCAGTTGTAATCCATACAAGAAAACTCTGAGAGTCCTTTAACTGTGTGTGTGTTGTAACATTAAATTAAAATTCTATATTCAGTGAACTCATTTTGATTTTTTTATAATTAATTTTTAAAATTTTTGAGAATTTCATCTATTATATATGGATATCATTCATCCCCATGTCTACAACTCCTTACAGATACAACTTCCTTCCCTACCCACTCAGGTTTGTGTCCTCATATTTTTTTATACCCCTGAAGTGGAATTGGTCCTGCCCATTTATACATGGTTGTGGGCTCATCTGCTGGAGACTGTTCAATTAACCGGTGGCTATACACTTAAGGAAAAGTAGCTGTCTTTTTCAGCAGCTATCAAATGCTAGGAATGGATCTTTCTGACAGCACCCCCATGTTGGGATTTTGTCTGGCTTGGTCATGTATAGGTCTTGTATATACTGTCACAACAATAGTGTTTTCTTACTGCAACTATTCTGTCATATTCAGAAAAATCTGCTTCATTTCAGTCATCCACAGACTTCAGCTCTTATATTCTTACCATTCTACCTTCTTTGGTGAACCTTAGACTTGGTAGAGTGGGTATGATACAGATGTCCCAGCTATGGATAAATATTCCACTGTATCTTATTTTTTGTAATTTGGCCATTTGTGGGCCTCTGTTCATCACTATCTAATGAAGAAAGAAGTTTCTCTCATGAGGTATGAGATTTGTACTAATTTGTGTGTGTAATAATAAGTCCTTAGAAGTCAGTTTAATGCTATGTCCATTTAGCAGAATAGTAGATTCTCCAATGTGGTGGTATACAACCAGTTTAGCTACAAGTATTTGGCCCTGATAATGGCTTTGGGTATGGGTTGTATTTTGTGGATCAAGATTTAATTTGGCTCTGAAGGTGGTCAGTTGCTCCAATTACACATGACACTATTTTACCAGAATTGGTACAATGATTATTGTAGCTCATAAGGTTCACACATAGGTAAAAATAATAATTATTTTTCTCTTCTGGTGGTATGTCTTCAAACTTCTAACAATAAGAAATCTAACCAATAGGAAATAGTCTTCATGGTCTGTGTTAGCTTCACTTCTCCAGTTTACATGACTCACTCATGTACTGTCTCTCACAATATTATTTTACAGTGAAATTCTAGAAAGATATTAAGAAGAATGGATATGTTTGGAGGTCTATGGGATTACGCTTGCCAACAATACCAGAAGTGTAAATAAATTTCCTGCAATGAGTTTTACTTTTTTTAGCATCTAGTAGTGGTATTATCCCCCTGCTCTTGGGTAACTCATTTAAAACTCATTCATATATACCCCCATACATATTTTAAGGCATTTGTATAATAGTAGGTTTTCATCAGAGTGTTTCACGTGATATTTAGTGTTAATTATTCCTTGTTGTATTCCCTTCTCCAACCTGTTCTCACATCCCACAAGCCTTTTTGTCATTCCAATCCTACTCCTTCCCTCTTTATACCTCTGAGTTCTGTATATCCTCCCTTGAAAGCTACATGTCAAGGCTCTTTATTAATTCTGTGACTCCTCTGGGTATTCAAAATGAAACAAGTATAAAGAGAGGTGTGAAGCTAACATCTGTGAATAAGAGAAAATAGGCGACCTTTATCTTCTGGATGTTGTTACCTCACTCAAGATGCTGGTTTTGATTCCATCCATTTACTTGGGAATTTCATTTTTTTTTCTTTTAACAGCAGACTTGTATTACACTGTGGAAATGCACTACATTTTCAGTATTCCATCAGTTGGTGGTCATCTAGAGGGTTTCCATATTGTAGCTGTTGTGAATAAAGCAACAATCAACATGTATGAATAGTTATCTCTTTATTTGGATACAAGCTCCCTTGGGTATATGTCCAGGGGTTGTAGACCTGAATAGTGGGATAGATCTATTTCTAACTTTCTTAGGAACTGACACATTGAATTTCATAATGTCCACACCAATTTACATTCTTACCAGAAATGAATATGTAGCAAGTTTTCCCACACCCACTCCAGCATTATTTGTCATTTTTTTAATCTTATAAGTTTTCAAGGTAATGTTGATTTGCATTTCAATGATGAATAAGATGCTGAACAATTTAAAAATATTTCTTAGACACTTGCATTTCATCTTTTTAGAATGGTATTTAGCTGCAGATCTATATTTTTATTAGATTTTTTTTCTTGCTGTTTGCTCTTTTGTGCTGTTTGTGTATTCATTAGACTAACCCTTTCTCAGGTGTATAGCTGGTAAAGATTTTCCCCCTTTATGTAGGTTGCTTCTTCACTGTAATGACTGTATCCTTTGCTGCAGAGAAGCTTTACAAGGAAACAGAAAATACTTAATATACTCCTGCCAAAGGCCTGAACAATTTAAACAACATCTCGAGTTACCACCATCTCTAATTGTAAGGTAAACTAAAGATATATAGTATAAAGACAGCATGATACTAGCTTAAACACTGATTGATAGGTCAATGGAATAGAATTGGAGACCCACAAGTAAACCTACACTACTAGAGCCACCTTACTTTTTACACAGAGGCCAATAATACTGATTGGGGAAGCATCTTTGACAAATGGTACAGTCAAGCTAGATAGCTACATGTAGGTGAAACAAGCTATTTTTCTCTTACCTTTTACAAAAATCTACTCAAATTGTTTCAGAAACGTTAACACATGACCTGATAGACAGAGCAGATAAGGAATAAACTTCAATGTACAGAAACTGGACAGAAATTTCTGAAAAGGACCTCAGTATTGTAAGCATTAAGACTGACAGTTGAGGGGCTGGAGAGATGGCCTAGCGGTTAAGATCACCGACTGCTCTTTCAGAGGACCTGGATTCGATCCCCAGCACCCACATGGTGACTGAGGACCATCTTTGACTCCAGTTCCAGGGGAATCTGACACCCTCTTCTGACCTCTGTGGCATTGCATGACATGGGTGCACAAATCTACATGCAGATAGTACATTCATACACAGACAAAAAATAAAAATAAAAAGACTAACAGTTGATAAATGGGGTATCAGGGAACTAAAACTATGGGATCTTTAGGGAAACTAAGCTGTAGCCTGTCCTCATTTATTCTATGACATATAAATCAGGGTTTTTACAGTCCGTTCATTGCCTGAGAGAGTCCATTTTAGAATAAGGTTTTGATTTAATTGTGTGGCCATTTGTGTACTTATGGATAGAGAGATGTTTTCGTCCCTATCAGTTCCCATAATTTGGCAATTCGGGATCTTAAAAACACTTTGAGCAGGGCATGGTGGCACACGCCTTTAATCCCAGCACTTGGGAGGCAGAGGCAGGTAGGTGGATCTCTGTGAGTTCAAGGCCCGCCTGGTCTACAAAGTGAGCTCCAGGCCAGCTGGGACTAAAGGGAGACCCTGTCTCAAAAAGACAAAAAAACAAAACAAAACAAAAAACACAAAACCAAAAACAAAACCAAAAAAACCCCAAAATAAAACACTTTGAAAGCATTTGAACACTTTTATTTTGCAATTTTTCACAAGTATATTATAGATTGACACATATTATATGATATGATAGTTATAAAGATTTAGTCTGTATGTGTAATATGCCATCCATGAGATAATAGAATTATTAAATATTAGAATAATATAATCTGTGTTTAAGCCTAATGTGGTGGCACACAATTTTAATTCCAGAATGCAGGAAAATGAGGTAGGTAGATCTCTGTTTTCTTAAAGCCATCCTAGTCTACATACCGAGTTCCACTCTAATAGACTTCCATAGTAAGACTTATAGTCTAACAAAATACCATATATGTGCATATGATGAAGCAATACAGATTGGAGGGAACTACAACAGCAAGAGGAACTGGGACAGGGAACAGACTGAAACAGTAAAGTTTCCCCAAGAACAATGATTCTCTGTTTTGGAAAACTTTGAAAAGAATCAGAAAAAGATACAGAGCAGGAATGTCAGGGTCCATGAACTCCAGTGGGGTGGGGGGCATGGAAGGGGAGATGAGTCTAGATCAGAATGAGAAATGATTATTGGAATGAGAAATGATATATGAAATTCACAAAATTTCAATAAAAATGTTAGCATAAAAGATTGTTTCTGGATGAAAGAACACAATTAAGATTGGACACTCTGTTAAATTATATAACTAATACTATGTTTGTTTACCGTGGTACTAAAGAAATTTACTTCATTTAAAAAAGAACCAACTAGATGCTTTTGGATTCACTAAGAATAAACAATTCCAAAAAAATTAATTTATAGTGTTAATATAAAATTCTCAGGACAATCTTGGAAGGCAGAAGACTCTGGAGAAGTCATTTCTATTTCCTAAGGAAATGTAGAGTGAATCCTCAGATATCCTGGACAAAAGCATTCCCCTTTGGATTCACTCTGATTGACAAGGCCTCTTCTTCTAAACATGGAGAGGCAACATTTCTGAGAGCACAGAGAGCAATTTCGCATGATTGAAGAGAAACCTGCCACTACCAAAAATGGTTATTTGGACATCGAGCCTCCATATCTACTGTTTTTTCAGGCTCTTCCCATGAATTCCCAACCCAAATTATAGGCTTGAATTATTTCTCACCTGATATCTTCTTTTTAAGAGTATATACCATAAGTGTGAATTTGGTTTGATTTCTTATTTAGCTCATTTCTCAATGAATTCTTATATTTTATTTTCAATTATCTTACCTCATAGGCTAGACATGATCAGGTTTTAGTTCTGGATACGATTAAAAACTATTGTGTCATATATGCATCCTCTGAGCTAGGATTCTGATGTTTATACTCAAATTTTATTTTCCTATTCATTCCAACAACATTGAAAAATTAAACTTTCCAAAAATGTTCAAATGTATGTACTTAGTCACCCTTTTATTATCTGTTCTTTGTTTGAATTATGTTTTTTATACGTGGATCATTATGATTAACTTCAGAGTATATTTGAGCACTTACACTGTAATATCATGTCATAAGCTTTTACTATTCTGTCTGATCTAAGAATAATTCACTTACATCTTTAAATTGAATCAAATTCACAAACTCCAAAATCTACCATGCTAAATCAGAAATGACTCTTCTTACAATTCTTTGCATCTATAACCTATCTTGGTAACAAATGGTTATTATGTTCACAGAAGAAAACACTATTTTAAGTCATGTGCTTCTACAGGCTTGAAAAACCCTACTTCTTATTTCAAGCTGGAGAATCATGAAAACTACTGATATAACTCAGCATATTTTCTTTTTAAATTTATTTATGTATTTCTGTATGTGTATGAATGTACTGTCTCCATGTAGGTTGTAGGTTTGGGCACCAGTGTCGTGCAATGCCTCGGAGGTCAGAAGAGGGTGTAGGATTCCCCTGGAACTGGAGTTCTCCTGGAATTGGTGTTACAGACGGTTCTTAGTCGCCATGTGGGTGCTGGGGATCGAACCCAGTTCTTCTGCAAGAGCAGTCAGTGCTCTTAACCGCTAGGACATCTCTCCAGCCCCTAACTCAGCATATTTTCTAAAACATGTAAACCACAAGCTCAACTGGTGTAGCTTGCAATCTGACAAAAAGACAGAAAAGTAGAAGCAAAATGATTGGGGGAGTTTTCCGAGAGGTACTAGTGTGTGTGTCAGAGCTGCAATCAGGAACGATGAATTATTATGAAGTCCAGAGGATGTGGCCACTCTACCTCATATAAAAGAATAAAGAATTTGCCTGTTCTTGCATCTCTGAAAATTTAAGACCTTAATGAATTAATTGAATTTCGTCTCTAATAGTTGGTGATTTTATTCACTCAGTTGTCAATGTGGTCTTGCAAACTCAAAGACACACACTGAAATAAATTTGTAGAAAAAAACTATCCTGTATATCTTGAACTAACAAAGTATATATGAAGTTAATCATCCTAATAACCATTACTGAATGGCTACGAACATATTTCTGTGTCTATTTGTAGGGGGCAAGCATAGAGATTTAAGTGAGAAGAGGAGATAGACATTAAAAGATGACATGATGAAATGTAGACACAAGTGACCCTTTTGCAAAAGTCTGAGACTATTAAACTAGGGAGGGAAGAGTGGGAGTTAGAAAGGGAGAGAGAAAAAGATGAGAGACAAATAATGCTAAGTGTGAAAACCAGAGAGTAATGTATTAGTTCAATGCACACTGAAAAATACACATACAATATCTACACATGATTATGTAACAAGAAACAGTGGCAGCCAGGAGAAATCTCCCTTAGAGTTGTTGGTCAGGGTAGTACAAGACATTCACAAAATAACACAGGCTATTGCAACAGCCATTAGTTAAGTCCTAGAATGTGAAGGTAAGGTTTATTGTTGAAGACAGAACATATTTCAAACATGGGAGTTAAAACAATGGAGCTGGAATTGGCCTAGAAGCATCCTCCCTGAAGACTAGTGTAGGATGTCACTATGCATGGCTAAGGGGAAAAAATTAATCAAAGTTCCAACCACAGGTTTAAAGTGTAATAATTACAGCAATGACAGGGAAAGGAAACTGTAATACACTTTTGTCATGAGGGGAGGGTACAGCTATCTAATTGGAATTAAAGCCCATTCAATTCTAGGGTACTCCCGTGTGGCATTGTAAACATAGCCAAATACACTTGCATAGGTATCAGACCTCAGAGAAAACCCCCTATGTCAATCACACCCCTAGACAAGTATAATTTCTATACTATATGATAAATGTGGGTCCTTATATTTATAGACAGGTATAGCAGTCACAGCACATCACAAATATTCTTTTGTAACAGATAGAAACAATTTTGTTCATTATTTTTATTTATGTGTATGGGCAAATTGCCTGCATGTATATGAGTGTACCCATGCTGTGTAATTCCTAAAGAAGTCAGATTCATCTAGAACTGGAATTACAAATGGGAATCAAACCTGGGTCTTCTTTAAAAGCAGTTGGCGCTCTTAATCACTGAGCATTATCTCCAGCCACAAGTAGAGAATATTACAGAATTCTAAAACTGTTCATACACAAAGAATAAGTCATGGCTACCCCTAAGTGACACACCTATAATGGAACCACTGCTCCTAAAGCTCAAGGAATATTGATGGACAGGGATAGAGAGAATGCATCTCTAAACATTTAACAGTGAAACTTCCTCATGCCACAGAAGATGATAAACAAAGAACATCACAAGTAGTGAAAATATAGACAATAAGAGAACTCTCTCTCTCTCTCTCTCTCTCTCTCTCTCTCTGTGTGTGTGTGTGTGTGTGTGTGTGTGTGTGTGTGTGTGTGTGTTTCTCACTGGATAGGATTCATATTAAATCTCATCCACCAAGGGCTCAGGGAAATTGCCAAAGAGAGGGAAGAATGCTTGTAAGAGCCAGGAATAGTGCATGATCATAAGAAAACAGTCTCCCAGGCCCTTGTGAACTTTTTTATATGAACTTAGGACAATGCTTACAGCAAGCACAAGACCCATGCAAACTCAAACCAGACCAAAAAAAAAAAAAAAAAGAATAAAATTAGAGAGAATGCTAGAAAGCCTCAACTTTAGCTGTGGAACTATTGGCAGTTGATTAATGCTGGGTTAGAAAGAGACGGTTTTCATTAAGGGAGTGACTTTTGATAGGCTGACCAGGCCCCAGTTGAACTCAGATCCAGGGACATCTGGGGATACAAATTTGATATGATAGGTCTAATATATATGAGAAATATATGTGCATGAAGTCTTGTGGGTGGGCTATGTGGGTTGCAAATAGGGGAGTTTGTCAAAATATGGTTAAAATCGATTGCATGAAATGCACAAATTCACAAAGCCACTAATCATTAGGGAAAAATAAATCAAAACCAAACAAGATCATATTTTTCCTGAAATGCAAATCGTGCTATTACGTGAAAATTAAGCTTAGTTTCAGCACATTTCCTATTTTGCTTTCCCTGTGGAAGAATCTACTATCTTGGACTGGAAAGATCTCTCAGGGTTTAAGAGCACTGGCTGGAGTTGCAGAAGACCACTGGGTTTGACTCCCTGCATCCACATGTCAGATATTAACTACCCATAACTCTGCAGGCATTGCTAAACTTGGAGACACTCACAAACATCCAAGGAAAAACTAATAACATAAAATTAAAAAAATAACAATTAAAAAAGACTTATTCAGAAATGTGATACATATATGTATATAGTAGTATATAAGTAGGAGGGATATAGGGGGGGGGGGTATATAGGGGGGGGGTTATATATATAGAATTTTGCGTAAGATAATATGCATCCAGGCTCTTTATTTGTGTTTAAGTATAAAAACTGCCTTATGGTTAATGGTAACAAGCAATTTTAAGCTTGCATTAATAAAGGATTATCAATAATGCTTTCATTATAGTATTTTTCTAATGTCATTAATAAGTAAACATCAGTGAATTGCATATATGTTAATCTTCTTTGAGGGAAGCTCCAAATTTCTACATTCTGTTCACTTGTCTCATGATCTACGTTGCAATTGTTATAAAGGTGACAATGGGAATGAGAACTAAACAATACAGTGATTTTACTGGAAATATATTCTTCTCAGAATTTTTGCTCCTGGCAAGAATACTTTCAGTCATCCCTGTATTAAGCAATCTACCATTCAGTCAATCACAAGATGACATTTTGTCAGAAACAGAGTCTAGGAAACTCTGATATGTAAACTTGTATTCATATCAATACAAATTTTAAAATGCAAATTTTTTACCATTATATCAGAAAAAGACAAATAATGTGGGTTACTTTTGAATAATAAAGAAAATAATCAATAGTTTGTGATAAGTACTAGCTTAAAATGAGACCTATAAAACAATCATTTGAATATATATACATATATACATGCCTATGTTTACAAGGGTTTCGGTTTGCAAGTATATTAGTTATTAATGAAGTAAAACAAATAGTTTAGCAAGACTTTGGCCTAGAATATGCGCTAGTGGTTTAAAATAGATTGGTTATAATATAAAAATCTTGACCCTTTAAAAACCACTGAAATTGATAGAACAAATTTTAATAATTTCAAAATTGCCTATCCATACATATGGGGTGTATGTGTATGCGTGTATGTATCAATTACACTGCCGAGTGCATCATTTAAAGATAAAACATGTACCATCAATATATTCATACATGCATGTGAAGTTGTTCCATGTTGCATACATATTATTGCTTAATAAACAAAGAATGTTAGGAGAATAATCAACAATTTTCTGATTGGATTTAAATCCACTTTACAAGATGGGACCTGTACCTGGCACTGTTATGAAGACAAAGAACTTGTGCTAGGCAGGTCATAGACTAGAGGAGGATATCTATTGCTATTATCCTGCTGAATGGACATAGTATTAAACCAAATTCTTATGAAATATTATGGATTAGTGTATCTCTCAACTCCAACCAGAGGAGTTTCTTCTTCCAACAGACTGTGATGAACAGAGAGAAATATAACTGGTCAAAGTGCAGAGAATGAAAGACTGAAGAGTGGGACATCTATATTACATCTTCTCCCCTAAATGCTACACGATCATTGGAGAAAAGAAAAGTAGAAAGATTCTCAGGGCCAGACATTGATGATGAATACAAGGAAGCGTGTTTTCCAGGCATAACAGGGGAAGTTACCTGTATGTAGCCACAGTTGCATCTTCCAGCCACTGAGAGAATGGCACAAAATTAGTGGACTTACATAAACAAAAAATAAAGCAATCTTTAAAAAAATTACTTAAGAACGATTTATCATTTTATTGCAAATTATTGGGAAGCATATTTATTACTTTTAAGTATAAGTTATCATATTTTGACTACATTCCTCAGGTTATGAAATGATATATCTGAAGAGCTAATTGGAATTTGGTACATGCTCATCAGTTATTCCCCCCCATCCTCTCATCCTTCACCACCATTCAACTTTACTTTTAAGTGTAAATATATATTTTTATGTTCCACTTAAGACAGTAATCATACATGTTAATCTTCTTTATTAGAATTCTTACTCTTAACCACCATATTCCCAACCCCATCCATATTGCTGCAAAACATGGGCTTTACTTAGTTTTATGAATGAATAGTATTAAGTCATGCATATGTACCATATTTTCTTTATTCATTCATCAGCGAATGGATACTTGGGTTATGCTTATATTTTGCTGTTACTGAGAGAACTGAAATAAGTATGGTACAAAACTTTTTTTCTGAAAAGCCGATTCTGATGATTTTTTATAACATTCTCACTGTACAGTTATTAAGTCATATACTAATTATAAGTTTTATATTTTGAGGGACTTTCATATTGCTTGTTTTTCACATTAGGTGTGACAAATCTAATTCTATAAGTGAGTTTTCCTTTCTTAATATTCTTACTAGGTCGTTATCTTTTGTGTTGATATGTCATAGTAATTATGGTATGGTCGTGCATTACTGTGTTTTCATTAATTTTCATATATTAGTAATGTTAAGCATTCTTAAATATACCATTCATTTCACATATATCTTCAATTCAGAGATACCTATTTGGTTATTGTGGTGGTTTGAATGAGTGTCCCCCATAGGCTCTAGGTATTCAGACGTTTGTCTCCAGTTGGTGGCGCTGTTTTTGGAGGTCTTGGGGTGTGTGGCCGTGCTGGAGGAAGTGTGTCCCTGGGGGCAGGCTTAGTGAGTTTTAACAGGCCTCGTGGTCTATAGTTGCTCTCGCTTTGCTTCCTGTGCCCTCTGTGAAATGTGACCCTTGGTTTGCTGCTCCAGATCCAGACACCACGCCTTCCCTCACAATGGACTCTGATTCCCTGGAACCGTCAATCGTAAGCTCACACAAACTCTTCCTTTTATAAGTTCCTTGGTCATGGTGTTCTATCACAGCAACAGAAAAGTGACTAATACAGTAATTTGTTATAGAGAGTGGGCTGTTGGCTGTGAGGAACCTGACCATGTGGATGTTTGGAAAAATGTGGAAGACTTTGGAACTTTGGGCTAGAAAGGCTGTTGACTACTGTAAGCAGAGCTTAAAGGGCCATTCTAGTGGAGGCCTGGAAGAAAGCATGGCTGCAAAAGATGTGGTTCCAGGGGAAAGTAAAGACTTAGGCAGCAACTGGGATATTTTGATAAAGAGTCTGGCAGCAGTTTGCCCAGAGCCCAAATGCTTGCCTGATGCTAAGTTGAAAAGCAATGGACTAATGTCTTTGGTGGAGGATATTTCAAGACAGCCTAACGTAGAAATGGTGGAGTGGCTTTTAATGGTGAATATTGTGCAGATCTACAGTGAAGAAGAGCAGATGGGGCAGAAAGAAATGCAGAATGTACAGTTTGGATCAGAAAACCCCACTAGGAAGATTAAAGGTGGTGCCAAGGCTTGTGAAGGAGAGTTTCCTTTTGATAAGGAGATTAAAGTGATTAAGGAAGGGCCTCGAGATTTACAAGTAAACAAAAGAATCAGTAGCTTCAGGGCAAGACCACACCTAGCTAATCCTCCAGCTTTTGAAAGGAAAGTACTGAAAGTGATTTCTACTCCAACAAGTCCAGGGCAGAGAAAAGTTGCAAATGTGGTTAAAGTAGGAGAGATTCCATCCCAAACTTGCAGCCAAACTCGGCAGTTTCGTTCACGTGGTGCTGGCTTTAGAGGCATGAAATTTGCAAGAGTGAAGGGGCCATCAGTTCTTCCTCCATGGTTTCAGAGAGCCACAGAGGCCAGGCAGACAGGAGAGGCGTCCCTGAAGAAAGAAGGCCCTGACAGGCCATTGCATGAAGCTGTGAATGTGAAGCCTGGTGGGCAGCAGAGACCCCAAGAAGATTTTCAAGATGCCAGACCTGTGAGATATTTGCCAAGGAGAGCTGCATACGGGGAGTGGTACCAGCCTAAGAAAGAGATGTATGTTGCAAGCAAAGCTGGAAGAGCTGAGCCGTCTAAGCCCTTTGGAAGTTAAGTCCCAGAAGTTGCATGTGAAGCTACTGGACTTGGTGTTTGCCCTGCAGGTTTTTGGTCTTGTTTTGGTCCGGAATTTCCTCACTATGCCTCTATTCCTCCCTTTTGGAATGGGAATGTGTATTTGGTTCCACTGTACATTGGGAATATGTAATTTGTCTTTTGATTTTACAGGAACTTACAGTTAAGAGATTGGCCTGAGTCTCAGAAGAGACTTGGACTGTAGACTTTTGAATGGCATTGAAACTGGTAAAGACTATGGGGACTTTTAAGGTTGGACTAAATGCATTTTGCATTTTATATGGTCAGGAGCCTATGGGGGCCAGGGAGTGGAATGTGGTAGTTTGAATGAGTGTCCCCCATAGGCTCTAGGTATTCAGACGTTTGTCTCCAGTTGGTGGCGCTGTTTTTGGAGGTCTTGGGGTGTGTGGCCGTGCTGGAGGAAGTAGGTCACTGGGGGCAGGCTTACTGTGTTTTAACAAGCCTCGTGGTCTATAGTTGCTCTCTCTTTGCTTCCTGTGCCCTCTGTGAAATGTGACCCTTGGTTTGCTGCTCCAGATCCAGCCGCCACGCCTTCCGCCACAATGGACTCTAATTCTCTGGAACCGTCAATCGTAAGCTCAAATAAACTCTTCCTTTTATAAGTTCCTTGGTCATGGTGTTCTATCACAGCAACAGAAAAGTGACTAATACAGTTATGTTACTTAATTCTTTATCAATTTATTTTTCTTCATCCTGTTAGTGAGTTTAGGTGTTCTTAAATACTCTAGATATTAAGACATTCTTAGATGTGTACATCACAAATATTTTATCTATTTTGTATGTTGCCTCCACATTCTGATTATTGTTTCTGTTTTTGTCAAGAGGATTTATATTTTTAAATATTCCTGATATTTTTTCATTGCTTCTATTTTTCCAGGGCTCTGGTTCTTACTCAGAAACATTTCCATGTCAAAATACTCAAGAATTTACTCATTGCTTTATTCCAGCACTCAATTGTCTTCCTTTTAACCTTTATTTTAGATAGTAATATACCTAGGGACAAATAGACATCTGGAGTCACCATTCCACAGGTGAAAACACAAATTTTATTACCCACATCATTTTTTTCCAGTGCATGTTCTTAGCATCTCTGTTGCAAATGTGTTGTGTAAATGAAAATTTCACTTCTGGACTCTACTCTGTTCCATTGGTATGTATCTTTGATTCAATGTTAATATTATGAGGTTTTAATTACTATAAATTTGTGCTAATTTTTGAAGTTAGATAGTATAACAACCATTTTTTTTATTAAATTTGCTCTATGACAATTTCATACCTATTTGCAAAGCATTCTGATTACTCAGTCCCTCTCTTTTCTCCCCTAAATGGCCAGAAGTTCTTAAGTTTACCTATTTTGCTACTTTTGATTCAAAATTAGTTTATATCTCATCTAAGTATAGTTACCTGTGCTTTCTTTAAAATACCATATCTGCAATAAATTGCTTCAAATAACTTTTTCTTGCCTTCTGTTCATATATGTGCATCCATAATAAAGAGAAGAATCATTAATGTGTCATGTTGACAATATTATAAAACTCCAGACTTCTCTATAAAATTATCAGTTCCAGTAAGGTTATGCATTATTAACATCTCTGTTTAATTCTGACGAAAGCTTTGTTGGGGCTGGAGAGATAGCCTAGCAGTTAAGAGCACCGACGCTCTTGCAGAGGACCCGGGTTCGATCCCCAGCACTCACATGGCGGCTAAGAACCGTCTGTAACTCCAATTCCAGGAGAACTCCAGTTCCAGGGGAATCTGAGACCCTCTTCTGACCTCCGCAGTATTGCACGACACGGGTGCACAGACCTGCATGCAGACAATACATTCATACACATACAAAAATAAATTAAAAAAAAAAAAAAAGAAAGCTTTGTAGTGTTTCTTGGTACACACATCTTCTGGAGATATATTGACTTTTCTTTCCTTGGAAATATGTTTATCTTTCCTTACTTTATAACTATTACTTTATATTGTACATTACTCCCCATATGGCTTTTGTTATACATTTTTTTCCTTTTATTTTCTCTTTTTCTCCAGTACTGTGAAAATGTCTTGCCATTCTTTGGTTCTGCAATATATCTGCAGGAAAGGCCATTGTCAATAGCATGAAGAAACTCTGTATAGTCTTCTTTCTGGTCTTGTGCAACCTTGAAAATTGTCTCTATAATTTTAACCTTTAAAAGTTTGGTGCTAATGTACCTTGGATAGATTTAGTACAAAAATATGTCTCTTGATCTTTGAACTAACTCTACATTGATATTGGTATTTTTCTGTACTTTGAGGAAGTATCTGCTATTTTCTTTTTGAAAATGCTTCCTATTCCTTGACATTCTGAACTTCTTCTCCTTGAAATCCAAATAACCTGAGTATTTGCTCTTTTAATGCTTACCTAAAATTCTCATATTTATTCTTATTGATTCTTTTCTCTTTTCTGGTTATATATTTTCATGTATTCTGTCTTTGAACTCACCAAATCTTTCATCCATTTGAGCTACCTTTTATCTGATTTTAAAGTATTTGTCACAAAGATGTATATTTCACATTCTATATCTCTCTGTTATTGAAACAAGTTTATTTTTGTTTTATTTGATAGTGTTGAGTTTCATCAAATTCTTTAATTTTCTACATTTAAAAATGATCCCTTTCTTGCTTCCAACTGATGAGTTGGTTGCACCTTACTTGATTGTTAGGTAATATCATGGCCTCATGTGAGTTCTTAATATGTGATGCCTTCTCAAGGCTAGGTATTTATTGATGTCTTTATATCTTGCTTCATGTCTGTCTTTCTGGAATTCTAAAATCGATTATTTTTGTGAGGTAAGACATGAAGAAGGGAATGGGAATAGACAATGCCAAACAGAGGGAGGCATACAAAATTAGATTAAAAGCAACATTCTGTTATGTCACTGAGGAGGCTGGTGAGATAGCTCAGCATTAAAATGTACTAGATGATGTGGCACAAGACCAGGATTCATTTTTCCAGCACTAGCATAGCTTCCAGCAATCATCTCTAACTCCAGTTTCAGGGGATCAGGTACTCTCTTCTGGCTTGTGCAGGCAATGCACACAGATTACACACTTACATCCAGGCAAAATAAAAATACACATAATACTTGAAAACATAAATTTTAAAAAATTAATAATTTATACGTAACGGTCAAAATTTATTATGATGGCTGTTGTTTCAGTAGCCATTTTCTAGTGAGTGTAACTGTTCTCCTCAAATCAACAGATTTTCCTTCCCAGTCTTGTTTTATACTTGGAACATGTATGTCAGTCTTTGCTATGTAAAGTAAATTTACTATATACAATAATATCAAACAAATGCAATACTGTCACATTTTAATACATAATTTATCTCAATTTACGCATATATTTTTATCTATGTAGTTCTCATCTCCTGGACTAGCTATGTGTATGTAAAATAAAATCGTGACAGAATCACTTTCTTTCAAAACAGTATATACTAGCTAAAAAATTGAAAATCTAACAAATTCACATAATTGCTATAGCTAAAGTAAATAAGAACTGCCTTAATGTTACATATGTCTATCACTTTACCAGCATGGTGTGTCCTTTAGTTGGTCTGAAAATTGTGCATCAAACCATGAGCAGGTAAATGCTGATATTGACACTATAGATATTACCATTTTGACAACTTAAGAAATTAGGTACACATTTTATAAAGTAAGATAAAAACATTGAGAGAGAAAGTTTTGCCCTATGGAATAATATCCTCACAACATAACATAATTATTTTCACAAATTAAAACAATTATAACTGAGCAAAACATATTTCTAAAACTATAGAAAAAATATGTCAAACTGAGAAATACAGTATTTTTCAGAAATCTGTTTATTCATTTTTGTAGGTTTACAATTATTTTCAACAAACTTCATCTCTATTTTTATTAGAAAACCCACTTTGCTTACATAGCCTGCATTCACATCTAAACAAGGTTAAATTTAGTGGCAATTCTGTTTAATCACAGTAATTACAGTGTATCTACCTCATACTTACAAACTTAGGAAATGACATTCAAAATCTGCTTTCTTATTAGAAAAAAATATACTTAAAAATTACATTGCAAGTTGTTTCAAAGGCTTTACAATTTCAAATTGATTTCTCTGAAATGATTTCTAGTTTTTGTTTTTGGATCATATCCTTAACTTATGTAATTTCTCCACCTTTTGAAAGGTCTTCATTTGAACATTTTTTTTAATTTTCTCTATAATAATTCTATTTCTCTTTAGATTTTAGCAAATTATTTTTGCTCTCATTATCTCTGTCATGCAGCAAGAATTTATTGAGGACATTATAGGTGCATGGACAGACTATTTTTCCAAAGGGTAGAAGAGATTAAAGAAAATATATTTTCCCTCCCTAACATATTCTAATATCAAAAGACCTCATAATTCATTGGTGCTTTTCTCTTATGAATCTTTTCTCTCCATGCTAAGTTTCAAGATAATCAGAAATCAGAATTTTTTCTTTGCAAACCTGTTTAAACTCTTTTTAACTTATACAAATTATAAAGTAAAAGCAGTCATTGGAATAACCATTAACATGTATACATATACATTATGAGACGAGGAAAACAGGTTAAAATCAGTTGCCTTACAACATGAACCATTGAACATAGTGGACACCAAGGGAAGCAAATTAAAAATCACTACTCAAAAGATGGAGTAAAAAGCTGAACAGAGTCTTCACCAATGAGGAATTAAAAAAAGAAACATCTTAAAAAGTGTTCAACATCATTAATAATTAAGGAAATGCAAATTAAAACCACTCTCAGATATTATCTCACTCCAGTAAGGCTTGCTAAGATTAAGAAAACAAAGACAACAGATAATAGAGGGGTTGTGGGGAAAGGGGAACACTCATCTGCTGATGGTGGGAATGTAAACTTGTACAACCACTATGGAAAGCAGTGTGTGGAGAACCCTTAAAAGATGCGGAATGAGCTTACCACCTGACGCAGTCATACAACTCCTGTGTATATACCCCAAAGATTCATCCTACCACAAAGAAACATGCATATCCATGTTTATTGCAGCTCTCTTCACAATAGCGAAGAGCTGGAACCAACCCAAATGCTCCTTAACAGACGAGTGGATGACAAATAATGTGGTATATCTACAAAATGGAATACTATTCAGTGGTAAAGAAAGATGGCATTATGAACTTTGCAGGTAAATGGATGGAGCTCGAAGCCATTATGCTGAGTGAGGTGACACAGTCCCAGAAAGACAAATGGAGAATGGTTTCCCTCATTTGTGGATGCTAACACCAAATCCCCCAGATGAAAGGCAAGCTGAATGATATTATGGTTATATTTTTGTTTATCTGAAAGCAACTACGTTGTTATAATGTGCATCCCTCAACGGATTCTAGAATCCACCCACCAATTATTTTTAGACTCTGTAATTACTGAATATGAGTGGAGAGTATGCATCCATATTTTAGAGTAATATGAAATTAATGTAGGAAAATGTGAATTCCTAAGCATAAAAAAAAAAGAATGAGAGAAAGATGCAGGACAGTTATGGCAGAATGAATGATCTGGGATGGGATGGGGTGGGGGAAGGGATAAGAGAATATGCCTGAACAGAAATGAAAAATGATGTATGAAATACACAAAACATAAATAAATAAATAATATTAGAATGAAAAAAAATGTATTACACTCAAAATTAAGCCAGGCTATATATGCTTCCTAATCTTTACATAATTCAATCCTTGCTATAATTTATGCTAATTTAGCATTATAATATAGGATATTGCTTGGTGTGGTGGTGCATGCGTTTAATCCTAGCACTTGGCAAGTATCGGCAAGCAGATCTTTGTGAGTTCAAGGCCAGTCTGGTCTACATAGTGAGTTCCAGGACAGCCAGAGCTACAGGGAGAACCTGTCTCAAAAAGAACAAAAAATAAAATAAAACATAGAATATCTTTTGACAACAACAACAAAAAAAACCTCAATCTGTGGACCAAGCAGCCCATAGAACCTCAGACCATGCCTGCCATTGCTCCTACCCAAAAAAAAAAAAAAAAATTTAGTAAGGTCCTACTGATGAAGAGTACATACATGAGCTGTTGAAAAAAAAAAAAAGGAGAAATAAAGGTGGCATGGATATCAGAACCTGATCTTTATTGTCTAGCTTTCATGGTGCTAAGAGAAACTTAGACATCAAATTTTCCTAGCTGTTAACCTTGCAAGCTACAACAGCTGGCTGGCAATAGTGGCAGGAAAACTATCTGAGTAACCAAACATTTAATAATTGTCTTAAAGATCCATTCTTTTTTTTTTTCACAAAAGTCTTTATTTATTTTGTCCTTTATTCTTTATTCACTTTGACTTTCTTGGTTCTTTTTTTCTTCTTCTTTTTTTATTTTTTTTTTTATTGAATGCTTTGTGTATTTCATACATCATTTTCCAATTCAGTTCAGGCATATATCACCTTCCCTCCCCCCCCCCCCACCCCTACCCTCCCAGATCATCCATTCTCCGAAGTTCTGCATCTTTCTCTGTTTTTTTTTGTTTTGTTTTCATTTTTTTAACAATAAGTGATAATTTTGAGTACAAGCATCCTTCATGTAAAACCAATTTGCAAGCAGTTTTGCCCAAACCCCACACAGTCTTGGTCCCCCCATCCAGCAAGGGGGGCTTGTATTGTCAATCAAGTTGATCAAATGAGTGTCCAGTCTATATTGTTGTAGTTTCACCCTTAACCCCAATCCACCCTTCCATTCTACCACGCCCCTCTTCCGCAGATTGTTCCCTAGGCTTAAAAAAGGGCACAGGTGGATGAAAACAAACACTCTCCTTTCTCTGGAGATGATGTCTTGGTCTCTAGTCATTCTGGTCTTTTCTTTCATGGGCTGCCAGCTTGTCCAGGCATAACCTTTCGATCCTACTAATGAAGAATCACATGTCAATTATATATATATAGTATTTAAACAGTATAATATATAGCCTTTCGATTCCTACTAAGAAGCACAGCAATTAGATATATAGGTATTTAAACAGTACTAATTGTTATGGTAGGTTACTTTGGTATAGACACAGATGTTTGGATGGTATGTTAATTCATGAATACATTTTCTTCTGTAAGTATGACAGGGTCTTCGTGTAGGTTTATAACATCTCCTAACCATTAGAGATGTAAGCTTTGTGGCATCAGCCGTGGGTTATTCCTCCAAGGAGAGAGCTAATAGCCAATTAGATTTGGGATATACAGACATAGGCTGCCACTGCTGCACAGTGTTTCAGGCAGATGAGTGTAGCTGGGCTGATGGAGGAGTCTTGCTTGACTCAGGAGACCTATATTTGCTTTTTATTGGTTTAGTGCCTTTGGTATACTCTCTGGCATTCCAGAGAACCATCTGTATACTTGCAAGGGTGGTCTCCATACATCTTTCCCATGTTTATATCAGGTCTTCAACAGCAGGGCCTTATCGCCTCTCTTCCTGCAGATAATCCCAGTTTGGAGGCAAAGGAGCCTTACCTTTGGGGGGGCTTTTGTTCCCCTGGCCAACATCTCCTTGGTAGAATAATCCATTGGTTATGTCAGAGCTCCTGTATTAATATATTTTGTTTAAGTGCATAGCTTAAGGAGACTTTAGCATTATATTTGGTTCTGAATAGAGAATAATCCTTTTCAGAGTTTCTATGTCCATTAGTCAATTAAAGAAGGCAGTTTTACTGATTTTACAAGAGAATACCTCTATAACAGCTGGCTCCAATCTGCAGCTGGAGAACGACCTCATCATCATCATATTTCTCCTTATTCTATTGGGGGGAGTTAAGAAAGATGGCCTAGTGGTTAAGAGCCCTGACTGCTCTTACAGAGGATCCAGGTTTGATTCCCAGCACCCACATGGCAGCTGAGAACCGTCTTTAACTCCAGTTCCAGGGGAATCTGATGCCCTCTTCTGACCTCCTCGGCATTGCATGACACGGGTGCACAAACCTGCATGCAGACAGTACATTCATACACTTAAAGATCCATTCTTAGGATGGATCCCATACCTATCATTGATATCAGGACTGGGAATGGAGATTAGACAGTTCATGGGCCATAGGGGAGGGCCTAATACTATATTCTACCAAAAAGATATTATATTAAAACAACTTCTGATGCCTTATTGTTGTATGCATGTATTATTGTGTCACTCAACTATCAGTTGACTTTATATATTGCAGCAGATGGTGATTAACACAGAAACCCACATCTGGCTCATGGGCAGAAAATAACAGGCTCCAGAAGTCTTATCCCTAAATACTATATTCTACTGAAAAGATATTGTATTAAACAACTTCTGGCCGGGCATGGTGGCACACGCCTTTAATCCTAGCACTTGGTAGGCAGAGGCAGATGGATCTCTGTGAGTTCAAGGCCAACCTAGTCTACAGAGTGAGTTCCAGGCCAGTTGGGACTACAGGGAGACCCTGTCTCAAAAAGACAAAAAAAAAACAAAAACAAACAAAAAAAAACAAAACGAAAAAAAAACAACTTCTGATGCCTTATTGTTGTATGCATATATTATTGTGTCACTCAACTATCAGTATAAAAGTTATATATTGCAGCAGATGGTGATTAACACAGAAACCCACATATGGCTCATGGGCAGAAAATAACAGGATCCAGAAGTCTTATCCCTAAATATGACAATTATATAAGGTGAAAGTCGGTGCAAAATTATAAGAACCAGAGGCAGTGGGTGACCTCAAGGAAGCAGTTATCCAGACAGTTATTCAGTTATTGATATGAAATACTTGAAATGGTGACAGGATGCACAAGTCCAATGTAATCTCAAGCTAGTCAAAATATCAGCGTAGACCTGCCGAGGTCTGTTCAGCACTACTTGAGGAACTGTCAGCAGCTGGAGAGGGGGAGAGTAAGTTTCATTTCAGGGTGAGAAACTTAGTAGCTTTATAGGCTCCATTAGAGGAACACACAGTGAAGGACATTTGAGGATACAAACTTGGCAAGGCTTCAATATCTACATAGGTGTTAGACTAAACGAATTCGGGTGGGGTGTAGAAAGAGTGTGGAGACAAGAAGGAATATCAACACAGTAAAAATATGTATCATATGAAATTTTCAAAAATTAAATTTTATAAAAATTTGAAACAAAATAAAATTGATTGTGTTGGAAAGAGCAAAGTTGAGTTAGAATACTTCATAACAGGATATTGAGAGTAAAGAATAAGAAGTGATTGATTATCAAGTGTTTTACAACTCTGAGAGATTGAGATAAAATGCATAGACATTGTCCATTCATTTAGGGAAATTAAATTGATTAATTAATATGAATACACAATATAACAGAGAAGTCATATAACTCCATTCTGACCTCCAAGGCATTGCACGAAACGGGTGCACAGACCTACATGCAGACAGTACACTCCTACACATACAAAAATAAATAAAATTAAAAAAAATTTTAAAAAAGCAAAAAGGTTTGCTAGCAATGATGCAGTGAAGCACTGTACACACCTCCCTTGCAATGGTGGGCTCTTATCCCTCTGAAACCATAAACATAAATAAAAATCATCTTTCTGTAAATTGCCTATTTTAACTCAGTATCAGAAAAGTAATTAATGCAAAGTATGTAGAAAGTGTGTACACATTTGTCTTCAACCCCATATAAATATGTATGTCCTTGAACATGCCATAGTATAAACAACACCATGAACTTCTTCAATTTTTTACTAGTAACATATTTACTTGTAAAATTTTAGATTATGGTGATTCTATGTGCATTTGGGTTTAGGTATAAAATAATATAGATGTCTAAATTATTACATCTTTTTCTTAACTTTTTTTGTTTATTATTTTTTATGTGTTATGAGTGTGCTCTCTGCATGTAGGTTGGTGCACCTGTGTCCTGCAATGTCATGGAGGTCAGAAGAGGGCATCAGATTCCCCTGGAACTGGAATTAAATATGGTTCTTAGCCACCATGTGGGTACTGGGAATCAAACCTGGGTCCTCTGCAAGAGCAGTCGGTGCTCTTAACCACTCAGCCATCACTCCAGCCCCTAAAATATTATATCTTTAATATGTAAACATGAAATACATATTTTATTACAAATTATATATTAAATTCTGTATCTCTACATTGAATAAGAATCTATTCAGCACATTTTATCTGCAATTTAAGATTACATTCCTCTGAAAGAATCAGTATGGCCCCCATAAAATATCCTCCATCAAGTACACTTAGCATAACATCTATGTATTGCCTTACTATGAAACACATAAACATACACGTGTGTTATAATTTGACAATAATATATTCTTTACACCTCTTTATTTTAATGCTAATTGGCTTTTCATTTCATAGGAACATATAAATATATACATACATATAATTCAATATAGTATCTATATAATATATTTAACATTTAACCTCCCCCTACAGAAAAGCTTGCAAATACCAAATATCATTGACCTTCACTTTTATAAACAATTCTGAATTGTTTTATTCTGCCCCATAGGTTGTATTATTTCTCAAAGGGTGATTACTAGAACTGGAGTTAGGAGAATTCTCTAGCTATCTTTATGTATTTTTCTAGATATTTTTTCCAGTACATGAACTTGGTTCTTGAATGCCTCACTTCCCTGGGAGGTGAAGGGGACAAGTGATGGCTATAACAGCATCAGAAAGACACTTTACCCTCCCCTTCCCATTTACCATTAATCTGTCAATCTCTCCTTACAAGGTTGTCTCACCTCCAAACCCCAAGTCTTGCCTGTTAGCTGTGGAGGTCACATTCAGTTTCTGTCGGCATGCTCAATTCTCTCTATGGTCTTCTATTTCAACAAACTGACAGAAATAAAAAGCCACACTCAGATTAAACAGCTCCCAGTGCTGCTATCCCACTCAGTAGCCTTGCTATCTGGGAAGTACATTGCTTTTGACGGATGCCTTGGACCACTTCCAAGAATCTTTTGATGTTTCTGCCTCAAGGGAACAACCACCACTTGTAATGAAGCAGTATTGCTTCAGTCTGCCCTGCTCATGTGTGCCTTTTAATTAGCTCAGGGTCGCACACTCCGCTAGATAACACACTGCATTTCTCACATTATGAGATGTAAAGTCCCAAATTGTGGAATAAAGGAACTAATGATCTTTGAACGAAAGAGTCTGGAATTTTTGTTTCAAGAAGGATCTACTACTAACCATCTGAGGTTATTTTAAAACCTTCATCTGTCTTTCCTGCAACTTTCACAATATTAATGCTAGCCAGTTCTTACTTAAGTTTCATTCCTATCAAACCAAGAGTAAAGGTTAATTTCGTTTCTGGCCTTTGTGGTTTGGCAAGTGAATACACTGAATATTAAATGAATAAAAGTGACTAATTATTGTCTTTCTTTATATTTAGAGAGAGTTACCATGAGAACGAATATTATAACCTTTCCTTCCTGTTCTTTTAATAGAACCATTAATAACAGTAGGTAGAGATAGAGTATACAACAATGCAATGTTTTTGCTTCCTGCTAATTATGTTGTCAGCCTCATGTCTGAAGGCATAATTGGCTTTGGCAGCAGCCCATATTGTAGCGTATAACTGCCCTGTGTTGCAGTTTTGTTTATGGCAGCCCTGAAAATGACACAACCTTGGTAAATGGATTCACTAGTGAGAAAATTCCAAGTTAAAAAAAAATGTGTCAATAAGGAATTTTTGGACTTTATAACTGCAAATGGGACTGATTCTAATGAACCAGGGCTACAGCCAGAAGACTATACTTCAGATGAACTATTTTTTTTATTAATCTTCCCAGTACATTCTAAATGAAAGAATACATTTGACCAATAATACACCTGTGTGGCCAACACTGTGAAACACTGTAGGAAGCATCCAGAGTGTGATCATATTTGGGGATTAGTTCGTACTTCAAACAAGCATGAATGTTCATGTCTTTTGTAAATACTTCATTCAGCTTGTAGAAACTATACATCTTTAGTCTATGCATCTCTTGTGTTTGTATGCGTGTTTATGAGAGATTTCAAAACAAATTTTCATAGATACCTACTGAGACCATTTAGTGTTGATTCTATGTACAAGTGTGCTCTGGCTGATATTCGTGATCGGATGACCTTTCAAGGAGCTTCTGTTAGTTACTTTTCTGTTGCTGTAAATGAAAAGGCACCATGACCAAGGGAACTTACAGGAGGAAAGAGATTACTTTGCTTATGAATCCAGAGAGATTAGAGTCTGTCATGACAGGGAAACATGGCAGCAGGACATTGCCGAAGAACAAAGCAGAGTCCTCCCATTTTGAAGCAGGCACAGAAAAACAGAGAGAGCTACTGGGAATCCTGAAAAACTTGAGAACTCTCAAACCCTGCTTCCAAAGATTTAATTCTTCAAAAGCCTCCCCAAACAGTGTCCATATACTCGGAGTCTATCACGGACATTCTCATTCATCAAAACTACCACAGAGGGCATTCTATTTCAAACATCCACAGAGCTCATACTTGCAGACAATTGTTACTCCCTCTCAGCAGCAAGTGATTGCTAGCAAGTGATATCTTCACCTACAGCTGGAACAGTGTGAAATTTTCCCATCCACATTAGTGGTGTCATTGTCCAGGTTTTGTTATATAACCACTTTTTTTCTTTTGAGTTTTACAGGTGTTATGTCCCTGTCATGTCAAGAAGATACCACAAGCAGCAGTCATCCTGATCCTGTAGGCCTCAGAAACCTTTCTGCCCCCTCTTACAAGATTTTCTACTCTACAAAATGTGGAACATAATGTGTGCACAATGAAATTCTATTCACCCATAAAGAAAAATGAAATCATGAAATGTGAATACAAGAGGATGGAAGCTGAAAATGTAGTGAGAAAACCCTGGCTCAGAATACAAAAATAGTAGTGTCTCTTGTTTGTGGATCCTAAATTGGAAACTTTATAAACTGCAATAACTGCAGAATCCAAGAAAGTGGGAAGTAAGGGACCACAGCAGACAGGGAAAGAATGACACTTATTTAATTATTTCTATATCATGTTGGGCTTGGAGAAACTAATTTTTAACTTGTGTTTATATGTGTGTGTATGAGTGTGTTTCCTGCATTTTTTGACTTTTAATTTTGCAAGTTCAGTGCAACATATTTTAATTGTATTTAGATCTGCTCTAGTATCGGTTGTGTGTGTGTGTGTGTGTGTGTGTGTGTGTATGTATGTATGTGTATAAATGACTATAGAGTTAATTTTATCCCCAAATGACATTTGGTGTGGGTTTATTCACTGAAGCCTTAATTGTGACTTAATCAGAAGTCATGGTTTTCCAGTTGTTCCTCAGTTGAGATCTTACCCCCTTCCCCCTGTCTGTGGTGGGATATTGTCTGGCTTGAGCTTGCATGGGAATTATCCATGTCATCACCATTGTTGTGAGTTCAAACAATTAAGTGACCAGCTGCCTGGAAAACTGTTTCCTTATGGTCATTCATCTCCTTTGGCTCTTGATTATTGTTGTCCATTTCAAAATAGCCAAGAATAGAAAACAACCTAGATATCCATCAACTGATGAATGGATAAACTATGGTACATTTACATAATGGGACACTATTCAACTCATAAAAAAATTATGAAATCCACAGGTAACTGTATGGAACCAGAAATAATCATTCTTAGTGAGGAGACCCAGACCCCCCAAAACAAATATCACATGCTCTTCCTCATTGCTGTATTCTAGTATTGAAATCTTAGCAATACATATTTCAATTTAAAAATACAGAGAGCTCAGGACTAGAGAGATAGCTTTTAGTGGTTAAGAGCACTGACTGCTCTTGCAGAGGACCCGAGTGCACGACACGGGTGCACAGACCTACATGCAGACAGTACATTCATACACATACAAAAATAAATAAAATAAAAAAAAATACAGAGAGATCAAACTTAATAAATGGCCATGAGGTAGAGGATTGAGGCTCTCTGGAAGTAGAAGACAATGTTATAAAGGGAGGAAGTGTATAATAAAGTAGAAAAAGTTAGAATAAAAGGGGAATGGAAGACTAGATCAGAGTATAAAGTAAGGGGAAAGCTAATTAATGTCAAAAGGCCTTTTGAAAAAGCCATATGGAGGGGCTGGAGAGATAGCCTAGCGGTTAAGAGCACCGACTGCTCTTGCAGAGGACCCGGGTTCGATCCCCAGCACCCACATGGCGGCTGAGAACCGTCTGAAACTCCAATTCCAGGAGAACTCCAGTTCCAGGGGAATCCGACACCCTCTTCTGACCTCTGCATTGCACGACACGGGTGCGCAGACCTACATGCAGACAGTACATTCATACACATACAAAAATAAATAAAAATTAAAAAAAGAAGAAAAAGCCATATGGAAATCTATCTCTATAGAACATACTTTAAAATATATGTAAAATTTGTAAAGTACACACACACACACACACACACACATATATATATATATATATATATATATATATATATATATATATATTTATAAAAAATAAAAAATAATCTATAAACAGAGAGACATTGCCCCAACTGGATTAAATAAGACTGTAAAGGTAAAGCCCAATGACAGGAATGGACTGCTTCATTTTGAAACTGTTGATCAGGAGTTACATAAAATGTCCAATAATATTGGCCATTGCCCTGCTATTGGCTCATCAGAGCTTCAACCTAAGACCCTATTTCTGAAGTCACTATATACATGAACTATAAAATAAACATGGATAAATCTACCTGGTGTTGAATTCAAAGTTTTATTTCTTTTTTATTAATTATTTTTATTTTCATTTATTTTTGTATGTGTATGATTGTTCTGTCTGCATGTAGGTTTGTGCACCCATGTCGTGCAATGCCGCGGAGGTCAGAAAAGGGTCTCGGATTCCCCTGGAACTGGAATTTTCCTGGAATTGGAGTTACAGATGGTTCTTAGCCGCCATGTGGGTGCTGGGGATCGAACCCAGGTCCTCTGCAAGAGCAGTCGGTGCTCTTAACCGCTAGACTATCTCTCCAGCCCCCAAGGCTTTATTTCTAATAGCTACTTTTAATAGTGCTTGTGCTGGACATCTCCAGTCGTTAACTTGATATACCAGGGAGTGGTAACCCCAAATGAGGAATTTTCTTTTACATTGGCTTGATATTTGGTCATGTCTAAGCAAAATTTTCTTGATTAGTGAGTGATATGGGAATGTCCAGCCCACTGTGTATGGTACCAAACCTGAGAAGGTGGTTACTGGCTATATAAAAAAGGATGTTAAGAATCAGCCATGGAAGCCAACAAGTAACAGCACTTCTCCATGATCTGCTCTTCAGTTGTTATCCTGAGATCCTCCCTCATCTTCCCTTCATGATGAATTGAAAACTGAAAGTGCTATAAACACTTCCTTCCCCGTTAGTTTGGGTCAGTATTTTATCACAGTAACAGAAAGCTAAGAGAGTGCCAGAAAGTGCTATGCAAGCTACCAGCTTACTCAGCTGTGAATCCTGTGAAATACAATAACTGGCCTGGCAAGATATGCCCATGAGTGCAGTATTCTGTGAGTATTATAATATTAATAAACTATTTTATGATCAATCCATACATGACATTGATATATGGGTTAAGAGCCTGGGGCTAGGCAGCCTAAAAGGCACAGAAAAAAGTCTAATGAAACTATGATGTTAAACAGATATTGAACTGATTCCTAATGAATTATGTTATACCCATACATAGATTACTGAAACTCTCAGCTCTTATCAGAGATAAATCCTTTTTTTATTTTTTATTTATTTTTGTGTGTGTATGAATGTACTGTCTACATGTAGGTTTGTGCACCCATGTCGTGCAATGCTGCGGAGGTCAGAAGAGGGTCTCGGATTCTCCTGGAACTGGAGTTCTCCTGGAATTGGAGTTACAGACGGTCTGAAAACCGCCTTTAACTCCAATTCCAGAACTCCAGTTCCAGGGGAATCTGACACCCTCTTCTGACCTCCGCGGCATTGCATGACACGGGTGCAAAACCCTACATGCAGACAGTACATTCATACACATACAAGAATAAATAGAAAATTTTAAAAAAGGATACCAACAGTCTCTACAACAAAAACTTTAAACCACTGAAGGAGATTAAAAATGACATCAAAAGATGGAAAGACTTCCCATGCTCATGGATTGGAAAAATTAATATAGTAAAAATGTCCATTTTATCCAAATTGATATACATATTCAAGGCAATCCCAATCAAAATCCCCATGAGCTTCTTCACAGACTTGGAAAATGAATCCTTAAATTCATAGGGAAAAACAAAAGACCCCAAACAGCTAAAGCAACCCTGACTGAAAAATATAATACAGGGGGGATTCTTCTACCAGACTTCAAGCTATATTAGAGTCATAAAGACAGCCTGATACTGGCACAAAAACAGACCCATTGATCAATGGAACAAAATCGAAGATCCAAACTTGAGCTCATACAATTTCGGCCCCCTCATATTTAACAAAGGGGGAAAAAAAAAAAACCTCAATGGAGGAAGGATAGCATCTTCAGCAGATAGTGCTGGTAAAACTGGATCACATGGGGCTGGAGAGATGGCCTAGTGGTTAAGAGTGCTGACTGCTCTTACAGAGGACCCGGGTTCAATCCCCAGCACCCACATGGCGGCCGAGAACCGTCTGAAACTCCAATTCCAGGAGAACTCCAGTTCCAGGGCAATCTGACACCCTCTTCCACCTCCGTGGCATTGCACGACACGGGTGCACACACTTGCATACAGACAGTACATTCATACACATAGAGAAATAAATAAAATTTAAAAAAATTAAAAAAAAAACTGGATCACCATTTGTAAATAAAGAAAATTAAACCTATACCTCTCACCCTGTACAAAAATCAACTCTAAGTGGATCAAAGATCTCAGCATAAATCCTGAAACCTTGAAGGGGATAGAAGAAAATGTTGGTGCAACCTTCAAGACATAGGTGTAGGAAAACACTGTCTACATCAGACAGCAGCTGCACAGGAAATAAGGTCAACAGTTGTCAAATGGGAACTCACCAAACTTAAAAGCTTCTCTACATCTAAAGAAACAATGAAGGAAGTGAAGAGAAAACCCACAGAGTGGGAGGAAATCTTCACGATTGATTCATCTGACAATGCATTAACGTGAAGAATATACAGACTACTCAAAAAACAAAGAAGAAAATGAATGACCTACTCAAAAGATGGAGTAAAGAGCTGAACAGAGATTTTACCAGTGAGGAAGGAAAGATGGCTGAGAAACATATTAAAAAGTGTTGAAAATCATTAATAATTAAGGAAATGAAAATTAAAACCACTCTCAGATATCATCTCACTCCAATACGACTGGCCAAGATCAAGAACATGAAAGAAACCAAATGTTGGAGAGGTTGTGGGGAAAGGGGAGCACTCATCCACTGCTGGTGGGAATGTGAACTTGTACAACCATTATGGAAAGAAGTGTGGAGTACTCTTAAAAGACTCAAAATGAGCCTACCACCTGACCCAGTCATACAACTCCTGGGAATATACACACAAGACTCATCCTATGCAGAAATGCATGCACATCCATGCTTAATACAGCTATCTTCACAACATCAAGGACTGGAACCAACCCAAATGCCCCTCAACTGACGAGTGGATGACAAAAAGTTGGTACATCTACACAATGGAGTACTACTCAGCAATAAGGAAAAAGGACATCATGAACTTTGCAGGAAAATGGATAGAACCCAAAGCCATTATGCTAAGTGAAGCAACACAGTCCCAGAAAAACAAGCAGTGAACGGTCTCCCTCATTTGTGGATGCTAACACCAAAACCCTAAATTGAAGGCAAACTGAGTAACATTATTTTTATATTTCTGTTTATCCGAAAGCAACTATGTTGTTATAATATAAATTAATTAAGGGGCTCTAGAATTGATCCACCACTAACTTCCAAACTCTGTAAATACTGTATATTAGTGGAAAGTATGTATTCATATTTTAGAGTAATATAAAATTAAAGGAGGAAAATGTGAATTCCTAAACATAAAAAAAGACTGAGGGAAAGATGCAGGTGAGTTATGGCAGAGTACATGATCTGGTGTTGGGTGGGGGGAAGGGAAAGGAGAATATGTCTAAACAAAACTGAGAAATGATGTCTGAAATATACAAAACATCAATAAAAGCATTATAATAAAAGGCCAAACCTATTAAACATAAAGATAGAGGAAGGACAAGAATCCCAGGATAATGGCACTGACCAAATTATCAACAGAATTATAGAAGAAAATCTCCCCAAACTGAAATAAAGGCATATTCATACAAATCCAAGAAGCACATAGAACACCAAATAGACAAGACAAAAAAAAGAAATTCTCCACACTATTATATTTATCATGCTAGACAAATACTGAAAATCACGAGAGAAAAATAACAAGTTACATGTAAAGGGAAAGCTATCAGAATTAAAGCTGATGTTTCAATGCAAATGATAAAGGCCAGAAGAGTTGGACCAAAGTATTCCCAGTTCTAAATAACTATAGATGACAACCCAGGTTACTTTACCCAGCAAAAAATTCGATTATAGTGGAAGGATAATGACAATTTTTGGATGACATAAACAAGATAAAAGAATATGCATCCAGAAGGCCAACCCTTCAGAAAATACTCCAGGCAATTCATAGAACAAAAGAAAGGAACAACTGCTCTCAGGCAGCAAGAGAAATCAATTAATAAATGTATAAATGTGGAAATACAAGCCTAGACCAAAAACACAAACAGAAACTAAATTTATGGGAAGAAATATATACCTCTCAATAATAACCTTAAATATTAATGGTCTGAACTCCTCATTCAAGAGACACAGACTGGGAGAATTGATTAAGAAATTGAATACAACTTTTTCTTGTTTACATGAAACCCATCTCACCTGAGGGAAAGGCACGTTCTTAAGATGAAGGGATGGAAAAAAATATTCTAAGCAAATGTTATAAAAAAGCAAGCAAGAGTTGCTATTCTAGTATCAGAGAAAATAGACTTCAAATTAAAACTAGTCAGAAGAGATGAAGAGGGTCACTACATCTTTATCAAAGGAACAATTAACAATGAAGACTTCACAAACATGAATATATCTGCACCAAATAATGGTACATCAAACTTCATAAATACAACACTTCAGGACTTTAAATCACAGATTAATCCCAACACATTAACAGTAGGAGACTTCAATACCCCATTGTGCCCATTAGACAGGTAAAGTTGACAAAGAACAAACAGACATCCTGTTTTTCATTTCTTATTTTATTTATTTATTGATGTTTTGTGTATTTCATACATCATTTTTCATTTCTATTCAGGCATACTCTCCTATCTCTTCCCCCCACCCCACCACACCACACCCCATCCCATCCCAGATCATATTCTGCCATAACTATCCTACATATTTCTCTCAGTCTTTTATGCTTAGGAATTCACTTTTTCCTCTATTATTTTCATATTACTCTAAAATATGGATACATACTCTCCACCCATGTACAGTAATTACAGAGTCTGAAAATAATTGGTGGGTGGATTCTAAAGCCCATTGAGAGATTCACATTATAACAACATAGTTGGTTTCAGATAAACAAAAATATAACCATAATATCATTCAACTTGCCTTTCGTCTGGGAGATTTGGTGTTAGCATCCCCAAATGAGGGAATAGACAGACATCTTTTTTTTTTATTATTTCTGTATGTGTATGAATGTACTGTCTGCATGCAAGTCTGTGCACTCGTGTCATGCAATGCCGCGGAGGTCGGAAGAAGGCGTCGGATTCCCCTGGAACCGGAGTTCTCCTGGGATTGGAGTTTCAGACGGTTCTTGGCCGCCATGTGGGTGTTGGGGATCGAACCCGGGTCCTCTGTAAGAGTGGTCGGCGCTCTTAACCACTAGGCCATCTCTCCAGCCCCACAGACAGACATCTTAACTGAACAATATGATACACCAAATGGACCTAAAAGATATCTACTTAATATTCCATCCAAATACCAAGGAATATACTTTGTATTCTGCACTCCATGGGACAGTCTACAAAAATGACTTTTAAAAATAAAAATGTTTGGTATTTCGATGACAGGGTCTCCTGTATGTAGTCCCCAGCTGTCTGGCCTGGACTCCACTCGGTAGACCGAGGCTGGCCCTTGAACTCACTACGATCCCACCCTTGCACTCTGCCTTCCCAAGGCTCGGGTTTTAAGGTGCGCCCACCTCTTAGTATTGTTTTTAATGTATCCTACAGGTTTTGTTGTGTTGTATTGTCCTTTTCATTCATTGCAGGAATAGTTTTTATTTATTTCTTTTTTTCTCCCTTGATCCATGAATTATTCAGGTGTGTGTTAAGTCTCTATGAGTTCTTGATAGTATAGTAGAGGCTCTTCTGGTGTTGATATTAAGCTTATTGAAAGTGGTCCTGTTGAATGGCATAGAAAATATTTCACTTTGTATTATGTTGCAAGGTTTGTCTTCTGTGGTCTCATAGGTGGTCCAGTTTTGGCAGGCCAATGTTCCATGGGGTGAGGATGACTAAAAATACTGTTCCCTTCGGGGCTGGAGCTATCATGCCTTGCAAGTTAAGAGCACCGAGTATCTTTACCAGGGGACCTGGGTTCGCTCCCCACACCCACATATCGGCCAAGGAGAACCATCTGAAACCTCCAAACTCCAGGAGAACTCCAGTTTCAGGGGAATACCCGACACCCTCTCTTCTGACCTCTCAGGCAATTGCATACGACGCGGGTGCAACAACTTTCAGTCGACAGAATCAGTATATTCATACACATACCAGAAATAAATAAAAATTTAAAAACTAATTAGAAAAAAAGAAAATATGTTCTTTGATTGTTTGGGTAGAATATTCTGTTAGGTTTCCATTTGCGTGTATCCATATTTTTTCAGTTCCAGTTGTATCTCTGTTTAATTCTTTGTCCAGATTGACCTGTATAATGGGCCCAGTGAGTATTGAAGTTTCCTCTCCCTACTATTAATGTTTTGAGAATTTCTGTGCAAAAGTGGTATGAATTTGTATGAATATGCCTTTTTTCTAGTTTGGGAAAACATTCTCTCATACAATTCTGTTGATATGTGGTCAGTGACCATTATCCTGTGGATTCTTCTTTTCTTCCTCTATCCACTATGTTGAATAGGTTTCAGGCCTTTTTTATAAGCCTTTTATTGATGTTTGTTGCTTTGTAGTATTGTGTTATGAAGTTCCTTGCACCAAAAGGATATTATTATATATACTATAATATATATATTATATATATTATTCCTGTTGTGACAGTCTTCATTGTCAATTGTTCCTTTGATAAAGATGTAGTGACCCTACTTCATCTCTTCTGACTAGTTTAATTTGAAGTCTATTTTCTCTATGATTAATAATAGCAACTCTTGTTCGACTTTTTTATGAACTATTTGCCTTAGAATATTTCTTTTCCATCCTTCATCTTAAGAACGTGCCTTTCCCTCAGGTGAGATGGGTTTCATGTAAACAAGAAAAAGTTGTCATTCAATTTCTTAATCAAATTCTCCAATCTGTGTCTCTATAGAATAGACGGAGTTCAGACCATTAGAATATTTAAGGTTATTATGTGGAGAAGGTTATATATTTCTTCCCATCAAATTTAGTTCTGTTTGTGTTTTTGGTTTAGGCTTACTTTCCACATTTTTATCATTTATTTCTAATTGATTTCTCTTGCTGCCTGAGAGCAGTTGTTCCTTTCTTTTTGTTCTATGAATTGCCTGGAGTATTTCTGAAAGCTGGTGGCCTTTGGATGCATATATTCTTTTATTCTTGTTTTATGTCATCGCAAAAAATTGTCATTATCCTTCAACTATATTGAATTTTATTGCGGTAAAGAACTGGGTTGTCATCTTATAGTTGATTTAGAACTGGGACTACTTTGGTCCAACTCTTCTGGCCTTTTCATCTTTGCATTGAAACATCGCTTTTATAAAACTCTGATAGCCTTTCCATTTACATGTAAACTTAGTTCTATTTTTTTCATCTCGCTCTTTTCTACATTATGTTTAGCCATGAAAATATAGTGTGGAGAATTTTCTGTTTTTGTGTCTTTCCTATTGGTGTCTACCTGTGCTTTCTTGGATTGGTATGAATATGCCTCTTTTATTTCATTTGGGGAGGAATTTTCTTCTATAATTCTGTGATAATTTGGTCAGTCATTATCGAATTCTTGTCCTTCCTCTATCTTTATGTTTAATAGGTTTGGCCTTTTATTATAATGCTTTTATTGATGTTTTGTATACTTTCAGACATCATTTCTCAGTGCTTTTGTTTAGACCATATTTCCTTCCCTTCCGTCCCCACCCAACAACCAGATCATGTACTCTGCAATTAACTCACCGGCATCTTTCCTTCTCAGTATTTTTTTATGTTTAGGAATTCACATTTTCCCCTTTAATTCCTTATTACTCTAAAATATGAATATCCATACTTTCCACTAATTTATACAGTATTTACAGAGCCTTTGGGAAGCTTTAGTGGTGGATCAAATTTCTAGGAGCCCCTTATTATTAATTTATATTATCGACAACATAGTTGCCTTTGGATTACAAACAGAAATACATATAAAAATAATGTTACTCAGTTTCCTTGCAATTTAGGGTTTTGGTAGTTAAGCATCACAAAAAGTGAGGGAGACCGCGTTCACGCTTTGTTTTTCCTGTGGACTGTGTTGTCTTCACTTCGACATACATGGCTTTGTTGGTTCTATCCATTTCCTGCAAAAGTTCATGTGTTCCTTTTTTCCTTATTGCTGAGTTAGTACTCCATGTGTGATTGTAGACTGTACACAAACTTTTTTTCATCCACCATTCGTAGTTGAGGGCATTTGGTTTTGGTTCCAGCTCCTTGATGTTTGTGAAGATAAGCTGTTATTAAGCATGGAGTGTGCATTGCCTTTCTGCATGGTGAGTTTGTGGGTATATTCCCAGGAGTGCTATGACCTCGGGTCAGTTGGTAGATGCATTTTGAGTCTCTTTTAAAGAGACTCCACACTTCTTCCATTAATGGGTTGTACAAGTTACACTTCCTACCAAGCAGTGGTGAGTGCTCCCCTTTCCGCCACAACCTCTTCCAACATTTGGTTTCTTTCTGTTCTCTGATCTTGGGCCAGTCGTATTGGATGTGAGATGATAATCTGAGAGTGCGTTTTAATTTTCATTTTCCTTAATTATTACGATTGAATTTCTTAACATTTTTAATATGTTTCTTCGCCATCTTTTCCTCACCTGTGTATCAAGTCTCTGTTCAGCGAGCTCTCTTTACTCCATCAAAAATTTGAAGTATCATGTATTTCCTATTCTTTGTGTTTTTGAGTAGTCTAGTATATTCTTCACTATTAATGCTATCTGTCAGATGAGATCAATCGTGAAGATTTCCTCCAACTTCTTGGGTTTTCTCTTCAACTTCCTTCATTAGCTTTTTTATAGTATGTAGAGCAAAGCTTTTAGTTTGGGTGATTCCCATTTGATTCAAAGCCTCGTGACACGATTAATTTCCTGTGCAGTGACTGCTGTCTGATTTAGACAGTCGTTTCCTACACCTATGTCTTCGAAGGTTGCACCAACATTTTCTTCTAATCCTGCAATGCAGGTTTCAGTTTATTGCTGTGGTATGACTAATTGATGTCCTTTTGTATGCAGTGTTGGACGAGTGATATTTGTGATAGGCTTTAATTTTCTTTACTTTCAAATGATGAAAAAAAATTTTTTTTTAGGATTTTTTTAAATTTTATTTATTCTATATTGTTATGAATGTTACTGTCTGTATGGCAGAGTGTGTGTTCAACCGTGTCCGTGCAATGCCACGGAGGTGGAAGTGGGTTCGGATTGACTGGAACTGGAGTTATCCTGCGAATTGGTGGTTTCAAGACGTTTTGGTACGCGGGCAATGTGGGTGCGGGTGATTGACACACCGGGACTCTTGAAAGAGCAGTCAAGCACTCTTAAACCAACTAGGCCATCTCTCTCCCAGCCCCGATGTGATCCAGTTTTACCAGCACATCTGCTGAAGATGCTATCCTTGTCCTCATTGAGAGGTTTTATTTTTTTTCCACCCTTGTTAGAAAATGAGGGTGGCCGAAACGTGATGAGCTCTAAGTTTGCTGGATCTTCGATTTTGATTCCATTGTCTAATGGGTCTGGTTTTTTGTTGCACGTTCCCCCCATCAGGCTGCTGTCTTTATGACTTAACTATAATGCTTGAAGTCTGGTAGACAAATCCCCCCTGTATTATATTTTTCAGTCAGGTGCTTTAGCTGTTTGGGTTCTTTTGTTTTTCCTATTGAATTTATAAGGGAATCATTTTGCTCTAACTGTCTGTGAAAGCAAGCTCAGGGAATTTTTGCTTGGCGATTGCCGTTGAATTTGATATCAATTGGGTAAAAAGAGGCATTTGTACATATACTTGAATCTTTTTCCCATCCATGATGCCATGGGAATGTCCTTTCATATTTTTTTTGATGCTATTTTGTTAAATCTCCTTCTTCAGAGGGTTAAAGTTCATTTTTGATTGAGGAGATCTGTCTGGTATCTCCTTTTTTTAAATATTTATTTTGCTACCTTGTCTATGCTCTGATGTATGAATGTACTGTCCGTGCATGTAGCGGTTTTGCAACCCAGTGTCATGCCATGCCCGCGGAGGTCAGAAGAGGGTGTCAGATGTCTCCAGGATCAACTGGAGTTCGTCGGAACCTTTGGAATGTTCAAAGGCGTGTGTTTTCCATTTGACCCGCCCTGTTCCCAACCTCCAATTTCCAGGAAGAACTCACGTTCCAGGAGAATCCGAGACCCCTTCCCTGACGACGACCAGCCACTCGCACCGACCCCATGGCGCGCCCACAAAACCCGATCCTATTTTTGTTCAGTCACCGTATCATTTCCATTATTCATATACACACACAAAATATATAAAAACTATTAATTTCATACTGGATCTATTATTTGATAAGATTGCTGAGATTGTTTCCGTTAACTCCTACTGTATGGCTCTTACCTTCTAACCCTACTAATTCCATACCTGGACATCAGCTCACTAACTAGCGGTTTAAACATCCATTTAGGTTCCAAGATAGACCTTTTTCTCTGTGTTTCCATTTAGGCGCTGCCTAGACCACTATTGGTTTCCGTATGTAAACTTTCCTTTTCTTCTTTTTCTTTTTTTTTTTTCTTCTTCTTCTCTTCCCTTTCCCACTCTATATTTCAATGTACATTGTATTGGATTGATTATTGTAAAAATAGTTTACCTTATATTCCCTTACTCTTACTTCTCATACAGTTTTTCTTTCCTTTTCTCATACTGCACTCATGGGTGTATCTTGCCAGGCAATTTATTGTATTTCACAGGATGCACTCGTGTAGTAAATAGTGGTAGCTTGCATAGCCTACCCTTTCTGGCACATCCTCTTAGCTTTCTCGTTCTACTCGTGCTAAAATCTGCCACCACCAAATTGACCACGGGGCAAGGATTTAGTCGTTTTACTAGCATTTCATCAGTTTTTCCAATTTCATACATGAAGGGAGATGTCACGGTGAGCCGATCTTATAGGACATAATTTCACATTGATAGAGCGATAATGGTTGTCTTGAGAGTGGCTGTTTATTATGGGGTGGCTTCCCATGGCTGATATCTTAAATCCTTTTTTATAGCAGCAACCACTATTATCAGGACCCTTTTTTACCCCGGGACAATTACCACAGTTGGTGCTGGACATNAAAAAAAAAAAAAAAAAAAGTCATTCTAAGAAGGAAATTTATAAGCTTAAGGGTCTACCAAAAATAAAGCACAAATAAAAGGCCTAATACTGCAACTTAAAACACTTGAGAGACAGAAACAGATGAATTTTAAACCCAACAAACTAGAGGAAATAAGAAAAATCAGAGTGGAGGTCAATGGAATAGAAAGAAAGAAAACAATACAAAGAATCAGTGACTCCAAGAGCTGGTTCTTTGAATGGATAAGCAAGACATATGCATTTCTTTTTATTATTTTTTATTTTTATTTATTTATGTGTATGAATGTACTGTCTGCCTGTAGGTTTGTGCACCCGTGTCATGCAATGCCGCGGAGGTCAGAAGAGTATCGGATTCCCCTGGAACTGGAGTTCTCCTGGAATTGGAGCCAGAGGGTTCTCAGCCACCATGTGGGTGCTGGGGATAGAACCCGGGTCCTCTGCAAGAGCAGTCAGTGCTCTTAACCGCTAGGCCATCTCTCCAGCCTCATAGATAAATTTCTAGCCCAGTGAACCAAAATAAAGGAAGAGCAATTCCAAATCAATAAAATTCAAAATGAAAAGGGAAACATCACAACAGATAACACAAAGGTTCAGAATCATACAATGCTACTGTAAAAACATATAATCCATTATATTTGAAAACCCAAGAGAAATCAATGAATATCTGAAATCATGGAAATCACCAAAGCATAACCAAGAGGAGACTGACAGTTTAAATAGACCCATAACATATGAGGAAATTGAAACAGTAATCCAAACCCTTCCAACTAAATAGCCTAGGCCCAGATGGAATAATGGCAGAATTCAATAGAAATATTTAAAAAGAACATATAGCAACTATTACTCAAATTATTCAAAAGGATAAAAACAGAGGAAAATCACCCAAATTCCTTCTATGAAACCAGCATCATTATTATACCAAAGCTAGGCAAAGATACAATCAAAAAAGAAATCTACAAACTGATTTCATTAAAGAATGTAGATGCAAAAATTTTCAACAAAATACTTGCAATCTGAATACAGGCACACATCAAAAAGGTCTTCCATCATGACCAAGTCAGATTTATATCAGACATGCAGGGATAGTTCAACATACATAAATCAATAAATGTCATAAATCACATGAATGGACTGAAAGAAAAATCCACATGGTCAGCTCAATTGACAAGGAAAACACCTTCAACAGATTTCAACATGACTTCATGTTTAAAGTCCTAGAGGGAATTGGACTGGAGGGAACATTACTCAATATAATAAAAGCAACATACACCAAACCCACAACTAACATCGTTCTAAGTGGGGAAAAAGACCTCAATCTGAAACATGAAACTCTGAAGGTGATAGAAGAAAGGGTTGGCATCAACCTGCAAGACATAGGCATAGGAGAAGACTTCCTAAATAAGACAGCATGGGAAGTGAGGTCAATAACTGCATGGGAAGTGAGGTCAATAACTGCATGGGAAGTGAGGTCAATAACTGACAAGTGGGACCTCATTAAACTCAAAAGCTTCAGTACAGCAAAAGAAACAATCAGTGAAAAGAAAACCCACATAGTTGGTGGAAACCTTCACCAGTGATACATCCTACAGAGTATTGACTTCCAGAATATATAAGAAAACAAATGACTCACTCATAAGATGGAGTAAAGAGCTGAACAGAGACTTAACAAATGAGGACATAAAGATGGCAGAGAAACATCTTTAAAAATGGTCAACATCACTAATAATTAAGGAAATGCAAATTAAAACAATTTTATTTTTTATTGATGCTTTGTGTATTTCAGACATCTTTTATCATTTCAGTTTAGGCATATTCCCCTTTGCCTTCCTCCCTCCCCACTCCAGGTAATGCACTCTGTCATAATTCTCCTGCATCTTTCTCTCAGTCTTTTTTTATGTTTAGGAAATCACATTTTCCTCCTTTAATTTTATATTTCTCTAAAATATGAATATATACTTTCCACTCATATACAGTAATTACAGCATCTGAAAGTTAATGGTGGATCAATTCTAGAGCCTGTTAATAGATTTGCATTATAACAATATAGTTGCTTTTAGATAAACAGAAATATTACAATAATTTTATTCAGCTTGCCTTTCATCTGGGGATTTGGCGTTAGCATCCACAAATGAGGGAGACCATTCACTGCTTGTTTTTCTGGGACTGTGTTATTTCACTCAGTTTAATGGCTTCGAGTTCCATCCATTTACCTGCTAAGTTCGTGATGTCATCTTTCTTTAATGCTGAGTAATACTCCATTGTGCAGATGTACTGCATTTTTGTCATCCACTCCTTGTCAGTTGAGGGGCATTTGGGTTGGTTCCAGCTCTTTTCTATTATGAAGAGAGCTCCAATAAATATGGATTTGCATGTATCTTTGTGATAGGATGAGTCTTGTGGGTATATACCCAGGAGTGGTATGACTAGGTCAGGTGATAGGCTCATTTTGAATCTTTTAAGCGTTCTCCACACTGCTTTCCATAATGGTTGTACAAGTTCACATCCCTTTCCCCACAACCTCTCTAGGTTTTGTTGTCTTTTGTGTTCTTGATCTTGGCCAGTCGTGTTGGAATGAGATGATATCTGAGAGTGGTTTTAATATGCACAAATGCTGAAGAGTTTGTCTGGAAAGGGGAACACTCATCCACTGCTGGTGGGAATGTAAACTCATACAACCACTATGGGAAGCAGTATGGATAACTCTGAAGACGCTTAAGATGAGCTTACCCTCTCCACAAGAAATATTTATAACTGGGTTATTGGTACTAGCGTCCACATATGAGAGATACCATTTGTCGTTTGTTTTTCTGGGACTGTGTTACTTCACTTAACATGATGTCTTCAAGCTCCATCCATTTACCTGCAAAGTTCATGATGTTGTCTTTCTTTACTGCTGCATAGAATTCCATTGTGTACATGTACCACATTTTCTCTATCCACTCGTCAGTTGAGGGGCATTTGGGTTGATTCCAGTTTTTTGCTATTGTGAACGAAGCTGCAATACACTAGAGACCAAGACTCAGCTCCCGAGAAGTAATTGTTTGATTCTCATCACCTTGCCCCCGTTTCTAAGCCTAGGGAACAACTGCGAAGAGGGGCGTGGTAGAATGTAAGGGCTTCGTTTGGGGTTAATGGTGAAACTACAACATATAGACTGGACACTCATATTGATTAACTTGATTATACATACAAGCCCCCCCCTTCAGGATGGTGGGGCCCATGGGCTTTGTGGGTTTTGGCACAACTGCGTGCAAATTGGTTTTACATGAGGATCATTTGTACTCACAAATTATCAGCTATTTGATTACCCAAATGCGAACAAAACAAAACAAAAAAGCAGAGCAATATGCAGAAAAGTTACAGCAGAATGCACGATCTGAGATGGGTAGGGGTGGGCTAGGGGAGGAAGGGACGGGGATATAATGCCTGAACTGAATGGGAAAATGAGTTATGAAAATCACAAAGCATCAATAAAAAATAAGATTAAAAAAAAAAAAGAAGGAGCTTACCACCTGAGCCAGCCACACCCCTCTGAGTATATACCCATAACTCATCCTACCTACCACAGCGATACGTACACGGCCATGTTCATTGCAGCTCTTTTTCACAGTAGCAAAGAGCTGGAACTAATCCAAATGTCCCTCAACAAATGAGTGGATTGGAGAAAATGTGGTACATCTACACAAGTGAAATTCTATGCAGCAGGAAAGAAATACGACATACATAAAATTTTGCAGGTAAATGGTGGAATTAGAGGATATTTTTGCTAAGTGAAGTACCAACAGTCCCAAAAAGCAAGGATGAATGGTACTCCGTCATTTGGTGGATGCTAGGACCACGACCAAGTTGTAAGGCAAACTAGCAGCATCAATATTCTATACCCTTTCCCTGAAAGCAGCTGTGCCTAAAGTTCCATGTGAATCCCTTAACAGGCGCTAGAATTAACCCACCTTTTTTTAATACTTTGGAATCTTGGTAATATTGGTGGAGGATGACATAGGCATATTTTTGGGTAATAATAAATTTAGAAAGGAAAAAACGTGAATACTAAAATATGATATTGAAATGACAGTTTGTGTATAGATGATATAATTTTAGTGTGTGACATATAGATGCATATTGAATGCAGTGGTACAGATTGGAGGGAACAGCAACAACAAAAGGATTGGGACAGAGAACTGATTGAAATAGTAAAGTTCTTCCAAGGCCAATAATCCTCTGCATTTTTGAAAAAAAATAGAAAAGAATCAGGAAAAGCAGGACAGGAAGGGCAGGGGGGCATGAACTGGGTGGGGTGGGGGTTGGGACAATGGAAGACAAAATGAGTCTAGATTGGGACGGAGAAAATGACAGAATGAAAATCACATAACGTCAATCAAATATTTAAAAAAAAATGAATCCCTAAACACATTTTGGACTTAACCTATAATTTGTTTTCACATTTTCACATGTTGTAATCTGGGCACATGTGTGGGGTTATATGTGCATACTTTGGAGCAATATACAGTAAAAACAGCACAACAGAAAAGAAGACTTGTTTCAAAGAACTGATTGAAAGAGTAAACTTCAGGGGCTGGAGAGATAAGCCTAGCGGGTAATAGCACCGATGCTCTTGCAGAGGACCCGGGTTCACTCCAGCACCACATGGCGCTAAGAACCGTCTGTAACATCCATTCCAGGAGAACTACAGTCAAGGGGATCCAAGACCCTCTTCTGACCTCCGCGGCATTGCACGACACGGGTGCACAAACCTACATGCAGACAGTACATTCATACACATAAAAAATAATAAATTAAAAAAAAAAAAAACTTCTGCCCAAAACAATGAACTTCTGCATCAAAATGTTATATAAAGACTGAGAAAAAGTGCAAGACATTTGTAGCAGAATGCATGAGCTCTGGAGGGCTAGGATGCATGGAAAGGAGGAATGTGTCTAAATTTCATTATGAAATGTTGTATGAAATGTGCAAAAGTTCAACAAAAGTATTAAGAAAAAAAAAGAACTCCACTTCTTCCTCACCCAACAGTAATCAGCTGCCAATATATATTCAGCTAACATTGGGTTCTACTGCCCATTTCTGCAGTTACAAGCTGGGTTTTTGTCTGGTTGTACTTGCATGGGTCTTGTGCATGCTTACAGCAATGCTGTAGGTTTATATGAGCTGGGTCCCCAGAACTTGTAAGATTCCATTTCCATATGAACTTGCACCACTTCTCTGGCTTTTACAGTCTTTTCTCCCCATCTTCCACAATGTTTCCTGATCTGTGGCTTAGTGAAGTCGAATATAGCAGACCTGTCCATAGATACACACTCTGTAGACTCCTAATCTCCATGGTTTGGCCATTCATGATGTTTTGAGTCCCTAGCCCACTGTTGCAGGAGGGTGCTTTCTTAATGAGGGTTAAGAGATTAGTGTCTTCAAGGCTCCTTTGCTCTATGTTGCATGAGCCTTAGTTGTAGCTGTTGCATTATAAATGTGCCACTTAGACATTTCACAGACAATGTCTGTGTGTAACCAACTGTGGAACTGTACAAAAGAAGCTTCTTTATTGAATGTTTACTGGGATATATGTCTGTCGATATAAGGATACCAGTTTTCTGATTAGTAAGATGTTATCTTACCCTCAGGGTATGATAGCCTTGGGAATTCCTCTAAGCTCTATGACCTCTCCAGCAATAAGTATCTGTCTATGTTTATAGTACCACACATGTGTTTCCTCCCATTGAGTGGGCTTTAAATCCAATGAGTTAGCCATTGATGGATCCCAAGATAGAAGGGACACTACTGCACCAATTTCATATTTTGTGCTGGACACTGATGTGGATATTTGGTCTTAATTCTAGAGATGCTGAGCAATAAACTGTCACATATTTTCAATAACAATATCAGATGTGTATCTTGTCACACTACCACTAATTGCTAAATTAAGCTTTTCTAATTCAGGTTAAAAATGGAATATTTCTATGTGTATAATTTTCCCCATAAGATCCAAGACCTCTCAGACAAGGGCTTTTGGTTGAGTTTACATTAAGAGGGATCAATTCTGTCTTGAGAGTCCCACAATCCAGGCACAGAGCAGGTGATTACCCCCAGTGCAGTCATGTCTCTTTTGCTTAAGCAGGTATATATTGGGTATTGCAGTTCACAATATTTATAGCTGAGAAGAACGATGATGGCTTTTCTCACCTAGCAGTCTGCATACCAACTTCTTGCACTATGAAATGTAGCCAAAATGAAAGATGCTCATAGCTCAGGTCCAGCTTGATTTCTCTGTATCTTTAATATTTGATTACATAAGCAGCAACATATATAATAGATAACATATTTTATTTGCCAAATGTGACAAAATTTTAAATTTTTTTCTAAAACTCCTAGGCAAGTCAGGTACCTCACATGATTTTGGGAGACCAAAATTCTGGAATTGAACAGTAAAAAATAATCATGAATGAAATGATTCTGTGCACAACATAATGTCTAAAGTTGCTAAGTGAGCCTCATGTGACCTGGTACTTCTTATTTTTGTTATAATCTTTAATGAAGACTTTGTGCTCTCTCTCTCTCTTATATCTATATATATCTATATATTTATTTATATATAATACATATATATATTTCTATATATAAATTTACCAAAAAATTGTAGTTATCTATAAACCATTCAGCCATTCAGTGTACAATTCTATTGATAAAACCTAGTAAACATCTATCATTTTGAAAACACAATTTAGTTTAAAATAGTGTAAATTAAACAATGATTGTCTTTATATATTGCCAGGCATTAACACTTAGATGCAGATCATGGATGGTAGAAATAAGAAAAAGACATGTTAGCCCTTCCCCAAAGGTCATCCACCACAAGAAATATTTTTAGCTCTCATTTGCTTCAGAAGCTGTCTTTAAGAATAAGATCTATCGGGGCTGGAAAAATAGCCTAGCGGTTAAAAGCACTGACTGCTCTTGCAGAGGACCCGGGTTCGATCCCCAGCACCTACATGGTGGCTGAGAACCATCTTTGACTCCAGTTCCAGGGGAATCTGACACCCTCTTCTGACCTCCGCAGCATTGTACAACACGGGTGCACAGACCTATATGCAGACAGTTCATTCATACACATAAAAAATAAACAAAATTTAAAAAAAGAATAAAATCTATCTATAACCTGACAATTATTTTTGCTATGAAAACCCAGATATGGGAATGGAAATTAGAAGTGAAAGCAGTTGGTTAAAAGAAATTGTGATCAGTTAGCAGAAATGAGTTCATGGGTAAATGAAAAATAATGCTGCTGTGCAAATCTCAGGCACCATTGTGAATATATAGCTCAATGATTGACCAAGTGATGAGGAAGCTTGAATATTTGTAACTCTACTCCCACCTGTGTTCTGCTGGGTGGTTCTGGGCAGAGAGTGTTGTAAACTTCATTGCAGGTAAATGACAAGCTATAAAAATCCTCAGGCAAAGAAAAGGACCTGGGTGGCTTACAACAACAATTCTAGGTTAAACCTACATTTGCTTTTAGAATTCTTCTCTACCTGTCATTCTTGTAACCACTATAAGGAAGTCAGATTTCATTTTAACTTAGAAGACATTGATACCTCTTACCATAGTTCAGAGATTATTATATGAGTAATCTAGAAAAAATACACTAATATAAAGTTTTTTTTTTAATTTTATTTATTTCTGTATGTGTATGAATGTACTGTCTGCATGCAGGTTTGTGCACCCTTGTCGTGCAATGCCGCGGAGGTCAGAAGAGGGTGTCGGATTCCCCTGGAACTGGAGTTCTCCTGGAATTGGAGTTTCAGACGGCTCTCAGCCGCCATGTGGGTGCTGGGGATCGAACCCGGGTCCTCTGCAAGAGCATCGGCGCTCCTAACCGCTAGGCCATCTCTCCAGCCCCCACTAATATAAAGTTTTAAGATCTTCTTATAGCTTATACTATTCAAATAATGAATATATTACAAAACACTCCATGAATTTACATAATATTTCATATTAGTTTTAGAATTTATGCTAGGACTATGATAGATTTTATATACACACATATATATAACATATATATATATATACATATGGACGGATGGAGCATCTTTCCCTATATGATAAATATCTCTGAAAACACCTTCACACACATCCAGAAATTCTAAATATCACCATGTTGACTGTTAAGATCAGCTAAAATATTGATACGTTAATTACCTTCATTCTAGCAGAAGTCCATAATCTACCTATTTATACCATATTGCATATTTCAAACATATGTAAAGTCATTTATTTCTTGATGAATCTGAAAGAAAAACAATTTGACTGTGTGAAACATGGAAGAAACAAGAGTCAATTAGTATGAGAAACAAATGAAGAATTTCATTACTTTAAAAATTTTTTGCATTAATTCTTTGAGAATTGTATGTGTACATAATGTGTTATCATATCCAAAGCCCATTTCACTCTCCATTGGACCCTCACAACTTTTATTCCTCACATCTCTATTTCCCTTTCCTCCTCCAGTACCTCTGCTTTTTCCTCCTCTCCTGCTCCTCTTTACAATTTTCTTCCTCTTTTATACCTCATGAATTACACTAATGGGTGTTGTCCATGTCCCCACAGGTTCTGGGCCTTCCACTGGGGCACAAATAAGCTGCTTTCCCAATTTCCTCTAAACTGCTCTATTTCCAACATAGGCCAATTCACCCTTCCTGGGAAGGCCCCGACTCCTAAGAGGTCACAGTATTGATGCGGAAATTAGCCTTGATACCAGATCAGTTTAGCGCACTAGAGCCCAGAACTCCTGGATGCAAGTAATCCTATTGTCTCTGCCTCCTGAATGGCTGGGACTATAGGTGTGCACTACTGTGCCCAGGCTAAATCTGTCGTTGTTGTTACTATTGTTTGTTTCTTGAGACATGTCTACCTTTTGCCCAAACTGGCCTGGAACAGCTAGGTAAATAAGTCTGATTAAATTTCATAAAGATCCACCGGCCTCTGCCTCCTAAGTGCTCGGATTAAAGACACGTATCGCCATATGTGCCCTAAATAATTTTAATAGTGTCTTTAATCTAGCATCAGAAGAGTAAAAACTTTCACTGTGTGTTTGCCTTGCTATTTATGTGTGGGTATAGTTTATCTATGTACTTAAAGAATGGGCTTAATTTTCTTCTGACCGATTATTTATAATTATGCTATGCAAGAAGGAAGTATTCCAATATGAAAAGGCTGCCGGAAGATTTTGAGTAACTGAACTACAGAAGCTGCAGAATTGACATTTCTGCACAGCAACTCACTGAGTAATTTGATTACTTCTTGTATAACAATTTCTACTGAGTAACAAAACTGAAGATAGGTTATTTCCAATTTTCAAAAGGATCACAGGCAATTTTTATTAGATTAGGAATAAAATGTAATTAATAGGATGTTTAATCAAACACAGGGTTACATATTATCAGGAGTTCTATGAAATAAAGTTTCCTGTAATAGATAGTATAAAGAACTTTAAGCTGCGCATGGTGGCACATGCCTTTAATCCTAGCACTTGAGAGGTAGAGGCAGGCCGATCTTTGTGAGTTCAAGGCCAGCTTGGTCTACAGAGTGAGTTCCAGTACAGCTGGGGCTACAGGGAGACCAAAAAAAAAAAAAGAAACATAGGAGAATTCAACTACCACTCCAAAGTTGTTCACAGAGTACCTCTCTTTAATTATAAACAAAAAAAGTCAATGAAATCTAAGAGAGGAGAGAAAAATTCAATCAAAGTGTCAGTAGAAATTAAATACATTAAAAAGAAGTGAGAAATGAAATTGAGGAAAAGTATTATGTATGGATCACTAGTTTTCCATCTGACAAATACATTAGCCCCAGGTAGATAAAATATATAAAAAGAAAGAAATCCTAAGAAAATATGAAAATAAGTTAAAGACTTGTTTCCAATATGCATCACTCCCAACTGCTTTGGACAAAAGCTCAAGGGGCCATGCACAAGAAATACAACTAGGTAATTGACACTAGCATCCACAGATGAGGGATAACATTCATCGCTTGTTTTTTCTGGGACTGTGATACTTCACTCAGCATGATGTCCTCTAGCTCTAGCCATTTTCCTGCAAAGCTCATGATGTCATCTTTCTTTACTGCTTCATAGAACTCCATTGTGTAGATATACCACGTTTTCTCTATCCACTCATCAGTTGAGGGGCATTTGGCTTGGTTCCAGCTCCTTGCTATTGTGAAGAGAGCTGAAATAAACATGGCCCTGCATGTATCTCTGCAGTGGGGTGAGTCTTGAGGGTACATGCCTAGGAGTGGTATGGCTGGTTCGGGTGGCAAGTTCATTCCAAGTTTTCCAAGGGTTCTCCACACTGCTTTCCATAGTGGCTGCATGAGTATACATTCCCACCAGCAGTGGATGAGTGTTACCCTTTCCCCACAACCTCTCCAGCACATGGTATCATTTGTTTTCTCTTTCCTAGCCAGACTTATTGGAGTAAGATGATATAAAGTTGTTTTGATTTGCATTTCCTTAATGATTAGTGATGTTGAACACTTCTTAAGGTGTTTCTCAGCCATCTCTAATTCCTCACTTGTGAAGTCTCTGTTCAGCTCTTTGCTCCATCTATTGAGTGGGTCATTTGTTTTCTTTCTTCTTTGATTTTGGAGTAGTTTATATATTCTGGAAATCAATGCTTTGCCAGTGACGGTTTCCTCCCACTCTGTGGGATTTCTCTTCACTTCCCTGATTGTTTCCTTTGATGTACAGAAGCTTTTGAGTTTAATGAGGTCCCATTTGTCAATTGTCAACCTTAATTCTTGCACAGCTGCTGTCTGATTTAGGAAGTATTTTCCTACCCCTGTCTTGTAGTTTGCTGCCAACTTTTTCTTCTATGGTCTTCAGAGTTTGGAGATTCATGCTGAGGTCTTTGATCTATCTGGAGTTGGCTTTTGTACAGGGCAAGAAGTAGGGGTATAACTTCATTCTTCTACAAGTGGTGATCCAGTTTTGCCAACAACACTTGCTGAAGATGCTGTCTTTTCTCCATTGTGGCTTCTTGGCCTCCTTGTCAAATATGAGACGGCTGAAACTGTATGTGCTCAGATTTGGATCTTTGGTTTTGTTCCATTTGTCAAAAGGTCTGTTTTTGTGCCAGTACCAGGCTGTTTTTATAACTATAGCCCTATAGTATAGTTTGAAGTCAGGTATAGAGATCACACCCTGTGTAGCTCTTTACGCTCAGGGTTGTTTTGGCTATTCGGGGTCTTTTCTTTTTCTAAATAAATTTAAGGACTTTTTTTTTCCAAAGCCTGTGAAGAAACTCTTGGGGATTTTGATTGGAATTGTGTTAAATCTATACAAGCATTTCGGTAGAATGGACATTTTTACAATGTTAATTTTCCCAATCCATGAGCATTGGAGGTTTTTCCATCTTCTGATGTCTTCTTCAATTTCTTTCTTTAAAGGTTTAAAATTTTTATTGGAGAGATCTTTGGTGTCTTCGGTTAAGTTTGTTCCTAGGTATGTTATTGTTTTTGAGGCTATTGTGAGTGGGAAGGTCTCTTTGAATTCTTCTTCAGTTACTTGTTGGTGTAAAGAAAGGCCATTGATTTCTTTTAGGTTAATTTTGTATCCTGCCACTTTGCTGAAGCTGTTAACCATTTCTAGGAGTTTTCTGGTGGAGTTCTTAGTATCCCTTACATAAATAATCAATCATCAGCAAATAGGGATAACTTGACTTCCTCTTTTCCAATTAGTCCTCCTTTAATTTCCTTTTCTTGCCTTATTGGTCTAGCAAGTTTTTCAAGCACTATATTGAAGAGGAGTGGTGACAGGGCAGCCTTGCTGAGTTCCTACCTTTAAAGGGAATGTTTCTGTCATTTCCCCATTTAGGATGATATTGGCTGTGGGTTTCCTGTACATGGCTTTGATTACATTGAAGAATGATCCCTCCAATCCAAGTCCTTGTATGACTTTAAGCATGAAGGAATGCTGGATTTTGTCAAAGGCTTTTTCAGCATCAATTGAGATGATGGTGTGTGTGGAGAGTGGGCGTTGGCCAAAATGGCGCTTTGGACCCTGGCCAGGTCTTATCGCCTGATTGTTGTCTGACTGCCCAGCTCATTCCCCAGCCAACAAGAGAACACCAAACCTGAACCCTCATTAGCATGTCCGCTGACTTCCGTATATTGTGCATACAGCTTACAGACCAATGAGAGACTGCCACGGCGCTCGCGCCCTAGCAGGAGGCGGGGTTGAGAGAGGGGATATGAGGAGGGGACACTGGAAGGAGGGGAGAGAGTTGGTGTAAGAGTTGCCTGAATAAACTGCGTCTGGAAGAACTAGAGTGTGTCCTCTCCTTTTTCCTGCCAGTCGGAAACAGAGGGTGACGAGGAGAGTGACAAGTGGTGGCCCGGACGGGGAACCTCCATCAGTGGGAGCACGGTTCAGAACAAGACGCAGGCAGGTGGGCTAGCCGGTAAATTCCCAGGTAAGATGGGACTATAAGGTTCTCGGAAGTAGAGACCATGGGGAATTCAAATTCAATGTGGCCATTGCGTGATGCCTTAAAGGAACTGCTGAGAGTGAAAGGAATTGGCATAAAGACCCAAACTTTAGATGAGTTCTTAGGAGCAGTAAATGAGATCGTGCCCTGGTTTTTTGTGACTGGAAACCTCATGCCACATTGCTGGAGTAAATTGGGAGGGGACCTAATGTTTGCTGAGGAACAAGGAATTCTGCTGAGAGGGGTAGTTCCGATTTGGAAATTAATAGGAAATTGCTTGGGCGATGAAGGGAGCTGCGCAGCAGAAATAAAAAAAAAAGGGGAAGAACTTCTACAGCAGCTAAAAGAGGAACAGGTGCCACCCAAAGGGGTTGAGGACAAAGAGCAGGATATGTCAGCTGATGAGTTGGAGAGTTTGGTAGAAAGCATGGAGCAAGTGAAGGTTAGCATACAGCTGGAAGCCCCAGGACCTCCGCTACTGCCGACGGCCCCAGGACCCCCTCCGCCTTTTGTGGTACCTGGCACTTCATTTCATCCGGAGTGCTGGAGGGAGGTAGCCGTTCAAAATCCAGCCTATGTTTTCCAGTCTTCCAAAACCAACAGGACAATAACCGTTATCATGAGCCACTCAATTTTAAAATCATAAAAAATATAGCGGAAAGTGTGCGCTCATATGGAGTGACTGCCGCTTACGTGATATCACAGGTAGAGAATCTCCACAGGTATTGTATGACCCCTGGTGATTGGCAAAATTTAGCCTGAGTCTGTTTGTCGTCAGGGCAATACCTGGATTGGAAAGCTATATATCTAGTTCACAGATGGATCTAAGAAAGGCCAAGGAGCTTATATGGTGGCAGGAGCACCTCCAGTCACAGTACCATTCTCTCCTGCCTCCCCTCAAGTTATTGAGCTCAAGATAGTTATAACCGTGTTTCAGACCTTTAATGCTCCTTTCAACCTGATTTCTGACAGTCAATATGTTGTTAATATCCTAAAAAGGCTCAAGGTAGTAGGAAAGATCAATCTCAGGTCAGCCGTCGGGTCTCTTCTGTGTACTTTACACATGCTCATTCTCCAGAGAGACCACCCATTCTTTGTTCAGCATATTCAGGCTCACACCGGACTGCCCAGCCTGCTAGCTGAAGGCAATGATTCAGTTGATAAGGCATCCAGAGCTCTGATGTGTTTTCTCTCCTCCCCTCAGGAACTTGCACGCACCTTTCACTCCCGCTTTCATGTTAATTTTAAAACGCTTGCCTCCCGATTTCACATCTCTCGAGCCGATGCTCACGATATTGTAAAAAATTGTCATCAATGTGCCCCACTTCTGCTGCAATAGTCCCTTGGGATTAATCCCAGGGGTCTCCTCCCATTACATGTATGGCAGATGGATGTCACTCACATCCCTGAATTTGGCACATTAAAATATGTGCATGTCTCTGTTGATACCACCTCAGGAATTATTTTTGCCTCCATACATTCTGGAGAAAAGGCCCGTCATGTCCGTGAACATTGTTTCCAGGCATGGGCAGCCTGGGGACAGCCTAAAGAGTTAAAGACTGACAATGGCCCGGCCTACACTTCAGGCTCCTTTACTTCCTTCTGTTTGATGATGGGCATTCGCCTCACTCATGGTTTTCCATACAATCCACTGTGGAGAGCAGGCGTTGGCCAAAATGGCGCTTTGGAAACTGGCCAGGTCTTATCACCTGATTGTTGCCTAACTGCCCATCTCATTCCCCAGCCAACAAGAGAACGCCAAACCTGAACCCTCATTAGCATGCCCACTGACTTCCATATATTGTGCATACTGCTTACAGACCAATGAGAGACTGCCACGGCGCTCACGCCCTAGCAGGAGGTGGGGTTGAGAGAGGGGATATGAGGAGGGGACACTGGAAGGAGGGGAGAGAGTTGGTGTAAGAGTTGCCTGAATAAACTGCGTCTGGAAGAACAAGAGTGTGTCCTCTCCTTTTTCCTGCCAGCCAGGAACAGAGAGTGACGAGGAGTGCAACAATCCACAAGGACAAGGCAATATTGAACGTTCTCATCGTACACTAAAGGAGTGCCTTCAAAAACAAAAGGGGGGAATAGCCTTTGGCTCTCCTCCAAAGGAAAGACTTGCGATTGCTCTTTTTACTATTATCTTTTTAAATTTAGATAAGCATGGTCGGTCAGCTGCGGACAGGCACACACAAACAGACAACACTTCAAAAGGTCTTGTAATGTGGAAAGACATACTTACAGGAAAATGTTATGGCCCAGACCCGGTCCTAACATGGGTGAGAGGAGCTGTCTGTGTTTTTCCTCAGGATCATCAACAACCTCTTTAGATCCCGGAAAGGCTCACCCGAGTGGTTCAAGATGTGGAAGTGTGGGATACTCGTGATGATGATGCCATGGCCCATGGCGATGATGGAAGAGCTTCGTTGGGGGCTGATGACAGTGTTCCCTAAACCTATCCCAGTCACCCATTCAGTGCAAGTATTCCCCTGCTTTTTTACAACCAATGATAACATGGAGGTCCCTTCTTTTTTTTACCATTAGATGACACATTAGCAGCAGTACAAGAGACCATACACCTGCCCCTAAACGGATTACTGTGCTTCCAATTGATTACTAACATATCCCAGGACAGTGATTGTGTATGTATGCATAACCAGACAGGAGGCTGGTTTGATGCACCCCCTTCGGGGACCAGCCGGTCCAATGCCACATGGCTCAGGGGAGCTTGGCACTTTCAAACCCGTGCCTGTATGCGTATGGCCCCCCTTTGTGTTCCTTGTATATAATGGAAGCTATGAAAGAAATAATGTCACCTGTGGTAACAGAACTTGTTTCTATGCTTTATGCTGGAATGCTACCACCTTTCCTCTAGCGGTGGTATTTCGTGGCAATCGCAGCATCAGCTGCCGTGGCTACAGCTGCGGCAGTTTTCCTGACATCAACTGTTCAGACAGC